>JBBPCZ010000163.1:4690456-4703447 GCA_037974445.1 Brycinus macrolepidotus | reverse complement strand
GTTAGCCATTACTGGAAAATGCGATGGAAATTTGATACATAGATATGGCCCATTTGATTCAAAAGTTATTTGCTATGCTGTAGACAGTACATTATACATATTTACTGGTATTGTATATCTTTTCTGGGAACTGCTCGACATCATGCCTAAGAGATACCTTGACTGGAAAATCATAATGAGAGAACAAATGATTCTAAACGTATAAGCGTATATTGTTCACACTCTCATATTTTATAGTATATCAAGTCCTGTGATCTTCCCTGCGCTGGTGTCTGAGTGTGTTTCCCTATTTCATTTTGATATCTAATAATACAAAAGACTTTGATGTCAAAGAAGCAGCAGTGCCTTACATATGAAGCATTGTATTTAACGAGACACTGCCATGCCATAATGATTTAGCTCAGAGGCTTTAAAACACCCTCAAGATGATTAAGTGCCAGATGAAATGGGATCTTCATGAATGTGCCGTAACATAATGAGTGATAAATCAACGTAGAGACAAGTAAGACAGGGAATATCTGGTTCCAGTGTTTTTCCCTCCCATGTTGGACCAACAGAGATAAAAACCAGGCTTGCCAGCGAATGATGTGTTAGGTAGTTAGATGAAATTACCTAAAATGTTCTTTCACGTTTCTCCTCGTGCATCTAGGTCAAACTCAAAACAGACTAATTTCGTTCTTTTACAAGTCATGCCAATACACTGGACTGTGTTTTTTGCAGCTATTAGCAGTTAACTTGCGTGAATTTTTTTTTATATAGCATTGTCTTCACCAATAGGAATGCATTCAGCGGACTTTAAAAGCTCTCTATAAATAAAATGTATTATTAGTATTATCATTATTATTATTATTATTTTGAGGTAATTGGTCACTCATATGGCCATTCAGGGTCTCAACTTCATGTAGACACTCTCTTTAAAGTATTAAAAGTGTGCTACTACAGTTATGAGATACAAAGTGAGTGCTATGTTTTGTGGTGCCCTTTGAAACTGCATAGACAAACTATGAATAAAGAAAAGTCATGGATTACTTGTCGGGCTAGATAAATGTAATGGCTGCATGCTTTTTAAAAGAAATCAAGCAATATTCAGCATCCTACACAAAGCTAGGAGTCTGGCTGTGCTAACCAACACAAATAAAACAGGTCAGGAGGAAACAAGCAAAAAGTGACAGTCGTAACTCTATACTACAGATGAGGTGGAAGGATTTTACTGAGATTTCAAGTAAATCAGAGGTTTAGACTGTGGAATGCATCAAAGTTTTGGAAACAGCAGTTATTCCCAGTTATTAAAAAAAGAATAACACATTTACATATTTTATGGTATTACAGGGACGGGGGAAATCGGGGTACTAAGTGGCACCCCAACATTTTAAGATTGTTAAACTGAAAACTCTAAAAAGTAATGCAGAAAAAGTAACCAACCTTTAAAATAATTTGAGCATAGGAAAAACAATATACAGAAGCCAGGTACTGGGAGTAGAATTACTTTGCTGTTAGTCCCTTTGGGGGCCATGTTGCTAAATCACAAACAGCTTGAAGTGTCCAGAGTAAAGGTGTATGCAGAGTTATAATACACTACTATGCCATAAAACAGCCCAGTATAGTTTTAATGGCATAATAATATCCTGCATTTTAATTACATTTGTTTTTAAACCACGTGTTATATCTCCTGCTCAGTGTGTGCTCAAGCCTTGATATGACATAATTGGTTACCGCACCACATACCAACAATCTGATTGGTCACTGCTCAGCTCATTTGCCTAAAGTGTGTTCAGAAAGAGACAGAATAGAATAACCAATGTGTACATGAATGGTTTGATGTATCAGTGACATACACATATTGCCATCTTTAAACACATTATTGCACATGACATTTGATGCAACATGTTTGCTGTAAATTATCCAGAAAATTCTAATGAGAAAAGGACAAATACTGCATGATATCACTGTGGACATCATGTATATGCTGCTTAAAATTGCAGCCTGAAACATCTTCCGTTTCCATGGTTGGTGTATTTTAAGAGAAGGGTTGCAACAACCATGCTTATTTTATGGTTATTTTAAATGTACTTCTGAAAAGTCATTTTAATATTAAGGTTAATTCAAGAACATTTATTTCTTAGTATTTTTGGACCATTTTAACTGGTTCACCCATAATGAAATCTTGACACCTTATAACGGGCTGATGATACTTTCAAATGATGTAAAAAAAAAGGGAAGCTTCCAATTCTGATGTGCATGATGTTAGGTAGCTTTAGCCTACTGGTTTATGTACATATTATCTTCTTCTGCAAATAGTTGTTGCAAAATGTATCCCTGTTGAAGAGCCACAGTATAGTGGCCTTAGCAGACTTTTCCATTTTCCACACTGGTGGAAGAGTGAATTCATAGCTACCCAATGGAAAAACACACCAAACAACAACATAAACAGCAATTACAGCCCTGGAATCCTGAAGAATTAGAGAGTTTCTATGAAACCCTAAGTTATTCACATTGGATCATAAGGACAACAACATAATTAGGTTGTATTATTTCAGCGCAAATGGAGTGTGTAACCTTTGCTCTGCAGGAAAATGTTATAACAACAACACCACTAACGTTTGGTGATGACTGCAGAAGCCACGCGCTGTTGTTGGTTCAGTGCTGATGCAGCAACCAGCTGAATGTTATGACAGAGTTTCTCTGTGGGTGTCTCTGCTGAAGGCCCCAGGAGCCAGACGCCAGTGTGGCTCTCCCCCCACAACGCCCATGAACCTCTCTGCCAGACCAGGCCTCAGATACAGCGCCCTCTCCAAAATAGCACACCACGCTGCCCACAAACACAGTTAGCATGTGCTTCACCACACTGACAGATGTTCCTCAAAATGGGTTTCAGTGTGGGGAGGGTGGCTTCCAATCCCAGCTCAGTATGTGTGGTTAACCAGTGAACATGGGCAATAGCTTATTCACTGTGCTAAAGACCAGAATACAGTGAAGGATATGAAATGCAAACATTTAGTCTTGCTCGCTCACCTGTGATGTTCATAATTTGGGCAAATCTGAGGCAGACATATGCTTGCCAAGTGCTTATCCTTCAAAATGCTGAAGAAGTTCTCTGAACTGCTAAACTTCAGGGTCAGTAGTAAAACATCTTAGCATTCAGTCCCTCTCAAAGGATCAGCTGATGAACCACCAAAGGGAATTTTATTGTTTGGTTACGAGTGAATAGGGCATTTTTGTATTCAGCATGCATGCTTTCATTTCAGGGATTACTTTGCAATGCTCACACTGCAGCTGGAAGTGAAGAGGCCAACTAAGGCATGTGATGACCATGAATCTCTTTTATAAGAACATGATCAGGGCCTGCTTTTTGGGGGTTACTTCAAAGAGCCCTGGTATTACCCAGCATACTCCTGTCCGTGCTGGAATGCCTAGTCATAGAGCAGGGGCTTCCCTCACTCAAATCAAAACCATCATGCTGGAGCTTTCCTCCCGTTACTCCTCACACGTGAGGTTTGTTTTTTAAAACTATTTTACATAACATTACTCAGTTATAAATGTAGGAAAAGAATTTTATTGCCAACATTCCATCAATGGTTCAAAGTAAATTCAAAATGTTTATAAAAATGACTAGAAATGTCCAAATATAAATTCAGTTAACTTCAATCAAGACAGCTGCAAAAGCTCTCAAACTGCAGATCTAGTTAACAAGCAAAACCACAGTTGGAAAATGATTTCTTCTTCTTTTTATTATTATTACTACTATTATTATTTTTACTGCTATTTTTTAAATGGAATGATGGTAAAGCAAGTAGCAGCTTAAGTCTGAGAGATCTTTTGTGTATTGACAGAAATCATTTAGATTTTGAATTCTTTTTCCAAGAGACACTTAGAGGTCAGCTTCCTGAGAGAAAACAGGCTGAAATACTGGAGACAGCATGAATGAACCAAAATCATTGATTCCGCCATTAAAGAAGCAAAATGGGTGCTTTCTTTGGCAGTCCCGCTCAACTTTAACAGGGACAAATTGTCCCAAAACTAGCCTGGGTCCTGCCGCGCAGGCTGGAACGTGCTGCTTTAGTTGGGTACAAATATTTCCTCTTCACATGCAATCCTCAGGTTAAGGAAACATGTGCACTAGAAAAACACCGTCCACACTTGACAGACGGTCAAACCCTTTTTCTTTAGAAACTCATGGAAAACATGAGTTATTCATTCTAACTGATTATCATTGTGTATGAAATGGCCACAGTTCAGCCATACTGAGGTTGATGCGCAAGTTATGAGGAGGATGCCTAATTGAGAGCAATTAGGAGACATGCTGTCAAATACCGCAGACTGAGGTCAGAGTGAAGTGAAAAAGAGCAAACCCAACATGCTCTGCTGCCTTTATGAAATTAGGGGTTAAGACACAATCCTTTTGTTTGAGGAACTGAACCTAACAGAGTTGTCTTGTTTGATAATGTATGACACAAGTTCTTGCCTCTCTAATTGAGTGTTAAAAGATCTTATGCATGTTCTTTCCTCTGAACATGGTAGTCGCTATTTCAGGGATCTTTAACTTGATGACCTGAGGCAAAAAGGAATGTTAGCATTAAAATATGAAGTGAATGCACCATTTACCTGATGAAACAATAAAAATGTTAGAAGAGAAATAAATTAATGAGTTAAATGAATGTTTGATGGACAATACTGATTCCACTCAGAGGAAACTTTTTTGCATTATCCTGAATGATTAGTAAACCTGACACAATTAGGGAATGGTTAAGACTCTGCATAACCCTTAAGACAATTACATGACATTAGAGAAAGGTTTTCTTGATTGGTCATTCAATTGGTAGTGGCATTGCTATATATATATCGCTAAGCTAATGTTGGGTATTGTGACTTCTACTATCAAGCAGTTTTAACATTAATCATGTGTTAATGGCATCATCTAATGTGTAAACTTCTGATTAAACAATCCAAATAAGCAAAGACAGTTGTTCTTAGTGTCATCATCAGGATTTGCTTGAGTAATACTGACCAAAATTAAAGTAACAGTTTGACAGAAAATATAATTGACACACTCCCACTCCAGATGTAGCTGATCAGAGAAGACATGTTTTGTGTCCAACTTTTGCTTTTTTACTTCAGTGGCAGAGCTGCAAGGCTAATGTTCCTAAAAAACAAGAAGTCAATGGTCACCCCAATCTTTTTCTGTAAAAATACATCACCAAACCACTCTCAACCAGCTCAGACCACATTCAGGCCTTTTCTAACACTGTGCAGACTTGGATGTGGTTTAGGACTGAGTACTCTTATTTTAGGACTGCTTTGCGACATTACCCCTGGCCTCGTCTGAAATGTTTGCCTACTGTGCTGAAGTTTTGTCCTTTTAATTGTTCACAGTAAGTCACACTGTGTCCTAAACCACATGCACAAGTCTGTGCCACCATAACAGGATGCCATTTGAGTGAGTTGAGAGGTTTTGGTGAAGTATTTTTAAGTAAAAAAGTTGGGTGGCTTTTAAATTCTAATGTGCAGTGTTGGACTCTAATGTGCAGTGTTGGCGTAGTAGTTCTAAGCTTAATAAGCAACATTTGGACAGAAAGAAATTCTTGGCTACACTTGAGGTAAGTGGAAAAATGGATAAAAATATACTGAAGATATCCGGCATATATGATGAGGAGCATGTATGATTCAGTACACAGCTTGACAGTGGAAACATTCTGCAGGTTCTGCTATGGTGAGGCTTAACACATAGAGGCACATTCAGGGGTCATTGAACATTGCACTAAGGAGCATTAACAGTCTAAAGCCCTGCCAGTAGTTATGAGTGGTTAAATAATAAGTACTTAATGTATACCTGAAGGTGAGCCATCAATAATGTGAAGTTTTTATGTAACGGCCACAGTTGGCTGCATCCATCATTCAGAGCCTGGACACTTCACACATTTAACTCATTCAAGATCCTACATGACTCAAAACCTGTTCAACTAAAACATGTTTTTAAACAGGAATAATTGTTGTATTAGGCTCTTTTCGGCTTCAAGTGACCAGAACACATTTTGATAAACGTTAATAATAAGTTGGCTTCTGGCCAAAGATAGCAATGTCTAGTTTTCCTTAATTCATGAGAAGCAGGTCTTCTGCCAATAAAAAAAAGTAATAGAAAGTTACATGTTCCTCTGCCCTAGGATTTTTGGGATTAAGACACCACACGTCTTTAGACTTTAGACTAAAAACACAAGTGAACAATAACAGATATTCCAGAACATGATCTCAGAAGTGATGTGGTAAACCACATTTCTGGATAGCTTCCTCCTGCACGGCTGCAACCTGCATCTAACAAGAACCAACTCCAAGAACTTGTGAATTTGTTGCCACAAAATGGGGCTATGCTGATTTATTGCCCACACAGCCAGTACTGAGCTCAAGGCAAGGCACATGCATGAATTTTCAGCCTGCGGTGACAGTTATGGCATATGCTGCAGAATATTGATGACTTTTTGACAGCTGGGTTGATCTCCAATTTTTTTTACTAAATCTCCTGTTTCTAATGTCATGTCCAAACCTTTCACTCTATGTTTCAATATGATAAATATATATACAAATGAATTAATTAATTAACAGAAAAAAAACAGAGCTGTTTTGATCTGACAGGTGTCCAGTTCAAGAAACTACTAACAGTCAGAGTAATTAACATAATTAACATGATTAAGTTGTGGAACTACACAGTGCTGGTATTCAATACCACACAAACACATGGGGTCCCAGAGGTATGGGAGGCACCCTGCTGTTTTCGTGTGAATGGTAGAAACAATCACATTTCCATGCCCAAAAAGAAAATTCTGACTTGAAAGAGGTGCTGGCCACCTGACAACTAACAACTAACAATATTAACATGCTATATGAAATAAATGTTGCTTTTAAAGGAACTGGTAGAAAAGATATCTAAGGGAAAAACAAACTACAAAAGGTTAGTTAAATCTTAGTTTGGATAACAGGCTAGCTAGTTGTCAGATATTTGCTTCTGGATAAGAAGTTGATACTGTTTCCTTGTTTGTCCATGCAGGGCTTTATTGAATATACAACAGTGAAAGTAAAAGAAAAAGAAAGTAAAAGAAATAGAGCAAGACTGCATGATGCTTTTTGCCAGTGTCAGGTGAACAAGCACATGGCCAAGGCCATTCCAGACAGAAGACTATAAGTGAGGACAAAATAACAAAATACAAGGCATACTGTATAAATAACAATGTTTGCTTAATTGCTAATAACAATAAGGGACTTAACTTCATGATTAACGACTCAGGATTTGCACCTTAGAGACTTAAGGCATGCCTAAAACATCCCTGGCAGATGCATCAGTTACAATCTGCTGCTTTATTTTGACATAGGCAGTTTTAGTGCCTTAAAAACTTTGCATCAGGTTTTGACTTAATTCCATTACGTGGAAAAGAGCAGAAGCTGATTTCAAGGATTTGTGAGATTGGTATTTATTTAACTTGAATAAGACTGCTTGTTACCAAATGAAGCAAACAGTTTCTGGTTGTTTTTAAACAGTGCAAGAGTTATCATTATGAACTCTAACAAATCACATGTTTTTAATCTTCTCTTTGGTTTTTGTGGCTCCTAATGTATTAATTCCCACTTCACAATGTGCAGTCAGTTATAAGACTCAAATGAAAAGGCACTAAGAAATCAGTTTGCCATCACGTCACCAGAGCCAGCCTGACTGTTGCTGCTTCTTGCCATTCTTTGAGCTCATTTTTTCCATAAGTCATTGCCTCTAATTAAAGAAGGTTCTTGCCTATCCATAAGAGAGCTGTCTTTGGATGGACAGCTGTTCCTGGACAGCAGTCCTCTTAGCCTTGAGCACTACAGACCAGAAAAAAGAACTTTCATGGTTTCTGATGTTAGATACAGATTAGAGCGAGAGATAATGCAGCCATCAGTCATTTGATTTGAATTAGAGAAGATGAAGGCACTAAGAAGATGACCAGCTGAATTATACTCTTTTAGGAAAGTGATCTTGGAAGAAAGCCTTTGGTAGCTCAGTTCCAAACAGAACCTACTGGAAGGCCCCTGGAACAAAAACCCACTTAGAAACATTACGTTTCAGGAAGGTATTAGATTACAGTAGCAGACTTCAAATGAAAAAGGTACAATGATTTAAATAGTATTTTCATTCAAAACAATAGACACCTGTTTAGAGATATGAAAACTATGCGATAAACCTTTTGTTCAGCTGTCATCTTCATTGAGAGGCCGAAGAAAGGAGCTAAATTGTTTTTCTGTTCTTATGAGAAGGCTGCAAGCTCAATCCTAAGACATTCCTGAGACACACCCCCATACAATGCGGCATTAACAAAACAGCTTATTTCAGCTCAGAAGCTATAAAGAGCTCAAATAAGCAAAGTTTACAGGACTCTGAAGTTTTAAGAGCTAGTCATAATAGCCTATTTTGTAAAAATAAAAGACAAGTGCAAGTGAGACACACAGCCTTCATTGAACTGAAAAAGATTATTCAGTCTACCCACGTAACTCCACAGCAGTGCAATCAGTGGGGTAGCATTACTGTAGCATGTAAATTATCCTGCCTTCATAACATTTATGTGAAACTCTAAATATGGAATAAATGCAGTGTTCCCCCCACTGAAATGACTGGCACCTTTTTACAAGAAGTTCACATAGCGAGAGTCGTTTTTGTGACTAGACACTTTGGCCCAATGATGGAAAGCCTGACTCACCTTTTGCGGTTAAAAGTGAAGGAGTTGGAAGGTTTGGAGGTGTGGAGGAAAAATAGCGAAGTTTACGAGTAGTTCCAGGTCAGTTAATGAGAACACTCCCCAAGTGAACTTCATTGGGACACCACACTGTGCAGTCTGCTAAAAAGCTGCTTAACATTCCAAATCCAATGGAACAACCTGAAAGACAGTGTTTAAAAAATGGCTGTACTGTAGGAGAGAGGAAAAAACATTATTATGCAGTGTTTCTTCTGGGGTGTTTTTCAATCATGGTGCTAAAGCTGAAGAAGTAAAGCTTTGGGACATTTGGTGCTTGGGAAGTTGATCTAAACAGTGTCATTTGCTTTAGTGCCTATTCATTTTTAATGGAATCTGCTCAATCGCACATGTATCTCCACAAGTATGTCTTGAACACTGCCATCATTGTTTCGTGGTTCCAAAATCTGGGCCATTGACATTATTCTTGAATTCCACATTGACTGCAGAGATCTGACATGTCAAGATGCTGACTGACCTCAACTCGGTGGTCATGAAAAATGTTATTTCTGAATATTGGTATCCTAATATGTAAATGACCTCTGCCCTGACTGGCTACTCTGTAATGTGCCTTGTTCAAAACATTCTAGGCTAAAATTTTGTGCAGGACAAATTGCTGAGCAGAATATATCCAAACTCATTGCTTGTAGTGAAATCACAAAAACAATGAATTCAAAACGGGTTTTTTTTTTGCAGCTTAGTTTCCATATATGGACTATATGACCTGGGGAGTAAACAGTAGGTTTTAAAGCTTGATGTATTAAATAAAACTCAAACAGTGAGGGAAAGATTCAGATTTCCGTGATATGAGCCCTGATACACGTGCCAGGAAATCAAAGTTACAGACCAGCCCATGAAAATACTGAACTGCATCATACGATGAGCTGAGGGGCTGAGAATGTGATTGCTACAATAAGTTTCCATACAGCCTTGTGGCATTTGAGTATATTGCAATTTCACTGATTCATTTTCATGACATATGACATAACTGTTACATTAAGAGAATGTCATTTTCTGCCTTTATTATTGTCTGGCCGTCTTTCCCTGGACTGCTGGTGATGAAAACACTTGGTGCCAAACCCAGTGGCACAACATTATTCATTAACTGAGTAATGCCATTCTGATAATTCTGCTCCTATATTAATTCTTTTTTTTTTTATAGAGAAGAGTAGAGAAAAGTGGTAAGTTTGTCCTTTTCTACACAACAGGGTGCCTGAAAAGACATGCATGCACAGAATTGTTTTCAGTGTACATGTAATATCTAACTGCAATTGTATTTTAACTGGCTACCCATTATAGAGACACATGTAAGCTCAAATATCCAGCTAATTTGTAGATACACAGATATGTACATAATTATTACAGTATCTACATACACAGATCAGCCACACTATTAAAACCATTGACTGGTGAAGTGAATAACATTGATTATATTGTTACTACGGCACCTGTCTGAGGGTGGGATATATTAGGCAGCAAGTGATCAGTCAGTACTTGATGTTGATGTGTTGGAAGCAGGAAAATTTGGCAAACATAAGGATCTGAGGGGCTTTAACAAGGGCTAGATGTCTGGATCAGAACAATTTAAAAAATGACAGGTCTTTTAGAGTGTTCATAGTAAGCAATGGTTAGTACCTACCAAAAGTGATCCAAGGAAGGACAACCAGTGGACTGGCGGCAGGGTCATGGGCGCCCAAGGCTCACTGATGCGTGTGAGGAGCAAAGGCTCACCCGTTTGGTCCAGTTCCACAGAAAAGCTACTGTAGCACAAATTGCTGAAAAACTTATCCTGGTCATCGCATAAAGGTGTCAGTGCATCACAGCTTGCTGCTTATGGGGCTGCATAACTGCAGACTGGTCAGAGTGCCCATGCTGACCCCTGTTCGTTGCTGAAAGCACCTGCAATGGTCACATGAGTATCAGAACTGGACCATGGAGTAATGGACAGTGGTCTGATCTGATTTATTTCACTGGTCTGGTCACGTTTTATTTTATCATGTGGACAGCTGAGTGCATGTGTGTCACTTACCTTGGGAAGAGATGGAAACAGGATGCACTAGGATCAAATGAAGGCAAGTCAGCGGAGGCAGTGTTCTGCTCAGGGCAATGTTCTCTTGGGACACCTTGGGTCCTGGTATTCATGTGAATGTTACTTTGACACGTACCACCTACCTTAATATTGTTGCAGACCAAGTTCACCCCTTCATGGCAATGGTGTTCCGCAACAGCAATGGTCTCTTTCAGCAGGATAACTACAAAATTTGTTCAGGAATGGTTTGAGTGACAAAAGGTCAGTTTCCGGACAGGGATTAAGTCTGGTCCTGGATTACCTAGTGCTGTGAATACAGATCTTCCACTGAAATGGAAAGGATAGTCCAAGACTAAGCTTAATCCCTGTCTGGGAAACTGACCCAAAGAACTCAGGTTGTTGACATTACCTCTAAATTCCCCAGATCTCTGTTTGATTAATAGTTCTTGGGATGTGCTAGACAAACTAGATTCAGAGACTAGTCCAGAGACTAGTCTCGCAACTTGCAGGATTTAAAGGATCTGCTGCCAACATCTTGGTGCCAGAAACCACAACACACTTTCAGAGTTCCATACCTCGATGGATCAGTGCTGTTTTGGTGACACAAGGATGATCTACACAATAGTTAGGAGGTTTTAAGGTTGTGGCTGATCAGTATAGGATAATCTTAAAAACTGCAAAATATGAATTAAGCACAACCATTTTTACACATTATTGGAGGATTGTAAAGTTGTGCATTTAGATGGCCTCAAGTCTGCAGTCTGGCAGTTTTTTAACTGCACAGAAAAACCCAAACCCAAAGAGTCTTACTATTCTGCTCAGTTTCCACTACCCTATGTACAGAGCCACATGGGTTTAGACCAGGCAGTCGTTTTGGTTTGTGCTTTAATGGTGACCCCTACTGGTATGGAATCTAAATTACTGAGGAGCAGTTGAGAATTATCGCTCTGTGGTGCCATCCATTAAGCTATTTAGGCAATGAACACCAGGCATAAACCCGACATATCTGTGTATGTTGAGACTGTGGCTAAAGCAAAAATGTGTAAATAAATTACAGAATTCAACTTCAGCAATTTTCTTAGCTGAACATGTGAAGTGAACAAGATAAAAATGTGATCGTAGACCAACGGCAGGGCTTTGTTTTGTAGAGGACTGAAACCTAGACCAGGACTTTTAAACTGAAAACTATTTAATCTAAACTCAAACACATGCATTATAAGAAAGTATATAACCCTACAGCATCAAAGTGTAAGAGCCAGCTTTTCCTCCCAAAGTGATTAAACATTGATACTAGCCATAAGCGCTGTGATAGGGAGAAGGATTAGGACTAATCCAGGAGCCCTGAAGAAGACAAAGGCCTAGGCTGTACTTATTTGCATGCAATTTTTAGGATTATGAAAAGATTCTAAGTGAAATGCTTCATTCATAAAGAAAGTAATTAAATATTAGACAAAGTACCTACAGCAATGCGTCTTGCATTCTGGTCCCCCCCCCAGCGGGCCCTTATATTCAGAGGTTTAGCCCAGTCACATTCTGTAATAAGAACTGTTAAAAATGTAAGATGTCATGTTCTTTTGACTACTGAAACGTAAAGGTTTATGTGCTTTGAATAATAGATCTGACCTATAGTGGTCAAAAGTAGTTTCATTATAAGATTTTTCTCCAAAAGCCAAGATGCAGCACCAGCTGTGTCCAGTATAGTGTCTTGCAGTCATATTTCTAATATTCACATCCAACAGCTTGAACTTTAACACATTGAAGAGGAGGGTTATGAAAATACTGGCATGTTTTAATGTGACAGGATCTGCTGAGGGAAATTAGGTGAGCCAAGAGGCCCATGCTTGACATTTTCAGATGGAGCAGAATTCCTACCTGCACCTGATCTTACCTACATACAGGCATGTGCTTCAGTGAACTGAAAGTCACATTCCTAAGATTTTCTAGATAGGGGGCTGTGTTGCTCCCCCTTCTCTCTTTTACAAGATCATAGTAGAGGTAACTAGCAGCTTGCTGGTTAGAAAGATACATTTACCAGGTAAAGTTAGCAGGCAGATATTTTCCCTATATATTCCTACAAGTGAATTAATATGTCCCTATTAGTGCTGGGAAAGTTAACGCGTTATTATCGCGTTAACGCATGATTTACTTAACGAAGACAATTAATTTATCGCGCGTTAACGCAGTCTTTTTTTTTTTTTTTTTTTTTTTCAATCCTTTT
>JBBPCZ010000163.1:4679394-4690356 GCA_037974445.1 Brycinus macrolepidotus | reverse complement strand
CTGTGTCCACAAAGTTTGAAGCATGGCGTTGTCCAAAATGTCTTGGTATGCTGAAGCATTAAGATTACCCTTCACTGTAAGTAAAGGAAATAACCTTCACTGGAAGTAAGGGGCCTAGCCCACACCCTGAAAAACAGGTGTGTCCCAATACTTTTGTCCACACAGTGTACATAATAATAATAATAATAATAATAATAATAATAATAATAATAATACATGGTGCTACGAACAGGAGCTTAGTGCAAAAGATGTTTTTAATGGGGACTTGATATTTATGTACAATGTGTGGGTCTATAGAGTCTATTCTTAGGCTTCATTCCACACAGAGGCATCATCGAGCCTGCTAAGTCAGACAAAACCGGCCCGGTGGCGCTATTTGTGCGCGTTGTGCATAAGAGGCGCGTCCTGGAACGCGCATTCCTTAACACTCTCTGATAAATGACGCTTCCCCCACTTTGAGCTAACCTGAGTCACGGAGGATGATATGGCTTGACTTCGAGTTCCTCACACTGGTGACACTGCGGCAAATATATTAAGGTAAAGTAAAGGTAAAGAGTCGTTATCATGTTTATAAAGCGTTAATAATGCTGTTAAGTGGGGAGTGACGGGAGGTAGATTGGAAGCCACATAAAGTCCAAAACTAACAATGCAATTCATTATCATTAGTGTCTTATTTAATGTTATTGTTTGAACGTCAAAATCTCCCCAGTTTTGCATGAACTTCTCCAGTGCTGATGTAAGTCCACACCGGACACCAGTGAGCATTAAGAGAATTCATCACTTCAGCACTTTAAAGGGTGATCACAAAACAGGTGACTGTTCTGGGAGGTTTCAAGAGCTTTTCAAAGGTCTGAAAATCCACTGATGTTTCTTCATTTCAGTCAGTAGTAATCTTTTTCATATATAAGTAAAATTTAGAAATCATTTTGCTTATTTTTCTTTACATCTTAATTTTAAACCTTTTTAAAATATAAATTTATTTTTATTCTACTGCAATTTCCCAGCAAAAGTATCTCTGTGTTAAAAGGTCAGTAAGATCTAAACTATTCATGCAAACTTGTTTGGTGGGTGACGCCACCCTTGCATAGTTTTGCTAAGAAGAACTTGTCCTGTGACTGCACTCGTCCTGTGACTGCAATCTTTCAGTGGAGGGGAAAAACCAGACACATATCTACAAGTAAGACAATGGCATTGGGGCCTTTGTTTCATTAAAGATGTCTAATTTGTATTTCTTTATTGAGTTTTATTGTGCTTCAGGCATTGTCAGTAAGGGATCTTCATGAGCAGGTTAATCATCTGAAGTACTGGCCAATAGTGTCCAGCTGCAGACCTACAGACCAAGAAAAGTCAAAATTTCAGCTTGAGCATGGAAACCCCAGTTAGAATGAATGTTAGTCAACTAGGTAGGAAGCTACTTAAGCAAAACAGTTAATGTTCAGTTATAGTTAATCGTTTTTCCAACAGTTATTACTTTACCAACAGTAAATTGTTCCTTCAGAAGAAAAGGGTTAAAGTAAGAGTTATGGTTACCCTCCCAAGCATGAAAGCTGCTCTTAATTGTGAAAGCCCCTTCA
The DNA here is from genome assembly GCA_037974445.1 of Brycinus macrolepidotus. Lineage (NCBI taxonomy): Eukaryota > Metazoa > Chordata > Actinopteri > Characiformes > Alestidae > Brycinus > Brycinus macrolepidotus. The sequence continues at coordinate 4,688,782 of JBBPCZ010000163.1, read as the reverse complement.
TTCCATGAAGAAGAGAAAAAAAATCCATTTTTTTCTCCATGTCTGTTTATGGCAACAGTGTGTTAAAATTTTGACTTAGTATCTCAAAATAACAACGTATTTCAAAACAGTGAAATAGTATCTTGAAATAATGACTTTTGTCTTTTAACTGTCATTATTTTATTTTGTTTCCAGATGTGTCATTATAGTGATAGTGTGTCATAAGTTTGAGATTGCAAGTCAATATTTTGAGAACATAAGTCATTATTTTGAGATTAGTCTTTATTCTGAAGTATAATTTCTTGACAAAAAAGAAACCTATTTAGCTACATGCTTAACCATGTTAACTATGTACTTAACTAATGCATAGAGTGATTTTACATTATGTAGCATGTAACTACAGTACACTTCTAAGACAATGTATTTGTGCTAATGAACTCTTACCTACCTTTATTATGATCTACCTAACCGACACTATCAAGTTTACTGGCAAACCTTTGCCCAAGCTGTGAGTTCTTCAGCTCAAGCCAGTGAGGAACACTTCAGTGCTCACTACACCATTATCCAAAATGAATGCCCCATATAACTGGGTTGTTATTCATCTTTCTCTTTCATTCTCACTTAAGGCAACCATGAGGGACAGACTGACTGACCTACAGGCTTTCTCTGAGTCCAGCAGCAATCCAGAGGAGCTGGACTATGCAGAGTCCGTTTCAGACTCATTTAGCAATGTGGACTTGGAAGATGATTTCCATCAGCAAGCCGTCATTTTTGACAACAGTGATGAGATGGAGGCTGTGTTCGATGAGGCTCAAGATACGAGACGCGAGGTCCAGCTCATCCGCTTGGATGTGAAGCGCCTCAGAGATCAAAACTCACGCATTCTCAATGAGCCCACTCGTACCAGCACCATAAAACGAGACTCCAACACCATCGCCGCTGACATCAAAACCCGTGGGGAGGACCTGCTGGCCCGCCTTCGCAAACTGGACTCCCATGCCAAAGAGCTGGAAGAAGAGCATGGCGTCAACTCAGCTGTTGCCAGGATTGCCAGAACGCAGTACGCCGGCTTGAGCAACAATTTCCGAGATGTGATGATGGAATACAATGAAGCTGAGATGAACCACAAGGAGTCGTGCAAATTGCACATCCAGCGGCAGATGGAGATTGTTGGCCGAGAGGTGACAGGTGAGGAGATCGAGGAGATGCTGGAGAACGGCCAGTGGAATGTCTTCAGTGAAAATGTGCTTTCAGAGGGAAAAACGGCTCGCTCTGCACTCAACCAGATCGAAAGCAGACACCGTGACCTGCTGGAACTGGAGAAACGAATCAAGAACATCCATGAAGTGTTCTTAGATGTGGCCATGCTGGTGGAAGAACAAGGGCCCATGATAGATTACATCTTCGCTAATGTTCAGAAAACTGATGCCATGCTTGGCGAGGCATTGATCAGACTTGGTCGAGCCAAGAGACATGACAACAATAATCCATTTAAGAAGATGTTCTGTGGCTGCTTCCCTTGCCTTAAGTGATTTGCTTGGGAAAAGGTGTTTGACTTTTGGCTAAGAACGACAGTGTCTGGAATGTTTTTTATCCAGTCGTTACAGTTTGGCTTATCTCAGACATGAGTAACTAGAGATACTTGATGTACATAGCAAAGTTTAAAGAGATTACTTTCCAGCTGGTGGAGATATTGTCCACAAGTATGTGAGCTCAGCATCTCCTGTTAAGCCCGTATGGGCAAGAAACCTGTGTTCAGTAATCAATAGCACAACATTTGAGTTGATTACAAAATACAGAGAGCTATTACACACTTTCCCTTGAAGATCCACTGAAGTTGTACATATATTTAATATGCCTGTGTAAAACATTATGTGTCTTCTTGACATGCATGATTACACATCTTGTAATCCTTCTAGCGTGACATTGTCACCCTGTGAAATGTATCCCTTACATGACTGGACTTGAATTGTGTCAGTTAATGTAATATTTACAACAGTTTATGTAGACACATGCCTATGTTAATATATTGTAATGGTTCATTTTTTGAAATGGTGACTTTATTTTGGGAGATCCAACAGAAAGTGTACAATAAAAGCTTACAATATCGATGTGCTATTTTGTCTTTGGATGGTACAATATGAATGGCATCGAATAGCATGAATGCAGTTGAGGAACTGACACATACGTGACACATATTTAAAAACCTATAAATGTTTTTAATGTTCAGGTCTAGATCACAAGATCTGCACACAGCTTACAGGAACCTACAGGAACTTCCTTCTCCCACTGAGCACCAGAAGGAAGCTAAAGACTCCAGCCAAAGCCAACCCAAAGAACAGGCATCAGGGAACTGAACACTTTCCTCAGAGAGTGATAGAAGCTTTTGTTTTGTTGTAACTTAAGACACGTCCAGCAATAACTTTCAGCTGTCGTAGTCACAGCTTTGGCTGTGAATTATCTTAGTGGAAATAACCTATCAATCCAAAGAGCAATGTTTATACACATCTTATTAATTATTCGACTAGTATTCCTAGGGTAAGCTTCTCAAATAGGGATTAAGCCTAGTCCTGGACTACACAACACTTGAAAAGAAATCGCACTGTTTTAGGTTTTAATCAGTTTTATCTTGATGTTACTTAACAGATCCATGTAGCTGAGTGAAACTGAGTCTGCTGTTGTTTCAGTGGAATACAGTGAGTGTTAGATTTGCTTGATATGTTTTTGTTTAATCAATGCTCTCATTAGCTTCTGACATCATTTCGCTTTGACTCATACTCTTCATGTTCTTCCCCCTCTGGTTGGTCTTCTTTTGTGACATCTTTTTTCTACTGTTAACTGTCTAGCTTATGTCTAGTGTTGTTGGCTGTTAGGATAAGTTACAATAATAATAACAGCACAGCAACAGTTCTTTACTTTGTTGGAATAAATAATTCAGTGGAGTTAATTGGTAAAGTATGGAAATGTATCAATCATAACAGTCCAGCCAGCCCATATATGGAAACAGCCTGTTCTGAATTCCGTGTTTCTGTGATGCCCTGGGAACCAACGCATTTACATACATCCACCTGTTTGACATGCAGCTGTTTAGCCCCACCCATTTGTGCTGAAGTTATATGGAGAGTTTTAGCCCAGACTGGTTTTGAATGAAACACAACATTCATTTACATATATCAGTTTTAAAGGTAAAATAACAAAACAGACTGTTTATTCTAAGGGATAAAAAGAGGTTAGAAAATTGTCATATTAAAATAATGGTGACTTGTTTTGACACATAAAACTGCATAAACATTCTAATTGGAGATCAGATAATAATATAAAATACAAGAAAAATACAAGATATGGGCCTTTTTGCTACATAGATCTAACTTAAGCCATATAACTTCTTTGACCTCCATTTGTTAACATGACCATGTTAATGTACAAAACTTGCATAAAATGACTTTTTTTTTTTACATGCTCTGAATGGTGAATGCTCTGAACAGGGATTATGCAGACAAAGACTAGGTTTAATCCCTGTTTCCCCCAATAAACTGGCCTTTAATGTTTCAATTTGCACATATCTTGATGTAGTAAGTAGCGCTGCTGTATTTTATAACTTAGACATAAGTGAAATATTTCTCCCTACCTTTCTTCCTGTTTTAATATATCTCTATTTTCCCTTAGAATGAGGAAAAGATAATCTAGAAAATTCCCTCAACCCTGCAGACATCTGCTGCCAACAATCTGCTGAGAATTTATCTTCACTCTTAAAATCTTTAAAAATGACTGATGAATGTGTAACCTGAGTGATTTTAACCTTTTAAGTTATCTGACTCAAAACCTTTCTCTTAGAAAGTAAAATGAACATTTATATATCAGTGACAGGGATGTGATTCTGCACAATTCTGCCAAGTATTTACAATCTCTTTGCACAAATGATGTATGTTTTCTTGCCATTGCCAGGAAACCAAACAGATTAGAAGATTGTCAAATAAATCTGCTGAAGGCTAGTCACTAAAACTCAATGATGTGATGAATTTGTCAGGAAACAACGGTGGGTGGACGCAAACTTACTCTTATGAAAGAGGCAGAATGAGGGATTATCTCAATGACCTGTAGACTGTTCTTGGAAAGGAATTCAGTGTGCCGCCTTGAAGAAGACAAAAAGCCGGAAGCCATCTGCGAGGAACTTAACAATTAACAATTTGCGTGTTATATCTCTGCATTTAACAGTGCCCGTGAAGGGCATTCCGAAGACGTGTCACTCTCTTAACAAGACCTCATCTCCAAAATGGAAAATAACAGTCTTTACCATTTTAAATCTTTAATCTACAATAATGTAACAAGGTTTTATGACCAGTACCATTTCAGTCCACTTTTAATGGCCCATTCTAAGGATATGCAAATGAAAATTCTATATATCTCAAATAAGTCTGAAGTCTGGATATGACATCCAAAGTACACCTGAAGATTGGTTTGAGGAACTGTACTTCAGAAACAGAAAAAAAAACCCCACATTTAAGGCATTCACTGTGATCCAGGTATTATCTCTCACTTTGTCATTGTCTGTAGAGCAGCCATTCTGAGGTATCTGTAGAAACTCTATTCATTAACTATTAGTGAAGATTATACTGGCCAGATATCTAAAATGTTGATGAGAAGCATTTACTCAAAATGTTTTAAAGGAGCAAATCCACATATCTGTAGATTATAAACTACAGATGTAAGTGACTAAGGCCCAGCACAGGTTAGTAAATAGCAGACAACACAGTTCTTGCTGAACTCATCACAGGGCAGGATGAAGTCCATGAAGAGCTACAGAAGCTAGAGAGCAGAATGAGAGGTTCATAGCTCTTCCAGCAGATGGCAATATTGATGGGGGAGCAAAGGACCATAAAGAAGTTGAGAAGTAAAGAAGCAAATGTGATAGGAACTTATTTGTATACTGTATAAAAAGTCTTATAATTTCATTTACTTTTCATGACATACACTGACCTGCCACTTCATTTATTACACTTTTCATACTTCTACACTGATTATCCTTTATCAGCTCCACTTAGCATATAGGTGCATTTTGTCAGGACCCCCACAGGACCACCAGTGAGCCAGTATCATATGGGTGGGATTATTTTCAGCACACAGTGAGACTGGCATGATAGCAGCATGTTAGTGTGTGTGTGTGTGTTTGCTGCATAGTTACTACATAGTTCTGCTCAGTTCATCTCATTAAACCCCAAAGAAGGCTATAATGTGGTTCCTTTAGCCTGTCTGAAATATTTGCAGATCATTGAGCTACAATGATTAACACAGGAAAGAATCTCATTTTCTCATTTCTTCCTACTTTCATTCATTTAGTTTTTCTCCTTCCCCATTCTTCTTATGTCCAGTTATCGCCACAACAAAACCTGTTCTACTGTCTTCTTTTTTTCTCAGATGTTTACAGCGGTGATGCATGCTTAAACAAGGTGACTTATATAATAACATGCTAATTACAGGTATTTATTTATTTATTAAGCAAACTTCTCACCAGAACTGTGCCTTTGTCTTCAAATGTCACTTTACTAATGAAGGAAAATGAACATTTTTTTTTTAATGTCCACGTCCACTTTTACAAGCAAGTTTCACACACTGGGCTACGTTAGGATAATCTGACATGTTTTAAATTAGTATCCTTCAGAGGAGAAACATGTTAAGATATTAGGCAGAATACTGCTCTTAAAAAGAACATTCATTATTACTGTAATTATATTGTAACAGCAAAATGATTGTGCTTTAAAGGGCCCATATCACGGAAAAACTAAATTTTCTCACTCTGTTTTTTAATGAAAGAGACATTTAAACCCTGTCAGAGTCTCAAAACGTACCATTCAGTCCCCAGGTCATATCTTCCAGACATAGAAACTAAGGTGCAAAACTGTTTTGAATCCCCTGTTTTTGTGACAATGGAAACATCCATGCATTTCCACATATTCCGCCAATTCACACTGAAGTTATAAAGAGTGTTTAAGTTCTGAACAGCTATTTGAATGAGGCACAACACACATCAGCCAGTCAGAAGCAGGGTCATTTACATAGTGTTACATTATTAACATCTGTCTTAAATGTAAAGTAAAGTAAAGTGGCCCCTTATAGTCAAGCATGAACACACCACACTACAGCATTACACAGTGTGAACAATGAGAAATTCTTTCTCTGCATTTAACCCATTCACCAAGTGAAGCAGTGGGATGCCACCAACGGGGGCGCCCGGGGAGCAGTGTGTGGGGTCGGTACCTTGCTCTAGGGTACCTTAGTGGTGACACTAGCAGTGCTGGGATTCAAACCCACAACCTTCTGATCACAGGAAACTTCCTCACCACTAGGCCACCAGCTGCCCTATAAAACTACAGAGATGTCATTAGTGAAAAAAGTAAAATACAAGAAACATGTACTGATATGGGCCCTTTAATGTCTTGGTGGTGCACTAATGCTGGGCCAAGAATAAATATATGCAAATAAACTGAGTGTTCCACTTCCAGTTGTAAAGGGAACTTCCATTCTTAGTCAACTCGAAGGACGGCGGCTCTACTTGGGCATACTTATTCTTTCCATTTTTTTCTTTTAGGAGTATTATTTATTAAAATAATGAATATGTCTATGTCTGATAAAACATACCATTTATCAGACGTGACTCATTGTTAATCAATGATTCTTTTCTTCTGTTGTGGAATAGTGCGATGAAAAGGGGGTTTCTGGCAACTTGGAATGTGAAGATAAAGACTCAGCTTGAAGCATGCAAACCCAGAAACATCAGTCTACCACAGTGTAAATCATCAATGACATATTGCTGCCCAAGTACCATAGAAACATCTGCCCACACAATCCACATGTCTTCAGATCAGCAGAACTTTGTAGGTGGAATGTCCCACACTACTGTTTAGAGATTAAGGTGAATAAGGCTGGTAGCCTTTTGGTAACCCAGTGCAGGGTAATAAACAGCAGAAGACAGCACTGGACAAGTTCTCAAGTGACGTACAGTACTGTGCAAAAGTCTTAGTCTCATGCACATTGTTTAAAGCCATTTTTATCCTCAGTGTGTGATAAAGTAGCTTTCTGCTAGCAAAGTTAACATTGGAATGAATGCAAACAAACAGGAAAGCAGTAAGTCTCAATATTTGTTCTGCTTGTATAAAAGTAGTTGATATTGTGTGAGCTGGTGAGGAGAACACAGGTTCTGTTCCAGATTTCTCCTCGGTTCCTCCAGCCGTTGTTTGGATTCATGAAATTCCATCAGCAGCCCCAGATTTAATGTAAAGAAGGACTGATTGAGTCAAACCAGGTTTCTGATGGAAACTATAGGTAATACTGGACTTCCACAAGGAACACATTAAAATACTGTTCATAAAATCCCAATATCCTGTATAATGTTATTGTTGCATTTATTACTTTTAGTTTAATTTAGTATATTTGGTAATATTAATGTAAAAAAACACTCACTGCTCATCTAAACAGTTTTACTTTTGCACAGTACTGTACATTCACTTATAGACCTAATAATCTAGGTTCACTTCATCACTGACACTGAGCCCATATTGTAGCTAAGTGTAATGAACATAAACACAGTCTATATTAACAGTTTCTTTACATTTGGCCTATTTGTTCCTACATATTCAATAATCAATGTAATATTCTACATTTGGAGAACAATATTCAGTGTAATAATGTAATATTCTAGATTTGGAGGACAATATTCAGTGTTATAATCAATGTAATATTCTATATTTGGAGGACAGTATTCAATGTAATAATGTAATATTCTATATTTGGAGGACAATATTCAATTTTATAATCAATGTGAAATTCTATACTTGGAGGACACTATTCAGTGTTATAATCAATGTAATATTCTATATTTGGAGGACAATATTCAATGTAATAATGTAATATTCTATATTTGGAGGACAATATTCAATGTAATAATGTAATATTCTATGTTTGGAGGACAATATTCAATGTTAAAATTAATGTGATACTCTATTCATGCTACAGTTTAACTTAACTGAACTAAGTTGAACCGAGCTCATTGTTACAGCTTTATTGTTTATCAGGGCAAACAGACTCTGATTCCATCTCTGCTGTGTGTGAATGTAATTTCAAAGAAGTGAATGTTGCTCCGAAAGTAATGGCCAAAAGTCCCGCTTAGCCACGCGTGGGCTTTTGATGTCCCATCCCACGCCCGCGCGCTTTATTTACGGGACGTCCGTGCGCGTTGCAAACTTCGTAGAATCGCGCGCAGAATCCGAAGCGGCAGCGCGAGCCCCAGCCCCGCCCCTCCTCATGCAAAACCAATTTAAGCAAAAGTGGCGCTCTTAAGAGCTGAACCGCGCGACCCGAGCCTCACACGCACACACCGAGAACTGCAGTGAGGTAAGCGCGCGCGTCTTCACACACCTCCACTCACATTTAAACTTAATTAACCAGGCAAATTTACGCGCGCCCGCGTCCCCCGGTCCTCCACTCAGTTCACTCAGATCCTCTCTCCACCTGCCGCCAGATGTGCTCGGACGGGGAGCGCACGCCGGGCGGCTCGGGGAACGGGAAGCTGCGCCAGTGGCTGATCGAGCAAGTGGACACGGGGAAATACCCCGGACTGGTCTGGGAGAACGACGAGAAGAGTGTGTTCAGGATCCCCTGGAAACACGCGGGCAAACAGGACTACAACAGAGACGAGGACGCAGCACTGTTTAAGGTACAGAGAGAGAGAAGGGGTGGGGGGGGCGGGGGTTAGAGAAAGAGAGAGAGAGTGTTGGGGTGAGAGAGAGGGAGAGAGTAGGGGGGTGAGAGAATGTTTGCGAGAGAGAGAGAGTTTGAGGTGTGAGAGAGAGTGTGTTTGGGTGAGAGAGAGAGAGAGAGGGAGAGACTAGGGGGTGAGAGAGAGAGTGTGTGCGAGAAAGAAAGAGAGAGTGTGTATTTAGGTGAGAGAGAGAGTTTGGGTGTGAGAAAGAGAGTGTGTTTGGGTGAGAGAGAGAGTGTGTGTTGGGGTGTGAGAGAGAGTGTGTTTGGGTGTGTGAGAGAGAGTGTTGGGGTGTGAAAGAAAGATTGTGGGGGTGAGAGAGACTGGGTGAGAGAGAGAGAGAGAGTTTGGGAGAGAGAGTGTGTGTTTGGGGTGTGAGAGAGTGTGTGTTTGGGTGTGAGAGAGTGTTGGGGTGTGAGAGAAAGAGTCTGTTTGGGTGAGAGAATGAGCTTGTGGGGATGAGAGAGAGTGTTGGGGTGAGGGACAGAGAGAGGGTGTTGGGGTGAGATAGAGGGAGTGTGAAAGAGAGGAAGAAGAGGAGAGTGGTTTGAGAGAGAGAGTGGGGAGTGAGAGAGGCAGAAGGGGAGACAGAGGGGAGAGTGAAAGAGAGGAAGAAGAGGAGAGTGGTTTGAGAGAGAGAGTGGGGAGTGAGAG
>JBBPCZ010000163.1:4660157-4679294 GCA_037974445.1 Brycinus macrolepidotus | reverse complement strand
ACACAAACACACACACACACACACACACACACACACACACACACACACACACACACACACACACACACACACACACGGAGGGTGCACTACAGCTAGTTTTAAAGGTCTTTTTCTTTAAGAAATGCATCAGAATCAAATGTATTTTAGTTTCACCAGAGCACAGACCTTTCATTTGTATGTTCTTTTGAAAAGCCTTAATGTTATTCAATTTCTGTTGTTAAAGTAACCTTAATTTTCATTAGCCCAATTAAACGAGGACGTTTTAAAATGTAAGACATAGCTTTGCTTTCAGTTTTACTGAAGGAGCCTGTTAGCCTGTTAGCTATCTGCCGAACTCATATTCTTATACAGGGTATGCTCAGTATAATTTCAGACATTTTACTTCGTATACATACAATGTGTTGACTGTAAACATAAGTTAAGTGCATTAATACTCTGTCCAAATCTATAGCTATGCCCATTCCTATTAAAATATGGATCTCAGAGATTAGGTCTACAGAAAAAAAACTTTTGCATGGACACTTATATATGAAAGCTATTGACCTATTCCATACTGTTGCAGGAAAATGCAGTACACCATTATTTATGTTTCCAGTATTTGGGAGTATATTTACATTTTGGCTATAGACAAGCATTCATTTTACAGCAGCCGGGCCAATGTGCTGGCCCAATGGCTTCATTTTGCTGTTCATATAGTGATGTCATCAGCAGTCTATTTTGTAGTATATATCTAGGGTAAAGGGTGTATTGTACTGAAATCGTCTGTGTCTGTGTGCCCACCAGGCCTGGGCTCTGTTTAAAGGTAAATACCGCGAGGGCATTGATAAACCAGATCCACCCACATGGAAGACACGTCTGCGTTGCGCGCTCAACAAGAGCAACGACTTTGAGGAGCTGCTGGATCGCAGTCAGCTGGACATCTCTGACCCATACAAGGTGTACAGGATCGTACCCGAGGGGTCTAAGAAAGGCAAGTGGGGCCAGAACACAAAAAATTACATACACACATAGGCGCACACAAGGTCTATTCTTATCTTTGGGTTCTGTATGACTCTAGCTAGGCCTGTATAAGCACATGACTGGGGCCCTGGAGACTTCCACTGAACTCCCCTTCCATACCCACACACCTTAAGGTCATGCTGATACATATTGAGATTTTTCACCTGATATTATCTCCCTTGTACTGTCACAGCTCCTGGCCAGCTGTAGCTTCCCATGCCTGCCTGACCTCAGCAGGGGGGGGGGGGGAGAGAATATGAAAAGAATGAACGTTATTGCATTAAAGAAATATGAAATCTGACTTTTAAAACACATTTTGTTCATGGAGTTTCAACCAACTTGGTATGGTCATTTTTTACTCTATTATAGGGTCTAGATCTTCGGAGGATACACCATCAAACACAAGCCCACCCAGTTACCCACTACATCCATCCTATACATCCTTCCAGAGTCAGGTAACAGTGGTGACTCATTTACACTCCATTCTGTATACAGCTTTGTGTGTCTGTGTGCAAGTGAATGCTTTGTTCTCTTTACAGGTATGTAACTTCATCTCTCCTGCGGAGAGGAGCTGGCGGGATTATCTCTCAGACAAGCCCCCAATATCAGAAATCCCCTACAACCAGAATGCTTACACCCCTCGCTGGGATGCAGGTACAATAAAGATATGAATAAGTGATTGCTCAGTAAAAAATGTAATTTACACAATTTTCTTCTAACTTCAAATGTGATCATTGTAGACATGTTTGGTATTCAGGGTATACTTCTTTAGTCGTATATCAGTTTCAAGGCTGTAGTTCAGTTAGAGAGATCTGGGTTACAGATCTCTCTAACTAAAATATGTGAAATTGAGACCATGGCCAAAAGAACAATAGGGGCTACAAGCATTTAAAAATACCCACCACTTTTAAAGTGGGGTGATTCCGCACCATTTTTAAAATTAAGTTCAGGCCACTCCCCCCAACCACAATGCACAATCAGACAGTCAAACACAGTGGTAGAACCAATTAAAATCTCGGAAAGAATATAACTGAGAGCATGCTAGCTAGACAGCAATCCAGAGAAGGAAACTTATTTGAATGGTCAGGAAGAGCTAGCAGCTGGATGCTTCAGGTGGCGAAATGGCATTTAGCTTGATGAACACAAGCTTGTTTGTCTGTGGTACCACAGGATTCCATTACATGCTGGGTTTTTTCCATTTATACTTTAATGATCAAATTTATGAAATATTACTGAATAGTTGTTGCAGGCACATTATCTATTACAGCCGTGGCATATGCTATTATGTAGTGTTGAAAGTTTTAACCAGTCAGCTCCCTGGGCGCTGTGTTCCTGGCTGCCCGCTGTTTCACTTAGTGAATGGGTTAAATGCAGAGGAAGAATTTTGTGCTGTTCACACTGTGTGCTGTGGTGTGTTCAAGTATGACAGAATGGTCACTTTACTTACTTTTAAGTAGTTTTCAAAACCGGTGCTGCACGTAGATTGTGGGTGGTCTGGAAGGACCCGCCAGCTAAACCTTTTAAATGTTCAGAAATAAAGACTGTGTTTCTAGGCCACATTCGAAGGAATCTACAACATGAGGCCAGGAAATGCAGTTAACCTGCATCCTTAGCTCTGAGGCATGTCCACTGTTGTCTAAAAGTACACTGTGTAGCTAAAGCAGTTGCAGCCATCCTGAAGCCTGAATTTGTACATTTGTCCACTTTTATAGATAAAAGTTTGTCATACATTATTAGAAACCACATAAGCTCGTGGCTGGGAGCAAGATCCTTCTAGCATGAAACTGAAGAAGCAAACTGCAGACACCAAACATGGCAGATTGACTACATTTTGGGCAAGGAGAAAATTGAGTCTATTTCATTTTGGTTTTTGCCAATCCCTAGGACTACGCTGTTTTTTTCTGAGAAACACTGCAGCTGTTGTGTCCTGTGGTGAACAAAAATGTTACAGACTCTTTTAAGTATTTTTCCTTTTAAAGTCATCAAATCCCCTGAATTATAAGGTCACAAAGAAGCCACAATATATATATTACTATGCTAACATAAGTGTACAGCTGAACACAGGACAAACTATCATGTTTGAAACATCCTTGTTTACCTCAGGGCACAATTTTTGTCATTTTTTCATGCAGAGTTCAAAATATAGGCATGGTGCTAACAACATAATGATACATGACCTCAGATGTTAGTAATGTAGGTGAGTGTGTGTGTTTGCTGAAACGTCTGCCACTTTGTGTCCAGGCTACCAGTTCAGCGGCTCTTTCTACAGCTGCAGCACCTCAGAGCCTTTACCTTCTGCCTTTACATTGGACTCCAGTATGAAGTCAGCCGAGGCCATGGCCCTTTCAGGTACACACACACACACACCCCTATTTTTGTGTAGTATTATATTTGAGTTCGTAACCCAAGTCTTACTTCAAGTCTAACTTTACCCCTGGAACCGAAAGGGAATCTTGAGCTTGAGTTTTTACTTTTTAAATAAAAAAAAAACATTTATTTCTGTAATTTAGCACTGGCACATGGGGATCATGGAGGTCTCCACAACATCAAAATCATGTTTTCCATCACCTTTAACATTTTATCCCCACTACAATAACCCCTAAGCCCCTCACACACACACACACACACACACACACACACACACACACACACACACACACACACACACACACACACAATTCCTAGCCACAAAAACACACTGTTAACATAAAATAAACAACTTCTCATCTTCGCACATTCAATTGTGGATTCTGACCTCCTGCCATGCCCTCTCTGTTTAGATTACCGTCTCCAGGTGGCAGTGTTTTTCCGGGATGCCCTAGTGCGGGAGATGACAGTGAGCAGCCCGGAAGGCTGTGTGCTGGGTGTAAGTAGAGACGGGCTGCCGTATGGAACCTCTGAAGGCCCGGAGCTGGTGGAGCTTCCTCAGATGGAGCGGGACGCTTTAGAGCATGGTGTTTTGCTGTGGATGGCACCGGATGGTCTTTATGCCCGTCGCCGGTGCCCCTGCAGAGTCTACTGGGAAGGAGGCCACACAGCAGCCAGCAATAAGCCCAAAAAACTGGAGAGAGAACAGACCTGCAAACTACTGGACACTCAGCTCTTCATCACAGGTTAGATAAAATGCAGTTCACAGAAAAAATACAATTCACAATTCATATATATATATGTAACCAGTCAGCTCCCTGGGCGCTGTGTTACTGGCTGCGCTTGCATGTCAGTAAATACAAGCAATTCTTTGAATTCTCTAATAGTAAATTCTCTTCCAACATAAGTCTTCAGTATTATTGAAACTACTGAGAAGTCATCAATTATTACAGTAAATAAGGTCACAAAGGCTTACAGTAAATATAAGACCACACTACACGTGGGTTACGATACGCCACAACACACACAAGCTGTGAAGTGCAGCAGCCAGCCACCCAGCTGCACGTCATCGGCTGACTAGTAGCAGTGCTTTTGCATATATGCATACAGGACTTTCCAGGATGTGATTCGTGCACAGATGAGAATCCCCACAGGTCACATGCTACAAACTGCTTGTAAGAAAGATAATGGAAATGTGGAGAGAAAGTGAGAGAGAGAGAGTCATAATATTTACAGACAGTATGACCTGTTAATTTCAGTGAATGTTTTTGCTACACTACCCTAGTAGGAAAAAAAACACCCTAACGTGGATGAATGAAACTGTCATAAGTAACCACACATTTGTTGCTCTATTAAGCATTTTGTATTTTGTTTTCATGAAAATATATTTCCAAAATAGTTACTTTGTAAGAGAATAATGTGGACCATATGTATTTGTCCATTCATCTGTTCACACAATGAAAAGGGCAGCTGCCCCAAATAGTGTAAAATAATAAAGGACAAAAAATAAATGTCTTTTTCTTTTCTTCTGCCTTTTAACACTTTGGCTAAACTTCAGTGGTGTTGTTCTCTCAATCTCTCTTTATCAGAGTTACAGAGTTATGCTCTACACACACGTCCTCCGCCCATTTCCCAGGTGCTCCTGTTCTTTGAGGATGAGAGCACAGAGCCACAGAGACCAAGGAGGAGCATCACAGTGCAGGTAATAAAGAGAATGTCAGTCTTTGGCATTCTTTGAAAGGCTTTTGCTTGTAGATTAGTTTAAAGGGACAGAAGCACTTTGCTATATAATATGGCTCAATATACTTTCTCACTGAGAATCAGGCCAGTCATCAGAGATGTTCTTCGTCTGCACATTCAACCAGCAGAACTTAGGGTATTTCCACCTTTTGTCTTTAGAAATAAATGGAATTGTCATCATCAATAACTACAGTTAATCAATAACTACTCTTTTATTCTATGGATTAATTTTCTCTAACAAACCACTACATTCAGTTAATACTTTAAAAATGCTGGTTTGATGTGGTGCTTCCAACCCCACCCTCAAGTAGTCTGGAGCAGGCACTATAAACCAGAAAACTCAAAATTGGACCTGGTTCTGGTGCAGTGGGAAAACATGTAATGGTATGATGTGTTCTGTGTGTTTATAGTGTCTAATATGCAAATCATTTTTTCATCATAGGTGGAACCCTTGTTTGCACGCCAGCTTCTCTACCTCACGCACCAGAGCAGCATGAACTACATCCGCAGTCACAACCTATCATCTTTGCCCCCAGAGCATGCTATTCCCCCAAGCCAGGACTTCCACAGAGTCATCACCCACCACCATAGCAACAGCCTGTAATATTTATGAAAAAAACCCCAAAAGAAAGCATGCTGGAGTTTTCAAAATGGCGAAGCAAGGGACAATGTAGCAAAGTCGAATGACCCAAAGCAAGTTCGAAGACAAACAAGTTTGCTGTAATAGGGCGACACTGAGAAGCATATGCAGAAAGGACAGAGGATATTGTAAACTGCATATCTTCTAGTGATTGTCTATGTCTTTTTTTTTTGTATTTTTCAATATATGGCTGGTTTTCTAGACCCAGATCAAGCCTAAGTCAGGGCTAGATAGGCTTGAAGTAAACTACACCACCAATGGTGTTGTTTTCTTGAAAACCCTAAGTTTAAATCATGTCCATGAAACCAGCCCTATATCTCAGGGAGCTGTTGTGAAACAGGATTGAAATTGTCAAGACCAAAGCATTTCTTTGTGTTTTCTGTTACTTCTATGTCTAAATGTATGTGAGGTATTTGATTAGTAGCTATTGCAAGACAGCTTTTGTTAAAGCATTTATATCCAGCTGACTCAGAGATTGGAATAACACCATGAACCCTGATCAGACTGTGCATTTGACCAGTACTGTGTATGCATATGTGAAAATGTATATAGGCAAGTGGAGTGTTGTTTGTGAGTGCATGTGTGTACGTTTGGGTGCGCGTGCGTATGAGCACACGGGAAATGTGGTTTTCAGACAGGAAGGTGATGGCTGATAGATCCGCAGACTAATGACATCACACAGGAAGAGGTGGATCGTCAAAGTAAAGAAGTATTTCTGATGATTGCTGATGTTCCCATTGAGGAAACAATGTGTATCCAGTTGTCATTGCAGTTACTGATAATAACAATTGCCCCCCGAAATTCCCCTCACATGCTGCCTCACACTTGATTTCTCACTCAGATAGGCTTTGTAGGTTTATAAAGAAATTCTACTCTCCAAAAAAACTAATAAAAAAGGTCAAAAGCAACTACATCAACTGTATAACAAGAAGTTACTATGAGTGTCCACAGAACATGCAGTTTAAACCATATAAAGTAAATATTTACTGAGTATAATAAAATATAATTAGTGATGAGAGAAAATGTTACTACTTAAGTTACTATATCTAAGCAGGTTTTCTGAGCATCTGTTCTTTACAAGGTTTTTTTTTTTTTTAATTAGACTTTTCTGAATGAATTTTACAACTTTGAAAAAAATGGATTTCCTCAATTTTCTCAAATATTTCAAGAAAAAGTAGAAAATTAAGTTAGACAATGTAATGATTACTTCTATTATGTTTTTTCTATTGAAGAGCAGGGTTTTTGTCTCATTCTCTAAATTCATTCAGGTTCATCTCGGATACCCATGGCTGATTTTTGGTTAGCTGATTTACTGTTTATTTATAATGAAAATATGAGTAAGCACATACAAATGGTTATATGATGCATAGTGTCAGTTATGAGAAATGTAGCTGTCTTAAAAACAGGTAGCTGTTGTTGCATGGAAAACGACAGAGTGGATGATTGGAAAAGATCATGATGTCAGTGCACAGAAAATCTAGCAAATATGATTGTGAAAAGATAAGTCAGATCAGTCAGTAAGCACACTGACATGGTGACTACTGCTCAAGGTTTTGAATTGAACAACTTATGGAGAAAGTAGAGTGCAAAATAAACTAGACAGATGTTGAGCTGCTTTATGCTTCACCCCTGTGGAAAACTATTCATTCTCTATCGATTCATCAAATATAACTCACAAACAGAACACATGTAACATGTTTTATATAAGTATACAGAAAACTATAATGCTATGAATTTAACAACAAATTAGAAAAATGGCCTGTGCAAAAGTTATGACACATCCCCCCTATATGCTAACCTCAGAAATTGGGCACTAAATGAAATAGCTAAGTTGGATCTCTCCATAGGCTGTGTACTTATTTTCACTTATTAAAATTAACAAAACATATGACATCATATCAAACTTTTGCACTTGAATGTGTCCACAGTTTTGGCACTGCTGAAACTTAAAAACCTGAATGGAAATCATGCTCCACTTTTAGTTTCTCTAGCATAAAAATGAAGAAGCGAGTTATAGTATAGATATAGTCTTGTCACCACCCAACAAATTCTTATGGCATCACAAACCATTGTTGGAATAATGTTTGCCTCTGGGTAGCTCTTCCTGGACATACCCAAAGTAAGTCCATAATAAAGTAAAAGATTCCCACATGTAGGAACGTTACAGTACAGCTCACTATTGATCTTTTTTTTTTTCTATTGTTCACTTTATTCAAGAGTGCCAATAATTCAGCATCACAATCAAGACTTTATTTGCTCGCCTACTTAACAATTTAGACTTCATTAAAAAAAAACCTGTCATAGTTGGCCTGCACCCATTTACCTGCAGCATTCACTTTTACTTTCATTACTCAAGCCATTTGAAAATCTATTACTGCTCCCACCTGAGGTTGTTTTCAAGTGTATTGTTGCAATACCTGTATCTGCAAAGTGAGCTCTCTAGATAATTACATTAAGGGATTTTGTCTTAATTCAAAGGGAACAGCTTAGAATGTAAAATGAGGAACAGAATAATAACTGCAAGACGAACAGATATACTTTACAGACAGATCTATTCTTAGATCTTCATCCTGTTGTCCTCACTCTGGGGATTATACAGAAGAGTGTAAACATGTTTGGATAATCTTCCGCTCTACCTACGTATAATGGAAACAGAGAATCACACAGAAAACTTCCCTTAACACCTTAAGCAGTACACCCACTGTTTCACCTGAAAGCACAAGTAGCTTTGATATCATCCTCCGCTAAACGAGTTCCCTTAAATAGAAGGTGTTTAGTAGCTGAGCACTAATAATAGAAAAGAAATAAATAGATGAAAACAAACCAGGCATGTCACCAGACAGAGAATTTACAGTTTCAAAGAGTGCCAGCAAGTAAATGTCACAAAAACGTAAACAGGGAGAAACTGGTTTGATATTGCATTGTTTTTTAAAATTTCATGAAACTGGCTGAATTTTATGATCACAAATTAGCTCAGCTCAGACTTTTCTGTAATAGTCTATAGTTTATCTATGAAAGCTGCGCCTGTGCAAAATCTGAACATTATTTGACTGTTTAACAGTTCAGACTAAAGCTGGATAAGAAACTGTAACCTCAAAATACTTGATTTTCACAATGTATAATATTACGATATTCCATTTTCCTGAAGTTTGCAAACAAATTAGAACAGATAGAATGCATTTTCTGATGAGCAGTGCCACAATTAAAAAAAAGACAATTTTAACAAGAAACAGGAGAGGTCCTGCAGGGTCCTGATGATAGCCGTGACAATTTAGCACAATAACTACAACATATACAGGACACACTGACGACCACTAGTTCATCTGGATTCTTTTATCACCTGTTTTCAAGCTCTCAAAAGTAATTCACCTTTATTAGCATTCATTTTAACAATGTATACTTAAATGAATAAGATGAACATTTGCTCCTCATTGAGGTTATACTATCATTCTGGCATTTAAGAAAGAGGGGATACTCAAATTTCTTTTTGCCACATTACAGAGTTGTCAGTTCATGTAATGAGGCTTCACAAGGCAAAAGCTTCTGAGTCTGTCCATACAGTTCATTTCAAACAGTCACTTTCAAAACAGTCAAGCTATAAAAATCCTATGCGTTGAGGAGGGGCAAGGTGTGTCACTTTCTGTATGACACCAGACAGGGTGTGTTTGTGTGTGTCTGGGGTGGAGACCATGGTGCCTGAGTGAAGCTGCAATATACAGAATATTGTTGGTCAAGTGTTGATAACTTGTCCCATCAAATTAACCCTATTGCTATCCTTTTCAACTTTTTATAATTCAGTAATGATTAAATGAATTCCTTTTTTCTTCTCATAAATACCTCAAATAAATTCTTTTCTTTCTATTAACACAGAGAGTCAATTTCTCAACACACACACACACACACACACACACACACACACACACACAGATAATCTCAACAATAATAAATATAAGGCATTACTCAAGTTCTGTTTTTTAATATTCATTGCAGTTTATCCTGGATGAAGTAACAACAAAGTGCATCTAGTAATTATATTTCATGTAGTAATCAAGAACAGCACAGGAAACCTTAGGAGTATACTAGTGTGATAGACAATTTCAGTCATATCCAAGCAAATACACATACAAAGAAAAAAGAAATGTTTGGCTTGTGTTAATGCTACCCAGGTACTGAGTATATAACGGCTTATCTTTTGACAGGCTGTACAGATGAGGGCTGGAAGCAGGTGAGCTGAAACTGCATACTGCTCTTAAACTTATTCAGCAACTCCTCCAGGAGCCTGTGAGATACAGAGAGCAACATGAAAAAAAAGAAAATGCAAGAACTGTTCATTTTAGGTTAAGGCAAAACGGTCTTTTCAAAGAATATGAACTATCTTGGTTTTAAAAGGGGAATTCCATTTTTCTAAAGTTTCTGCATAATTAAATCAAAGATGTAAACAAAGTCATTCAAAGTGGTTTGATGTGAAATGAGTCGAAATTGTTCACAGTAGTGGTGATAGGAAGCAGACGTCTAAAGTACTTTGTGCCTCTAAAAGTTACATCACAGAAAGTTATTACATAAAGTTACAAACATTCTGCCCGAGACATTGTTTTACCTTAGTTTTCGCTTATAGTTTACTTTTTAAATCCATTTATGGTGAAGAGATACATGGTGGCAAAATCCACCCCAAAAGAAAACTTTTTTTTCTAAACCATGACCCCTGGTAACATATTCTAACATCTGAAGCAGTGACCCCACCACTGTAAAGAAAATCTCAGTCGGTAAGTTTCTATACAATACAATACAATGCATAAAATCACTTTGCTGACTTTGTTCAAATCTTGGTGATTGAATCATGCAGAACATTTGGAGAACTGGTGGAGTTTTCTGGTTTTAAGATACAAACTCACTTCTTGTCAGCTCCACTTTGAAGTTGTGGTAAGGCTTCCAGGGCTTGTTTAAAGCTGACCCTGAATAAAAACAATAACATCATCATCATCACCATCATCAATCCTTGCATTAGCCACTGACGCATGAAGGACGAAGCTGTGCTACTACTGCAGTTGACACAGAATGTGTACAGATAACCTACTCAGGGACTGCACTCTCTGCATAACTGACATTCTTATTTGTTTTCATTTGTCAAACTGTATTGTACTGCGTTTGTGTACTGTCTTATGCTGTACTGTATTGTGTTGTTGGACTTAAAGCCTAGTTTGGTACTGCTCCATATTTATTGTACAGTGAGTTAGTGTTGTAGTGCACTGCCATGTTTATTTCCACTAAGTAGTCACTGGTACTGTTCGGTTTTGTAAAAACTAGACACAGATATATTATTTCTTTATGTGGAGAATTTACTACATTAGTTACATATTACACACTGGTCAGGTCAGTGAATGTGACGTTGTTTTTGGAAGAGGTAAGTCTTTGTATATGTGTGTGTATGTGTTGGGAAGACTCACTGGCTCTCTGAAGTTAGATAAGTAGCTACAGCGTCCTTCAGTGCACAAATTTCCAGACGTGCCTGAACAGAGAGTGTAAAAGACATGATATCCAGTATGTATCGACACCCTAACCAAATGCTTTTTCAATTACAACATGCATATTTTGTTCTGTACCTGCAGAGCCCCATTCTTGCTAAAAGATGACACACATTGCATTAGACGACTCAGTTCTTCAGCTACAGATTCAATGATTCTCGACAAAACACGAGGAACCAGCTCCTTAGAAACTGTGAACACCTTGCAGACAGAAAGTACAGGTGAATTTAAGAGACAGACAGAGACAGTGAAACAAAAGCAGAGAAGGTGGAAAATGAGGTAGAAAGGGAGTAAAACAGTAAACAACTATCCTGTACTTGAATTATGAGGACTCACATGTGACCTACGGAATCACTTCTTCCATCAAGTAAGAAGGGAAACTAGCTTAGGGTTACCTGCATTAATCTGCATCTTGAATTTGAGAAAGTACTGATATATTTATTTTCACTTAGAAAACACTATAGTGATTTTCAGGGTGTGTTTTTATGTTAACCTTCACTGAAGATGCTACTGGTTTTATTAGAACACCAACTGACGTCTTGTCACTTAACCCTTTGCAGTCAAGACAGACGTTCACACCCTTCAGCTTATTCATAACAGTAGAGGGTGAAGTGCAGAGATAAAAGTAACGAAATTAGGGCTGAGGCAGATCTGAAGTAAGAGAAGGTTTCATATAACTTACTTCAGCATGAACAGAGATGATGCTGACCAAAGCCTCCTTCAAATAACTCCGCACACCTAATACAGCAGAGGGAAAAAAAGGAGCGAGAGAGAGACCAAAAGATGAGGAGAATGAGTGTGAGACATTGTGTGAGAGGTCTGAGGAAAAAGTAGCAAAGAAGAAGAATAAGCTTTATTTGTTTGAGAAGCTTTAAATGTGTATTTGTATAAACAGTGCAACCTGATGGATCTGATATTATTATGGGCATAAATCTGGGCATTTGTCATTCATTACTGCACCATGTAAACTCTGGATAAATTTAAAACAGTTGCCCCAAACTCACATACTCAAAAGCCTGGGATTAGTGGCTGATGGTTAGATTTACAAACCATTTTAAAACTTGTACAGCTTTACAGCACAAACTTTACTATTCAAATAATTTCACCCCAAAGAAATTAGTTTTAATTATTGATTTTTACTCAGTGTTTGTATTAAGATTCTATTAAATTAGACTGAAATGGCTGTAGCACTTAAGCATCTTCTGTGCCTCCAGCAACCTTTTGTATTTTTGGTTGCCTTCTTGCTCTTGACTAAAAAAATTAATACACACTCAAGCGAATCTACTCGCACACTGAGCCTCATTATTTTTAACATAACTTATATGCTGTGAACCCTCAACGTAACATTACTAAGGCCTGTGATTGTATAAGCTGGACATTTTGAACAGTGGTTTATATCCTAGCTATAAGATTTCATAATGAAAGAGACAGGGAGTGAAAAATGCAGAAGTGAGAAATCACAGTAAAAGAAAATGTGTGTGTATGCGTATATGTAAAAGTTTCCACCAAATCTCTTGAGAATCAAGAGACTTGGTGTGCAAAGCGTAAAGTAATAAGTCAACAAGAAGCCGGGATGTGTTTGGGCACTGTAGTACTCTGTTAAAGTATACTGTTATCACTAACCAGGTGCTTATTACATTCAATCACAAGAAGATAGGACAGAAAATATACAAGATAACAACTAAATGAAATGCTCATTTTATGTTTTATCAGGTCTGTAAAATGTGTCAGTGTTGTTCATATTTGTGAGTATATATTACCTTCTCCTACTACTCTTTGCTATAATGAAACAACTGCCTTCACCTCAGTGTGTTGCATGAAGTGTGCAACACAGAGTGTTTACATGTGTTTCAAAGACCAATGTTTGACAGAATGTGCCTTGAAACTATGAAGAAAGAAATTTTAACAGTGTTTACTTTCAGAGCATTCAGGCCCCATCATTAGGCCTGCTATAGTATATCTGTACAATTTTAAAGAGTACCTGTAGGTGGTAAGCAGTCCTTCCAGTCAAAGTAACCAGCATAGATTCCTGGCTCCAGAGAGCCAACAATAGGATCAGACTTTTTCTCAATGTACGACTCAAACAAATGTTCATCCAACTCACGAACTGCCTCTCTGCTTACCTAAAACCCAAGCAGACACAAACATACGCAAATATGGTCATATGAGGTCATACAGACCTGTCTTCATATTTTGAAAAAATATTTTTATTTCAATTATTTGGTTTGGACTACTTTTCACTAAAAACAAACACACACACACACACACACACACACACACACACAAAAAAAAAAAAAAAGAAGTAACATCCACTCATGCATGACTGCCAGTTTGACTGAACTCATCTGCAGGGAAATCTTCTAGATGTTTACGCTGGAAAGCACCATCACATTAATAAGAATGTAAAGGTATTGATTAGTAAGTGTGAAATCAATTTTCCTTTTCATCAAATAAATTACTAATACCCAAGACCTGAGTCTAACTAACAGCCAAAAACTGTAATAAAGGCTTGGATATGAGTTGCAAACCACAGGCCAAATAGATCTGATAGGCTTTAAATATGTGTACTGGTGTCTAGTTTGTGGGTACAGACAGACAGGCTCGACTTGACAGGCTTGATTTTCAGAGTTTTTTCCAACTCTGTCATGTTATGCACAACTCTTGGTCAAACCTTTCGTAAGTTCTTGCTTTCTTAAATCCACGTCTGCTGAGTTCATAGGCTGTCTTTGTTTACGGGAAGGATAGCCCACTCCTCTGAGCTACCATGTTGTGTGACTAACAAAGGTCACTGCACAGCACTGCTGAGACAGTCATGGCTCTGCCGTGAAAATTCTCAATTCTCTGAAGCCTGTCCATGAGTCAGTCAACAACAAACAACACAAAAACGAAGTCACTCTTACAAAGACATGCACACCTTATACTACACATGTACAGGTGTAAAGTGCATGTATGTGTTCTTACACTGATGATTTTGTCAGCTGTGGTGAAGCAGTGTTTCTCCAGGTGCTCAGCAAGGTTCAGAAAGGTGTGTTTCTCCAGATACTGACAGTTACTGAGAATGATAAGGAGACGCTGCTCCTACACACACACACACACACACACACACACACACACACACACACACACACCTTTAAAAAGTGGTGCATACAACAGTGTGAGAAAAGCCAACCCTGTGTTAGAAATCAGATCTTACACACAGGTGAGTCATTAAGCAAGCAGTAAAGGGGCTCCAGGGTTGAGTAAGAGACTGAAAGAGTAAATGCATGAGTGAAAGCACACAGAAACACAACAGAGGGGAAACCAATAGCCCTTTCGCAGTAAGAAAGGGAAAACCCCATCTGAACTACAGCACAGTCCCATATCATACCAATTTCAGTTAGTTCTGCTCTAAGTGCCTACAACTCTGCAAACCAGTGCTTCACTCTGCTCTCAATTCTGTGTACTGTTCATCTTTACCAGTGCAGACTTATCAGGTGCAAACATAATGCTAGACTACATTGTATTACATATTGCACATCCACAAAGGCAATGAATGTAAAATTTGCATGTAATATGTCTCATTCTATGCTCTCCATAAAGGAAGACTGGAGGCTAAAGCTAATGCTAAATGCTAATGACACACTGAGCCCATATGCTGAATTAAAACCAGCACAGATACTGACATTATTAACCAGGTACTGACCAGGTGTAACAGATATACTTTGTGCTTTTAGCCACAGTGATAGCCTAAATTTATAACATCACATAGCTTCAATAACAACAACAATTTTAACATTTCCAGAATCCTAGAAATTATCTAGAGTACTATGCTATTTTAGTTTGTACTTTGATACTAAGTGCTGACTCAGAGCACCAGTATTGGAGTTCTGATATCAAAGTCATGAGGAAAAAAGTTGCATCCATGCATATGAATTAAAGATAGAGGAAAAAAGAAAGTGAAAGACAATGAAAGAGAGAGAATCTTACTGGTGTTGGACTGAAGTCTTCATGAATGGTTCCAAAGACATCAGGTGACGCCATATCCACAGATAAACTAAGAGACGGAGACCAAAGATGTTAAACTCGCAAATGCACATACATGCACACACTCGCTCTCCCTTTCTCTCTCTCTCTTACATGGAGTGAACTTACTGAGAGGTATCAACGTCTCCGTCAGTCTTAGTGCTTAACTGTTCCAGACAGCTGATGAAAGCCTAAAAAAAAAATCTGAATATTAGAGACCCATAAAAACAAAAGCACTATTATGATGAGGGAAGGGAATGCACCTAATATCCATTTGTGTTTTGTCCATGCAAAAGAGGCATGCTGGATTCATACTCATTAAATTCTTTTCACCATAAATTAAAAGCTCAGTTTATACTGTGTGAAAATGCAGACTGTTTTCTTCTCCCACACACATTACCTTCATGATGCCCACACACAGTTTACAAGCCTCATTCTGAGCCAGTTCCTGCTGAAAAACCTGCACAAGTAAGGGACAGACAGATGAAGACAGACAGACCAGGGGCGTCGCTAGACCACTTTCACTGGCGCACATGTCCCAGTATTTATGTGCTGTGCCCCACTAAAATCTCACATTCAGCTTTCAACAACAAAATAATTCATTTGGCATTAATTTAGATTGATAATATCGACAAAAGAGTGGATGTTTTCTACTCCATAGAAAACATAGTTTTAACCACAAACATAAGCAAAGCGTCATCTATGGATGTCAGTGTTCACGTGCAGCAGGTGAACTATGACACACATGCGTACAGCTCTCCATGTGTTGCCGCAAGCACAGTTTTAAAATTGAGATATGTTAAAATGATGCGACAAAAGTACGTTTTTAATGATCTTATACTAACTTTCATAATTTATAATTTAGGTAGAAGTCACGACAAGTAAGCAGAAAGGAGGGATGAGGATGAGGGAGGTAAGGTCTGGCTGCAGTTAGCTAATGTAAAGGTACCTGCAAGTCTATTAAATGTAAATGCCTGAATTATAGAAATTCGTGGAGGCTATAGTTGAGTTGTGTTTGTTTGGATGAATGAGGAGAAGGAGGAGAATAGACTGCTGGGGAATGCTTTGTTTAGTTTAGATTATATACAGTATCCTTTATTTAAAATGGCTGAAATGTCCCTTGCTCTGAAACTGTAATTATTGTCATTTATTCTTAATATTTACTATTGTAGAAATGTGCAAAAATTACTTGAGTAAGCTTCTATTATTATTTGCATAGACAGGTATGCCATTTCTGCCATAAAACTGCCATAAAATGTTGAGAATGTTCATATACCTTTATACATTAATTAATAAATCTGTACATACCTGTAGTTGCTTCAGTAACAGGTTGGAAGCGGCACTAATAATGAGCTAAGCAAGGGAAGCTGGTATAGCACATACTACAGCTCATTTCGTATGCAGCAGGCTTTCAAAACAAAGTATATGGGTAATGGAGGGTGGGGGGGCATGTACTTGTGAGCTGAAATTAAAATATAATTATATATAGCACAACAGAAGTGGGAAGTATCAGCAGAACCTTAGTCATGAAAAAAAACAAAACATTTCAGTCATCTACATTGCTTTGTGTCACTGTAGTTCAGTAGTGATGTAAACTGTGGTTCTTACATTGACCTCTCCTGGCTTGCACTCCATGGGCTCCTTAAGGGACTGAAGCATCTGCACCACACATTGCTCAAACTGTGATGGCTGAAGCAAACAAGCACACAAACAGAGTGACACACATGCAGGTACTGCATACAAATCCTAACATTTGTGGTTATATGCGTTATTCAGTTCATTACAATATAAAATAAAATAGTACCAGTGTTGTGATTCCCTCATTGTCTACAATCCAGTCTTCTTTCTCTGGAAGCCTCTTCACCTCTGGACAATAAGTATGATTATTAAATCACAAATAAAGCAAAAAATGCTATTAAGCATTCACAAGTTTATGCTGATCATAGGGTTATGTAGGGGAAAATACATGGCTGTTCACTTCCCCTCTGTCTCCGTCTATGGTATACACGCTTTTTAAATTTTGGATTTTAGAATTGACCATTTTTACAGAATACTGGCATTCAAAGTTCAGTGCTGGATGGATTTATGACTTGAGCATAGTAATAAGCAAAGCCACACCATGCAGCTAGAGTAAGCCCATGCTTAGAACTTTCCAGAAGTTGCCTTACAACAGCTGATGTAAATGCTGCTCTGTACTACCCTCTGCTGGCCTTTATGTTTGAGGAAACACTATTTTATCTAAATTACGTGAATGCTCCTCACTGTAACTATTATCTATGCCCACTGAATTTGATGGCTTGTTTTGCCTGTCACTGTGTCTCACCCTCAGCAGTGTGTTGCAGGGTGGTAAGCAGACAGTGCACACGGAGGTCCAGAAGGAGGTCCTGAATCACTTGCAGCAAGTCATTAGGAATCTCTAGAGCTGACAGAGCTTCATGACTTAGCCTGAGAGAGAGAGAGGGAGGGATAGAGAAATAGAAAGAGAAAGAGAGAGAGAGAGAGATTTACACTGATCTGAACTGCATTCTGCATGCATGCTCACTTAGAAACCATTGCAATGCATCCAACAACAATAAAGGCAGCTACTTCTAATACAGTCAAAAAAATTGGTAAAGCATAGAAAGCTTCCACATGCTGATCCATTTTAATGCCCAACATGGAGATGCATATGGCCCAACTGCTTTGGGCAAATTGTAATGTTAAGTGGGACAGGGCGAAAGCCTCTGAATATATTCCAGATATACTGATCCCCTCCATCAGTCTTACTTGGCCCTCTTACCTAATGGTGTGTATGACCTGTGTGAGCCATGCTCCAGTGAGGTGGGTCTTAGTGTCCCAGCCGCCGTAGAGGCGTCTCTGCTCCTCAGTTAAAGTGGAGGGCAACAGAGCCCCACGCACCAGCTGTACCAAACGCCGTGTCACTTCCTCAATCATGCCCTACATACATGCACAAACACACAAATGAAAACATTAATTCAACTTTTTTTTTCTATAACAGAATGTAATATTGACGGGAAATAAGCTTTCTGCAATGGTATTTGAACTATGAATGTTAAAATATACAGAATAAGATTTTAACAGAACCACTAATTTTTTTTTAAAGGTATCCTAGTCTACCTTTTTCAAATAATGTATTTTTAAATCTTTGAAAGGTTTGTTGCTTTTTAAACCTGCATTGAAATTACTCAGTTGTTAATAAAAGCACGCTTTATTGCAACATTTCTTTCCATTCTTTTTGCATCTCTAAAATCTCCATCTGCAACTCTGTCCACACACACAAAGTTGAAGTAAACTTGAGTAACAGCACTCACTTTAAAGTCATTCTGTCTCTGTCTGGCATTCTTCTTCAACTTCTCCACTTGGCCTGACTTTTCCCCTGTCTTTCAAAGGACACAGAAGTCAAATCAAGCTTTTACTGGAATAAATCAATTTGAATGTTGTATGTTTTGTTTATGTATTCATACCTCACTAAAGAGGCTGCCATTAACATAGGAGATCCAAAGCTTCCAGAAGTTTGGCAGCTGGCTGATGACCACATCTGAGAGCTTCTCTACAAATCTAACTTGCTGAGGGCTCTTATACTGCCAGGCTGGACAGAAGATGAGAAAGAGGATGATCTCAGTTTTACTCCAAATGTAGTGCTACGTTACGCTATTAAGTCATATTGTTGCTGGCCAAAAAAGTATCTTCAGGATGGAACCCGGATGTGAAAAGGCAAAAACATTCTTTACTTAAAACTTCTAAAACAAGTTATAGTTTCTTCAATAAATCATTTTTTGTTAGTCATTTTTTGGTGACTAACTATGTCTCTCGTCTCTGCTTATTTATCTCTTCTTATCTATTCTCCTTATTTATTCATCCCCATCC
>JBBPCZ010000163.1:4640639-4651095 GCA_037974445.1 Brycinus macrolepidotus | reverse complement strand
ACACACGTACACCACACACACACACACACACACACACACACACACACACACACACACACACACACACACACACACACACTAAAAACATGGATCTGATCCAGAAGTGTGAACTTTAAAGGCTCAGGCAGATGAAGAGCGGAGAACAGAGATTGAAAACTTTTTTCTTTAACGCCTCTTTGTAATCCTTTTAAAAGGAAACAGAAAGAAATGGAGATATGGAGAGATAAGGTTAATGCTTGGTAAATAGACAATAAAGACCTTGTTTATGAGCACCGATTCAAGTGCTGCCTGTGTACGCACACCAACAGTGATTACTACAACAAGAAGAAAACATTTAAAGGGACTGTAATCTAAAATAAAACGAGAAGATTTTGAATCAGTTTTTTATATTACCAGGAATTAATTACTGACAAATTTGGCTGAGAAATATTTTGGGGGATTTGAAAGCTGCAAAAGCCACTAGAAACTGATAGCTCTTGAAATAGGTCAGTAGTGAAGGGATATTAGCCTTTTACAGTATCTGCTTGTAGTAATTTTGGCTTTTAACCCAGTGGAAAAGAAACTTCATGTGATATCAAACAATGTTGTATCAGTGGGTGGATTTCAGTGAACACTTCAAGGGTCATAACAGTAAAACTGAGGGTGGTCCTTTAAGAGAAGAAGGTGCCCCTGACTGACTTTGCAGGTTTGTAAAGGTTTGTAAACAGTTTGTCATTGCATCAATCATCTGTACCATTACCAAAAACAAATGTGAGTTTTGCAAAGCTCAATGAATAATGTTCCTTATTTGCTGCAGGCAGGTTACCTTAATCCCTTTTTACAGTAACCACAAAATGCAGCTTCCCCCTATTTTCTTTTGACAGCAATGATGTGTAACAAACAAGATACCAATCAGATCATTCAAACTAGTTGAATAATCAAATTGTCTGCAACCTGGAATTGCTTTGTGTTACTGACATGTTGTCTGGAATGTCTGTTTACAACTTTTTGCAACTTGCATCTATGTGCATGAAAGTTTCACTATGTAAAGCTAGTGTCAGAAAACCGTATATGGTCCAGGATTACATTCCTGATGCTCATAACTACATCATAGTTAACACACTAATTTCATAGTAGTTAGCAAATAATATAATATAATATATAATATAATTATATGTAAATATGTTTATATAGTTAATAAAAACTAATCAAGACGAAAACTGATAATAAACCTGGAGTTAAAGTGATTAATTATTATTTGTATGTATTTGTATCTGTAACATTGAAACTTTATCTGAATTCTGAAAAAAAACAAATGTTAAAATGAAGTTGAAGGAAAGTGTGCCTCCAGGACAGCATTTTATGTGCTGTTTTATAGGCTTGTTTATGTAGATTTATCTAGGATTTTTAGCCTTGACTGTGCTACTTTGCACATGTGTAGGTCGCTCCAAACTCAACTTCCCATGCCTAGAGATTTTTAAAAGCAGAAGAGGGGTGTGTTTGTGTATGTGTGTGTGTCGTGTGAGAGTGAGTTAATAGCTTTATCAGATATATTTAAATGGATGTTACTGGTAATGACTGGTATGTACTGGCATGCCAGGAACATTCTCCATACAAAAGCCTTTGTATGCCCTGTTGTCATGATGCTGTGTTTTTAAATGCCATCCTTTGTGAGCTTCTCAACCAAGACAGTGACGTCTGTTTGTCTGTATATACACTGTAAACCCAGAATTCCTTGCAAAATGTCACTTTTTTCCATTCTATTGATTCAGTCTGGTATTGACTAATAGTTGCTTTTTTCATTAATTTACGCCGTTCATTTATCATTTAACCAGTAATTTAGCAGAATCACTGTTAATATGCCTTCATAGATCACAAGAATATGCTAACTGGTCTGGCTTAAAATAATTGCAGAATCCTGTGTGATCTGACATGTCTAATGTGGAATTGCAGATAGGCTCAGATTGGGCTAGAGGTAAATTAGCCCATCTTACCCAATTCTTGCTGTTTTTTCTCATGATCTGCTGGTGGTACTATTGTTTGTAGGTCTGCAGGAGTCCACATTTAGTTATTTGTTAATAGAAATTAAAATAATGTGGATTCAAAATATTAAACCTTATTTTTCTTTAAAAGAGAAGGGCATAGCCATTCTAACCCATTTTTCCCGATTATCAACCTCTCTGCATTTGAATAGGTCAATCAAATCTTTCAGATGAATACCTCTCTAAGTGGCACGTCAAGGGTACAGAGACTAGACTCTTTGTTCAGAGATGCTACAATGTCCTAAAGAATTTAGAACCTGAAATATAACCAGAGGTATATGATCAGCAGCGCAAAGTGTTGTGTTTCTCACATATTTATTCAACCCAGATAAACAACTTCTGACCATATGGATTGTGTTTCTCTAGAATATCCTGTCTTTTGTTTGGGTCTTTAGGTTTCTTAATAGATTGCTCATGATACCTTTGATTGTATTCATCCATCTTATTGCTGGCAGTCCTTTTCTTCTTTTAACTTCTACATTTTTTATCCTGGTCAAATTTTGGAAATCTGATTGTTTGATTGCTAACAGTTTAGAGGTTTGTGATCTGCTTCACAATCAGGCCATGTCTTTGCAATTAAAATGGAGCTCTTTGATCTCTTGGTGCAAAGAATGTAATTCTCCATTTAGTAACATCCAGGTGTTTGCTTTCATTGCTTAAAGAATGTGTTAGTAATGAAAAAGTCATTGAACTTACAGAACATGATTAGTCATCCCCCTGCTTTGTTTCTGTTTCCAAGGCTGTGTTGCCCAACTGTATTTTCCTCCTTCTTGTTTCCAACCTTGTCATCCAGTCTCCCATCACCAGCAGTATATCCTGTTTACAGGTCTTGTTAGTCTCAGCCTGATCTTCAGCATTTTTTAAAATTTCTTCTTCATTCACATTCGTCGTTGGACTCTATGACTGTAAAGGTGTATGGCTGCACACAAATTGGGATTGGCATTTACAACATTATATTCATTGTTCATCTATGTTGCTCCTGACCTTAGTAAGAGGTCCATTTTAGTTAGCTGCTCCCTATAGTGTCTAAGTGTAGACAATCCATTTATATTCCTCCTGTACTTGCAGCTAACAATGTCTCTTACTCCATGTATCATACACATAAGGTCCAGTTAAGATTAAGATTATGTTCTGAATGTAGTTTTAAATTCTCTTTTCTTGTTTGGCAGAATCAGCAACTAGACATCTAGAAGGCTTTAATCTAGCCATGTCATACTCGCAAGCTGAACTGAGAAGAATCCTAAGCAATCCTTGACTAACAAATATTCAAAGAACAACAAACATGTTGCATTGTTTAAAAATTATTTGATGTTCGGGTAAATGATGTTCATTAGTGTTGTAGCACTTCCCTTATAAAACTGTAAAGTTTTTGCTCAGTCAGTATTTCCTGTCTGTGGTAACTGGGTACACACTGCAATCAATCTTGTTTTAATTTGTAACAATAGTCTGAAAAACGTGGGGCTTCAGGAAGTCCTAGATATGTTAGTCCTAGCTGTGAATACAAACTGTAGGCTAACCAGGGTTTAGCCAATTACCAGAACTGGAAAACAGCAGCACCATGCCAGGACTCTTTACTAAGGAAGTCAGTTTAAAACTGCTGCATACAAGATGTAATACATGTTAATTTCTGTTGCAAGCTTCAAATAAATTATGTAATGTTTTTCACAAGCGTCAGCTGTCTGTACTTATTTAAAACAACCAAAAAACATTGTGCAGTAATGTAGTATACTGTTAGAACTAGCAGACTTTAGATTGTCATATATGTGTTTTCTTCCTGATTTTTGACGTTTAACAAGTCCTGGCTTTAATAGTCACTTTTCATCACTAAAAAAATTACCATTTTCAGTGTTTAGATGGCTAGATCTACAGTAAAAACTTTACCTTTACTAAAGAACACATAAAGAACCCTTCTTTTTTGAGAATGTTGTGGGGGTGTGCGTGTGCGTGTGCGTGTGTGTGTGTGTGTGTGTGTGTTACCTTTGCATCTTTTAAAGCAAATACACCTGGGCCACGCCCAAACACAAACACTGACAGGGCCCGACAACCACTTCAAAAAGAAAAGGTGAGCAGGGGAGCAGAGGAATGGGAGTAAAGAGATGTTTGCAGGAGGATTGTGTCGTTTCCCTCAGAGCAGAACAGCCGAGCCAGTCTGAACACTGTTTGATGTCTGTGTGCGTAAGTCTCTCTGAATAGAACCGAGTCACAGGAACAAGAATGAAAGAAGAAGAAAAAAAGATAGAAAGCAAAGCAGAGAGAGAGAGAGAGAGAGAGAGAGAGAGAGAGAGAGAGAGAGAGAAACAGATAGGTGCAGGGTGATGTTTAAGAGCGTATATCTTCTGTTAACCTGCACTGAACAAAGAGAGGTTTACACCGCCGAGGGATTCAAAGAACTTTCGTCAGAGAAAGAGCGAGACAATAGAGGCAAAGCTGAGAGCGGGCCTGACTCTAAATCTGCCACATTGTGCTGCAGGCTTTGATCCCCTCGAACTTGCCCGCATGTGTACGCTTTTCAGAACAGCCACACTTTAAATACATTAAGACTTGAGGCGCAGGCTGAATAGTTGCCCAAAGATTAGTTTACTTAAAAACACAGAAACGGGCCCATTCAAAAAGCCCAACACACACATTCTAATCTGCTACACAGAAGAGTATCACTACTTTGCGCTGTGTTTGTGTTGCTGTGTGTGTGTGTGTGTGTGTGTGTGTGTGTGTGTGTGTGTGTGTGTGTGTGTGAGTAGGAGTTTAATATTAAACATTAGAGGATCAAAAGACTCCAATTTTGTGTAACACTTGATCCAAGAGCACCAAAGATATACACATGGCAGTCTGAGAGTTGAGCTCTTACAGAGACAAGAGGGAGAAAGAGAGAGAGAGTGAGAAAGAGAGTGTGTGAGAGAGAGAGAGTATGTTTACGCCACTGTGAATAAGCTTGTGGTGGTGTTGTCGCAAAGCATATTTAAAAGAGTCACTGAAGCGAGTTTGAGCAATTTGAATATACTTAACTAAACAGCAAACAACACAAAACATCAGCATGACTTCATAATAGCTTCATTCCATTCGCTAAAAAGTATATGTGCTGCATTCGTGTTAAACTCTGCACAAATGCAGACATGTGCACACACACACACACACACACACACACACATCTCCATTTTTGTCGTCTTTTTTTTGTTTCTTCATGTGGTAAAAAGCAATGGTTATCTGGTAACCAGATACTTTAAATGAAACAGTACAAAGCAAAATATGTCAGTCAGAAAATATTTTACAACTCCAAAACCACTTAGGTCATAAAGTTTGTGTAATGTAATGTATTACACTAGTCCTTGTTTTTCACCCGCTAAACAAACTAAATTGAACAGTAGCTAAACAATTTTAGAATGGTTGAATTCTCATTGTTTAGGGGGCATGTAGCTTATGTACACATGTGAACATGTTGTTATGTATCTGTGAACACAGTGTTTCTAGAAAATAAGTCCATTTGTTGCAGCCTTATGGCCTTATCATTTGTTATTTGTAAAAAAAAAAAAATGAACTGCATTCAAACACACACACACAAACACACACACACAAACATATGCAATAACAGATACATCTGTGCAGGCACACATGCACAGGTTTATTATGGTGAGGCCAGGTCAAACCAGCCAAGAGCTTTAGAGGTTAAAGGTGAAGAGTTAGAAAGAGTTTCAATTTTCTGTTCACTGAAATATACAGTTTATAAAGTTTAATATAAAATTTTTGAGTTTAGTATATTTATGATTTCGTCCATGCTTTCTAGAGGCATGGCAGACAGAGATCAGTCTGAAAAACAGTGAAATATTTCTTTATTATTTAAAAGGATTTTGATATGACAATAGTAGGAAAATCATTTTACACAGCCTGCTTATGGTAATGATAAATTGAAAAATTCATGAATCAGAGCAGAGGCCACAGTGGAGGTGCTGTTGATGAGGGAGAAAGTGTGTTTCCTGCCATAGTGACCGCCCGCTGTGTGCAGATTTATTTCCTGTAGTGTTCGGGGCCGTCCTCTTGCAGCCTGATGCTCTAATCTGTGCTACTGTCTGCGTAGTCACTTATCACATCTTAAGAAAACAAACGTTCAGCTCAAGCACACACAGTTCTCCTGCAGCCAAACCAAACAACACACACACAAACACACACACACACACACTCTTTCTCTCACACACACTTGCCTGAGTCCAGTCTTTATTGTTTTGAATGCATTTCCCGCACTGTTTTGAGTGATAGTGAGTGTTTGAACTTATCTGATTTGCCATTTTTGAAAAATAAAAAAACAGTTTGAAGATATGCTTTCAAACCCAGTGATTCATTTGTAGGAAAGAAGAACCTCCCCATTGATCCTCCATGAAGACTAATTACTGCTTTACATGTTTGTTTGCATGTTTGTTTCTTTTGTAATAGTATGATTTATTTGTTAAATAAATTAGCAAGACCCCTCTATTTTTCCACACTGCGCGTGTGTGTGTGTGTTCTACAAATTTCAACATTCCTGAAGTTCACTTGCTTCACTCAGGCAAGTCAGAAAGAGCTACTTGACGTCACACACAGCATTCCACAAAAACAGAGAGGCCACTACACAGGCCTAGGCTTTAGCAAGCATTTAAATATGTTGGCGTTGTTTGAACTGATGATCTCCACTGCCTGAAATTTAGGCAAAAACATGTTTGGAGTGGATTTGGAAAAAAAAGCCACATTACTTACTTTTGGCATCCCTCCCATCCCTCCCGGTGTCCCTGGCATACCTTTAATGCCATTTATCTTCTTATTCAAAACCATACATTATTTCAATTTATGCTTTAAACCTTCCATATTTCATTTGAGACATTGGATTGTATATTTTATAGTATGTCAAAAAACTAGATTCCTTGTCCCTTTTTTCACACGGCAAGATGCACATTGCTTTCCGCTTTACCTACAGAAACTGCTCATGTCTCATGTGAGAACCATCGTAACTGGAACAAGCACAGATCGTGATTGTCCGGGATTGATGGTGCATTTTATGCACAAAAATACAGTTAAAGAGAATTAAAAATAAAACTAAAAATATGTATGGAGAGCCTAGAGCCATAAACCTAAAGATTAAGCACTCTTCAGCAAAAACAGTGTTTTCTTTGGCTGAGGGTCACAATCACAAAACTTTTCAGCTCAGATGCAAGGGGGCGTGCGCTTGTCTCTGAGATGCACGAAATGATTACTCGGGGTCAAGCTCACTTGTCACACCACCAGCTGCTCCACCTGGGTTGCTTTGCCTGCCTGCCATTGAAAATGAATGGGAGACGCATGATTGTCAGTTGAATACAACACATAAAGGCTTTACTAATTTGCTGATAAATTAAAAGCTCTCTAAATTCTGGAGAGCTGTGTCCTACCAGGATTAGAGTCTGACATGTGCATTTTGTGGAAGCCCTTTAATCTTTTAAAAGGCTCTTCACACTCACATCCAATGCCATTTTAATATTTGCACAGAACCAAAAGTGGTTCTCTGTAGTGGCACCTTTAGTTTTTAATAGTTTGATTAGTTATGTTTCTAAGAGTAAAGATGTATTTACTTATTGAAATTGATTTTCATGTGAAATGCATGCACATTCTGGTCATTTTTGTGGTTAACTGATAAGATTTGCAATTGTAGTGCAGACTAGAATCTTGAGTAATACAATTTATACAATGTTAAATCAACCACATTTGATACCTTTAAGCTAATGGTCTCCAGCTATGCTCCTGCAGATCTCCTACACTGCAAATCTACCTCAAACTCAGTCAACCACAAACTTTTCCAAAGGCCTTCACCATTTTCATTAAGTGCAGCAGATCTGAGATGCAAGTGAACTCTGCAGGTTGGTAAATCCCCACAAGAGGGTCGATGACCACTGGATATTTATATCAGCTGGTTGCATGCCCACCCTTGGCTCTATCCCTCTCCCTGACTAAGGGGCCACCTAGTAGTTTTGTTTATGGAGCTCGCAGCGCGTGATGTTTCATTTAGCTTGGATGACGCATGTGCGGTGCCTGAGAAGAGTTTGTGTATGAAAGAATTACACTGAAAACACAAGGCACTTCTAGGTGTATTGACAGGAAAATCTATGAAGTCAGTACTGTGGTCACAAATCTATTCTTTTATGCCTAATCATATTTGTTATTGTTGATATGGAGTTCAAACAATTTCCATTGGCAAAAAATGTACACAAAACAGTGTGAAAATTCTGAAATAAATTCTCTGGAATTAGTTTGAGGGCTTTCGTGCGACGAGCTTTGTTCATCCCTCCGCTCTGTGGAGTGTGTTTTGCAAAGCAATTTAAACAGTGCTCAGAGATGTGTATCAAGCTCAGGGCATCAGGGCTCCTGTCCTGGGCACTTATGTTTCTTTACTCCTGGAGAAAAAAAAGGGAAAAAAAGAAAAACATGCTGATGCACACTTTCAGATCAATCCCAGAACAGGACCTCACCGCTTTTATTCTTTTACAACCTGTTTATTCACACCAGAACAGCTGTATGTATACAAAGAAGCTCACATTTTCTTGATTTTCTGGACAGTCTGACTACTGATGAATTGGTCACTGAAGTTCCAATACAATGACCATTAGATGCACAGGGATTAATCACCAAGAAGTACACTGTGATTTTGAACATTCAACTAGTATAAATCAACAGTAACATAAGTAAAAGAACTAGTTTAATCTCTGAATAGATTACATTGGTTTTTATATGTGCATCATTTCCACATAAATAAAACAAATCACATTAAAACAGGTTTGTCTCACAGTTTTAGCGCTCAGAATATACCCAAGAGGAGTCCAATTTAACTGAAAAAACATGGCGAAGGTGATCATATATTTTTTAATTATCATGATCATAAGCCACAGAAGCCACACACGATGTTTGTATTTTCAGTTCAAAGACACTCCATCCTGACAATTTCTCAAAAGATATCTTAACTGACAAATATTTAAGAGTAAATTTTTTATTTAAACATCAAACATCAAATTCATAAAATTTGTTTAGCACTGGTACCTCAAATTATGACTTATCTGAGTAGCCTATGGTCTCCTGAAAATAACAATAAGTGGCATATGTCTCAAGTAATTTAAATAGCAACTGACCAAAATAGGAAACATCATTGGAAGTACTGAAAACTTTATAGTAATGGATCTTCCCTCTTTACACTTAAACATTTCTATGAAAAGATTTTATACAGCTTGCTTAAGGTAATGACAAATTTCAAAATGAATGCTTTACTCAAGCTGCCACTTTTCTACTTTACATGTCTATTGCCTACACAAGGCCTGGGCTCATAAACAGCCAACAGAAACACACATAAAGGCTGGTTATCTACCGTTTCGTTCACTGTTATTATATTTCCAGATCAATATCTCAATGTGTTGCGTAGGTGAGATCAATAGCGAATTACGTATTGAAGATGCTTTGCCTCCATTTCTGCTCTACTGGATCCGCACATCCGTTCGTTCCCGTCTCACTTCCTCCTCCTAATGACCCAGGCAAATAGGACATATTAAAACAGATCAATAAGGGCCCATAATAACCAACAATAACATCTGCCAGTTTGCCAGTCTCCCGGACTACCCTCTAACCATTCAGAAACCAGTAGATAACAGGAAACCTTTGTTTAAGTATGAAAGTGCTTAAACAGCTCAGACCGACTGCAGATAAATGCTTCACTCAAAGAAATTATTTAGAATCAAGACATGTTAAATCCGTGCTTGATGTGGTTCAGTGAAGCAGATTATACTTAGGGAGCTGTAATAATGGCATGCATAGGAATATAAAGTGTGTCAAATATCAGTATCAAATATCGTTACTTGAGCTAAAGTCTGGTGTAGAAAATCTCATAACCTGCTTTTTATGTATATGTGCATTTTTTAAACATAAAAATAAGTCCAAACTACCTTATACATGGTAGAAATTTGAACGCAAAAAGCAAACCAGACTGATAATATTTTCCCTTATGTTATAAAATTATCCGCTGCTGTGAGGATTTGATTGCATTTAACCCATTCACCCAAGTGAAGCAACGGGCAGCCAGCAACGCTGCACGTGGGGAGCAGTGTGTGGGGACGTTACCTTGCTCAAGGGTATCTCAGTGGTGCCACTAGCAGTCCTGGGATTCAAACCCACGACCTTCTGATTGCTTGGGCAACTTCCTAATCACTAGGCCACCAGCTGCCCCATGCATATACACTGCTCAAAAAAATACAGGGAACACAAAAATAAGACATCCTAGATCTGAATGAATGAAATGTTCTTATTAAATACTTTGTTCTTTACATAGTTGAATGTGCTGACAACAAAATCACACAAAAATTATCAATGGAAATCAAATTTATCAACCCATGGAGGTCTGGATTTGGAGTCACACTCAAAATTAAAGTGGAAAAACACACTACAGGCTGATCCAACTT
>JBBPCZ010000163.1:4627749-4639218 GCA_037974445.1 Brycinus macrolepidotus | reverse complement strand
TGTGTGTGTGTGTGTGTGTGTGTGTGTGTGTGTGTGTGTGTGTGTGTGTGTGTGTGTGTGTGTGTGTGTATTTTAAGCACAGCAGTTGACTCATGTTAACTAGGTAAAGTTATTTAGGTGTGTATGTGCATCCACATACGTTAAAACTCTACCATATAAAGACAAAAACTTCTATAAACAGCTACCTTTTCTGGGCAATGGTGATGGATTGAGGTGCAGGTCTTGTGGTCTGACAAATCAAAATTTGAAATTCTTCTTGAAATCATGGACGTCACATCCTCTGGACTAAAGATGAGAGAACCATCTGGTTTGTTATCAGTGCACAGTTAAAAGCCACCATGCATGATGGTATCTGGGAAGAATAAACGGTATGTGGAACAATATTTACAGGTTTTGGAGCAACATATGCTGCCATCCAGATTTCAACAACACAATGTCAAACCTCATTTCACATATTACAACAGCATGGTTCCATAGTAGAAGAGTCCGGGTGCTAAACTGGCCAGCCAGCAGTCCAGTTCTGTTACACACTGAAAACATTTGCCACATTATAAAATGAAACTATGACAAATGATACCCCAAACTGTTGAGCAGCTGAAATCCTTTATCAGACCCAAGCTAATTCCTTACGACAGAATCTCTCTCTCTCTCTCTCTCTCACTGTATATATATATATATATATGTACAGAAAACACATGCAAACACACACACACACACACGCGCGCACACACAAAAACACACACAGCAGCTCTCCATGACCTCTGTGCTTGCCTGTGTCTGTGAATTTTGTTTATTTTCTTTTGTCTGGTTTGGCAGTCGAACATCTCCTCAGGTAAGAACGCTCAGTGCAGGAGAACATACACATACGCACACACACAGTGAAGAAAGATTTGTTTTCAAAAGTCACCCGTTTCCACGGTTTAAATTCTTCTTGCATGAGCACACACCATTCTTTTTAAACCATCAAGCAGCCAAACCTGCACACAGGTATGTTGCGCACAGCAGACGGCCGAGATCAGTCACACTGGACTTTTACTCACAAAACATCTTAAGTTTACTTTCATCATTTGCACAAGCATAAAACATCTTATATGACATCAACACAACTGTTCCCTATCTTAATTAAGTTGACCGACAAATGACACCACTGTTTTCAGTGTATTATCCTAGACTAGCAGGTATAGTTGTGAAGTACATTTCAAAGTAGCAACTGTTTCTAGCTTATATGATTCTGAGAAAAACATTTTCTGGAATAGTAGCGTAACTACTTGGTGTTGGAGGAGGCAGTCACACTGGGCCAAGGCAAAAATTTGGTCTCTCCAGGCCCAGAGTTAAGAAACAGTGCTTTAAAGAACAGTCCATGGAAAGGTTTCTTAGAGATACGAAAGTGGGTCTTGTTTGGCATTTCATGCCCTTTTTGAACCATTATTTTTAATAGCAAGAAAAGGACACAGAGAGTGAGAGAGAGAAAGAAAGAGAGAGAGAGAGAGAAAGAGAGGGGGGAGTATAAACCTAGCCAGGCATAAAACAGGTGCAGTTTCTCTCACGGAAACTCTGTTTTGGGCAGGTGTGTGCTTGGATAAAGGATATGATTAAGTCGGAAATTCTCTCTTTCTCTCTCTCTCTCTCTCTCTCTCTCTCTTGCTCTCTCTTTCGCTCTCTCTCCTCCTCTCTCTTATCCTCTCTCTCTCTCTCTACACGCAAACACAAAGCACAAAGCTAAATTCAACCCACTACCATCTGGAAAGAATTGGTGTTGTGTTTGAGTAAAATTTTCTCTTTTTCACTGGTATATCATATAACAATTTTATTTATAGAGCATTTCTCATACAGATAGCAGCTCAGAATGCTTTACAGATGAGTCAAATTGTTCAACAGTGATAAAAGAAATTGAAGCTTGGTCATTTTTTTCTATTATTGTTACTAATAATAAACTTAAATACATGAAAGTTAAGAGTAGTATTTATTAACATAGATCAAATTAAAGCAATAAATACAAAACCGAGGGGTTGAATTTTAATTATCAGCTAAATTAAAGAGATATGCTTTCCAGAGTTTTTTTAGTAGTATGCACTGATTTATCACAGCTTAAGAGTTTAAAGTTTTATCAGCACTGGGCAGATCTTAACTGTAGATAAGTTACACTTAAATAAAAACAGAAGAAACATTTAGGACTGACGTAACATTTAAGAGGTAAAAGAAACGTTGTGTGTTGATCCGTGTTGTTAAATTTAGAGTGAATTATGACTGTTTAGTTGGATTCTAAATTCCTCCTCCTCCTCAAAAGCCATAGCCAGACTAGCTCCTATGCCAGATTTGTCTAAATGTAATGAATGTGATGCTGTTTGTGTTAGAAATGCCAGAGTGTTAAAGTAAGCAGAAGCCACAGCAGACATGGGGTAAATACCAGACAAGTACAGGCCAAATCAGGAGGAGAGATCAAACATTCACACATAAGATTTCTTGTTTAATCTTCCATGCACTATAAGACCATTAGGTATTTGTTTAAGAAGCCAGTGTAGGAGAAGGAAGGAGAAAACTGTGTAAGAGTTCCACTAAGTGTTCTACATTTTCACTTTGAGGGATAATAATAATGGAGGCTTGAGAGATGAGGTTTCTGTCTGAGAGGAACACTGCTTTTGCATGAAAGCATGTGAATAATAAAAGAGCATTTGCAGTAGAATCATCACTCATAAAGTCTCTAATTCACTGCATCGGTTAACTATATTCTAAATACCAGTTTTTGTCTGGTAAAATTATACTCTTTGTGGGCTATGGGGCAGAATGTGTATGTTTGAGTGGTGAAGCTCATAAGAACAAAACAGATGCTTGTTGTGATTCCTCATCTGGAAGAAGCAGCCTTTCTGTCTGTTTGTCTCTCTGTTCATCTCACTATCTTAAATCTGCTGTCCCTATTCTGGTTTTTAGATTTTCTCTCCCATATTAAGGTATATCTTACACATTTCAAGCTTGATCAGTTCTAAATGAAAGAATTCCAAAGAATAAATAACATCTACTGTACATCACCTGAGAAATGTGATAAAATTATAAAATGTAGAAAAATGTCACTGCTGGGCTGAGAATAGTCCACAAGCAAAACATATCCAGCCAACAGTGTCCTGTGGCCAAAAACTGACCATTCATGAAAGAACAGAGGATGACTAACACAAACTGTGCTGCATCACATGAGCCATCATCAGTAACTTCTAATCTGAAAGGTGGACCAAAAGCATAGATGTGTGTAAAAAAGTGGACAGTAGGTGCACACAGTGTTCAAAAACTGAAGTACACTGTACTGCACTGAGGATAATTCACCTCCCAAGTAATACCTGTTGGTCCTGTGGAGGCCCTGACCATTGATAAATGGGGTAAAGGGGGCTAACAAATGATGCAGAGAAACAGATGGACTACAGTCTGTAACTGTAAACTACAAAGTACACCTACATGGCCAATGGAACTAATAAAATGGACAATGAGTGTTGATACAAGGTAGATGTACCTAATAAAGTGGCTTGTCAGTGTATATACCATATATACCATTCATCAACATTTGTAAAACTAAAGCATAATATGATTAAAGACTGGTTCAGCACATTGCCATGAAATCCAAGTGGTGAATCTGCATGTTTATTATTGTATCTCAACCATATAGATTTCTGCTAGATCTTTGTAAAAGCCATATGCCAAGCAGCACACTTCCCTAACCACAAAATGTTTTTCAGCGATCAAACATGTTTATAACATTTAAAAAATTTGGTGGAGACACCCTTTTAATGTCATTTTCAGGCTTGCTTGAGCATTCACATTGCTGGAAGTCATTTTGTTTTGGAAAGGGAAGGGAAATGACTAAACTCAAGGCAGAAACACAATCTGACTAAAGTGGTTTGGATCCGCTCTTCAGGCCAAGGGGCCAGAGTTCTATTTATTTTAGTTATGACTAGGGAATCGAAAGCAGTCAAGGCATTCGAATACATGCAGGATTATTTAGAAGCATTGTAATCTCTCAACAAAGATGTGGTCTACTTCATACATCAGGGCATGATTTTTCCTAGAGTATTCTTCAAAGAAAATTGAAATGTATATTTATGAATGGGTATGGAAGTCATATGTGAGCTTTTTGTAAGTGGGTTTGGCAGATGGATTTAGTGTCAGTAGTCCTGAAATGTATAGTTCTGCTCAGACTAACATATGTGACTTGTTCAGAGTCTGTTTCATTTGTTCCTATTTAGAAGCTAGAACAGGACATTAGAATAAAATGAAAATGTGGATTGTCTGGGGGGTCTCTGAGGAATTGTCTAATTGTCTAAGGTTTACTAAGGTTCTATGCCAATTTAAGTTTTTTCCTATAACTGTATATCAATGCCAAGGCTGTTAAAATTGTTTGAGTGTATACCTGGCAATTTCAAGCTACTTCCAGTTTACATGTTTGAGTGTTAAGTAGATGAATGGCAATGTTTGGGAGCTTCAGCACAACAGACCTTTTTCCACACAAAGGTGTTTTAGGAGTGAGGAATCAATAACTAAGAGATTTTAAAAGAGATTAGTAATAAAACTCATCATTTGTTGAGAAGACAGTAAATGAATGAATTTGAAATGTTTTTTAGGCACCCAGATGACGTTCTATGATGTCATTCCAATTTTATTTTTATTTGTTTGGTTTGACTTCACTATTACATTTTTCACACAGTTTACTTGTCACTGTATGTATGTGTGTGTGTGTGTGTGTGTGTGTGTGTGTGTGTGTGTGTGTGTGTGTTTTGCGGCCACAAGTTGCAGAGGCTTGTTTGCCTGCTCGATGAACCCAGTAAAAATACACATTCATTGGGTGCTGATGAAAATGGATTCATGCAAAATGAAAATATCCCGTGGGGTGCACGTAGGTGTGGCAGAGAAGACAAGTTAATGATTATCAGCCGCCTCATGGCACGCGAGGAACTCAGCTTACTTTACACAACCTTTAGCATTGTGTTCGGCAGAGTGAAAGACAGGAATTGAGCCTCAAGCCAAAAGAACATGGGTGAGTGGGGGGTTGGGGTAGTATAATTCAGGTTTAGTCTAATGTCCAGGGCATTAATGCATTTATTACCCTGCCCTGTCCAGATGTCTTTCATTTATCCGTTCATTTCAAGACATCTTAGTAGAGTTTCACCTTACTGCTTTGCCGGGAACTGTCTGACCTGCCAATGACCCAAGTAACTGCACTCACCTATACAATTATCACACACACATACACACCCAAGCTGTTTCTCACCTGCACACATTGCTTACATGGCATTTTTCCAAACCACAATGCCAACGCAACACTTCCCCATTCTTCTGCATGTCAAGAAGCATCACTGCGGAATTTACTTCAAAGTTCAGTTGATACAGAGAGATGAACACCGGAGGTTGGTTGAAAAGGTCAAAAATGTTACTTTAGTAAAGTGAACTCACTACATTTTTATTTTGTCCTTTGAGGTATGATGTTTGGATGGGCTTTTGTACCAAAAACAGTCATATTATTTTAACAAGCACATTTTCCAACCTCTTTGTATCCTTTAGAATTAAACATGCTGTATTTGTTACTGCAAATTAAAAATGTCTTATGTGTAAACACGTAAGTCAGATGATCTCTGTTCTGATTGGCTGCCTAGTATTGCCAAAAAGCAGTCAAGGCTGAAACAGATCTTATAACTTGACTGTGAATGGGTGGGGCTAAACTAGTGTGGACTGAGTAGGTGAATATACATAAATGCATTAGTTGTTAAGACATCATAAAAACAATGAATTCACAATGAACTTTCTTTACAT
The DNA here is from genome assembly GCA_037974445.1 of Brycinus macrolepidotus. Classification (NCBI taxonomy): domain Eukaryota; kingdom Metazoa; phylum Chordata; class Actinopteri; order Characiformes; family Alestidae; genus Brycinus; species Brycinus macrolepidotus. The sequence continues at coordinate 4,633,428 of JBBPCZ010000163.1, read as the reverse complement.
AAATGGACTGTATGGACTGGGGAATGAATGTCATGTTTTGTTATGTCATGTTTTTTCAAAAAAGTAAGGAAAATTTGGTTTTCCCTGATATATGCCTTTCAATAATAACAGCCTAGAAATAAAAAAAATCACTTGAATAAGAAAATATCACTTTAAACAAAATAAGAGATTGATTTACTCTTATCGATTTACCTCTTATCAATCCTATAGACCGCAGTGCAACTTCAAATGCTTGCAGCATCCACCAGCATGGGAACTAAAGTTTGTTCCTGTCAGTCTAAAATAAAGGTGTGAGCAATGGTAAAGCTATACAGGTGCAGAAAAAAAACATCAAAAGAAGAATAAGGACCTAAATTGTTAAAACAGGAAACCTGACGTCCCATCTCTGAGCTCTGGTTGTGTGTCATGAGCACTTTTTATTGAACAGTTTGCAAAATGTACATTTCTTCTAAAATCAAGGGTATTTATTGGGATTTTGTCACCCCTTTGTTGCATTAACAGCTTGAAGGCTTTATAAGAGTTGATATAACATTGCTTTGAAAATTTGATTGAATTCATCCACAAGAGCATTAGGAAGGTCAAGCACTAATGTTGCATGATTATTTTTATATAACTACTCATCCCAAAGGTACTGAGTGGCTTGCCATCACTTCAGCTGTTCCCCAGCCCAGTGCTAGGGGGATTCATGCCCTTCTACGTTGATGCTCGTCATTTTGTACTCTTGGTCAGCTGCTCCTTTTTTATGGAGATTATACAAGATAGAATTGAACACCTGATTCAGGAGTGGGTCCAGATTAAAGTAGCTGAGTTCACTAAGTAGAGGAGTTTAGATCCTTTTGGACATATACATTGATCAGCTACAACATTAAAAACCACTTACAGGTGAGTACAAGGGAGTAACATTGATTACCTCATTACAGTGGCACCTATTAAGGGGTGAGATATATTAGGCAACAAATGAACTGACAGTTCTTGAAGTTTATGTGTAGGAAGCAGGAAAATTGGGCAGCTGTAAAGAATTGAGCAAATTTGATGAGGGCCAAAATTAGGATGGTTAGATGACTGGATCAGAGGATCTCAAAAATGGTAGCTACCAAAAGTGGTCCATATAAGGACAACCAGTGAAGCAGCGACAGGGTCATGATCACCCAAAGCTCACTGATGTGCATGGGGAGCAAATGATAACTTGTTCGTCTTAATAGAAGAGCTACTGTAGCACAAATTGCTGAAAAAGTTAATGGTGGGTTGGATAGACAGGTGTCAGAACACACAGTATGTGGGGTTGGCTTGGCTGCAGACCAGTCAGAGTGCCCATGCTGACCCCTGTCCACAGCTGAAAATGCCTACAATGACCACATGGGCATGAAAATTGGACCATGGAGCAATGGAAGAAAGTGGTTTCTATTACATCATGTGGGTGTGTGTGCGCGTTGCTTGTGAAAGAGTTGGTATCAGGATGCACTATGGGAGGAAGGCAAGGTGACAGAAGTTGTGGGATGAGCAATGTCCAGACATTCGTGTGGATGTTACTTTGACACCTACCCAAACACTGCTGCAGGCCAAGTACACCTCTTCATGACAGCGGTATTCCCTAAGGGTAGTAATCACTTTCAGCAGGATGATGTGCCCTGCCACACTGCAAAACTTGTTGAGGCGCATGAGAGGGAGCTCAAGATGCTGACATGACTTCCACATTCCCTAGTTCTCAATCCGCTTGAGCACATATGAGATGTCCTGGACAAACTAGTCTGATCTACGGTGGTCCCACCTCACAACTTACAGGACTTAAAGGGTCTGCTGCCATCCTCTTGGTTCCAAACACCACAGCACGTTCAGAGGTCTTGTGGAGTCCATGTCTTGACGGGTCTGGGCTGTTTCAGCATCATGAAAGGGACCTATGCGATATTATGCGAGTATTTTAATGTAATGGCTTACAGTAGTGTAAATCCAAGGCACCATTTTTCATAAAATGAGCAAAAAAAAAAAAAATCAAATAAATAAATGTATAAATTACTCTTAGCATTCAAATGGGAAAACTGCCTACAATCATTGTCAGTTTATGTATAAGTCGAAGGCTACGCGTGTGCACACCTCGCCACAACACTCACACCCACCCACAGGAGCACACTACCTGAATTTTAATTTCCACCTCCAGCAGGTGGGTATAGTAAGCCCCGCCCCCTTCTTGGGCGGCCCTTTTTCTCCCGGTCCTGTTTATATATTGCCTCGTTACCCTCGTGCGCGCAGTTGTCCCGTGAGGACTGCGCGCTTGCTGTTTTATTTTATTTTTTCTCTCTAAGCTGATGTGAGGAGCGCGCCGCGCTCATGAAGCTGGAGGTTTTCTCTCTCGCCGTCGCGCCGCCGGACTCGCCGCTGTCCGCGGAGGAGGAGCTGGGCTCAGATGGTGATTTCGCCGCCTGCAGTCCGGGCCCGGCGGCTCCTGTCCCATCCGAAGATCCGGAGGAGGGAGCGCGCGCCTCAGACAGCAGCAAGCCCAAGGCGTACGCGCGTAGGCCGAAGCCTCCGTACTCGTACATCGCCCTGATTGCCATGGCCATCCGGGACTCGACCTCCGGGCGCCTCACGCTGGCCGAGATCAACGACTACCTGATGAAGAAGTTCCCGTTTTTCCGCGGCAGCTACACGGGCTGGCGCAACTCGGTGCGCCACAACCTGTCGCTCAACGACTGTTTCCTCAAGGTGCTGCGCGACCCCTCGCGCCCCTGGGGTAAGGACAACTACTGGATGCTGAACCCGCACAGCGAGTATACGTTCGCGGACGGCGTGTTCCGCCGCAGGAGGAAGCGCATCGGCTGCAAGAAATCCTCCCGGGATTCCGGGCCGCGAGAGCGCGCGCTCGAACACGCGCCCGGCGACGCCGGTACGGGCACTCGCTTCACCGGCCCCTTCGCCATCGAGAGTATCCTCAGCAAGCCCACGTTCAGGCGCAGGGAGCTTGCGGAGGACTGCGCCGGACTGACCTCACACCTCACGCCCTTTCTCGTGAACTACCCGGCTCTCCACCCGCCGCACGGGCCGCTTTCGGCTTTTGCGCCTCAGCCCGCCTTCCCGAGCCCGTGGCCACGGTGCCATCCTCCATACAGTGCGACGCGAGAGGCGCCCTACCACCCCTTCAGGATAGATTCTCTGCTGTCCTGAGGATGGACACACGCGCGCGCGCACGAGCACGCTGATATCACACAAATACACACACACGGGTTTTATTTGCATGAGAACGTTACAACCCCTCATGCACCCCACACAACCCACAAACACATACGCACACACACGCACACACATACACAACACACACACACGGGAAGTTTATTTGCATGAGAAAGTTACGATACAAGGGTTAAGGAACCACAACACACACACACGCACACACGGACGCACACAGTGGGTCCAACATAAAAAACACGATTAGCTCTTTTTTGCATGAGAAAGTTACAATAAAAGCGCACACGCACATCACGTGTTCTCCACATTACTGAACGTTACAGTGAATCTGTGTGTCATTGTGCTTTCTGTTCGTGTGTGTCTGGTACTGATTTCACTTCCATGTCTGTAAAGAAAGTGTCAGAAATGTGGTTTAATATATGTATTTAAGTGTATATAGTTTGTAATAGTGATGTTGTTGGTCATAAATCTTTCCAGATGTGTAAAATAAAAAACGTTTTGGTTGTCGGGGAGCGCGCGCGTTTTAGTTGCTGCGCCGAGAGACTGAGAGACATGAGTTCAGCAGGGACTTCTCTTAATAAAGAAAGATAAAACAGAGCAGCGCGTGTGTTTTCTGACTGCATCTTTCTATCTTTCTTTCTTTTTCTCGTTAAACCTGCCACACCAAACACCACTCTACTGAGCCACGGAATTCACGAAGAATGCGGCACGTGCGAGCAAATCTCGTCGAGGACACGCACGAGTAACACACACACCTGTTCTCTGACATAACAGTCATAAGTCATCAGATGAGACAAGTCGACAGAGAGGGTAAACATCTGGACACACCTTATTTTTGAAAAAGCAAATGTTATTGTACACGTTATTCACTACTAGGAACCACATCACGTGTGATTTTATTAAGCATTCTGCTGTACATAATAATAATAATAATAATAATAATAATAGTTGTTGTAGATAATATTGTTGTTAATAATAATAATAATAATAATAATAATAATTTATTATTTTAATAGTAATATTATTATTATTATTATTAGTAGTAGTAGTAGTAGTAGTATTGCTGATGTTACTGCATTTATTTTCTGAATAAATGAATGTAAAGACATTTTGCATCATTCTGAAGGTTTTGGTATGTGAACTGCATCATGATGTCAATAAATCAATGTTAATAAACTGTAGAAAATAAGTATGACAACTATTTTTTTGTTTAAATATCGAGCATCTCAGTTGTATTCATGAACCAGAGCCAGAAACTTAAAGCAATGATTATATTTACCTTATTTCATATTATAATATATTATAATAAACTGTAAACATGGACCTGATGGGTCCGTCACATAGGCTCCGCCTCAAGCCGCTTTGAAATGAAGGATATAAACTATGACGTTATAACTAATTAAACATTCGGAATATTGACAAATTATCGAGTATTGATTTTGTATCCATTCCCTGTTTATAGCATTTGTCTTTCTTGATTTAAATGTGTCTGCGCTGTCCGCGGTGCTGAAACACACGAGGTCAATTTAGGCTTTAACTCTTTTCTACAAAAAAATGTACCTGTTTTAAAATGCATATGTCGGCATGTGTATTGTTCTGTCAGCACATACATTCACTTATTCACTACAAGATAAACTTAATGAGCGAGTTCGTACTGCTCGGTTTACAATGAATGTCAAAACTAGAGAGCGCACACACTGACGTGTTAAATGTAAAATGATAAACTACTGTTCACAGCACAAATAACCGCTTTTCACGACAGTACTCAGGTGTAATGCTGCGACCTGCAGGTAAGCTGGAGGAATAACATACCTGTGCACGCGGGGAGAAAAAAAGCAGAGGATGGCGGAGAGTGCATGGAAACAAAGGCAGACTCCACAGCTTCCATATGTACTTAATTATGCCACACACTTCAATACTATCAGCTCAGATATTGTTAAATATGAATGCTCATTTATTGTTAGCATATTTTCTTGTCCTTGACCTTGTCCCTTACGTTTTGGAATATGTGGGAAAATACTAAACTAATGGTTATTACAGACCATACTGGTCTCTACACTGGGCATAAATAAATGAATACAAGCCCATTTTAAAAAATCAGTTTTCTAGTTATACAGTGTTGTATAGGGGCATAATATAATCATTTTAAATAAGTACCACGTGTCTGTCCTGTGCACCTAGAGAGTGTGCTAAATGTCCAAAAGGGGACCATGTGGGATTCAGCTTGGTATCCAAAGGAATGTAATGGCCTCGTTTTTTATAACCAGAGACATTTTCAGCAAACGCTTTATAAAGACAACAAGCAGTGTGTTACAGTACAATTTCAAAGATCAACATCCGGACATTCAACATGTTGAATATTTATGACAGGTGTACTAGACATCATATCCACATAAGATACCGGTGTTTATAATGACAAAACAATGGCACATCTGCAGATCTGAATTTATCTATTAGGCACTACATATACATACACACACACACACATATATACACACA
>JBBPCZ010000163.1:4553066-4565736 GCA_037974445.1 Brycinus macrolepidotus | reverse complement strand
ATATAAAATAATAATACTGTTTATCTACTTACACTGTACGGAATGGGTGTAAAACCTTAAACAACAATTAGATAAATACCCACATACCCATAAAACAGTGGTGATCATGTTGCCAAGTGGTTACTTTATAATTTTTAATTTTTATTTTCATTTTATGCTTTTAATGATGGTATTCAGGACAGCCCCAGCTAAAACATTCCTTATAGCTTTAATGTGAATAGGGGGACTGTTGTAGACTGAAGTGCTGGTTCTCGGACATCACAAAAACAATACATTCTGAGCTATTTTTCTGTTTTTTACAGGGTAGTTTAAAAATATGGGCTAGAGAGTAAGGTTTTGAATTTAAACAGTGTTTACATATTTCATCTCTGTTATTTTAAACTCTTATTCTTCCATGAAATGAGTCCTTTAACTTCAATGTCGTTTACTTGGTGCTGTTTTGAAAGAATGATAAAGAATCAGCAAAAGCGAAATAAAAGAGATGCTTCTGGTCATGTGCTGGTAACGTTCTTTGGTGTAACTGGAAGAAAACTGTTCAATCAAAACAAGATATGAACAGAGAGTAAGGCATTTTCACAGTACAGATTAGCAGTTCTTAAGAAACACTGGGTCAGTAACCGTATTAGAGCAGAAGTATTAACTTATAGGTGGGTGGTCGTGTTTTGAATGTGCACATTATGGAAAATAGAACAGAACATTAAAAAGACAATAACAAACAAAAAGACATTTTTAAGTGTCTGCAAGTCAGTAACTTTATTAGAGCAGAAGCATGAACTTCATAAAAGCAAGTTTATGAGTGCGGTTTGAGATGGGTTGCATCAAACTCGACAGCACATAGAAGTAAGAATTGATTCGGCTGGTCAGGAAGGGGTGGGGGGGAGGCTGTCTCCCTATCTGCTGCTTATATTAAATTCAAATAAATATGAAATTACCAAAAAGAGAACGACTTCCATGATAAAACAGTGAGGTCATATGAGACAGACGAATAGGCTATCAACAGAGCATTCTTAAGTGTTTGCAGTCAGTAACTTTATTACAGCACAAGTATTAACTTCGTAAAAGCAAGTTTAAGTTGTATCGGGGACTGTGCTTTTTTGGAAAATATCACGGTATTGAATTTGATCAGTATCGCCCAGTCCTGGGTGGGTGGTTGTGTTTTGAATGTGCACCTTATGGAAAATAGGCCAGTGCATCAAAAAAGACAATAAGCTCTCTCTCTCCCTCTCTCTCTCTCTCTCTCTCTCTCTCTCTCTCTCTCTTTCTTTCTTTCTTTCTTTCTTTCTCTCCTTTTTCCTTCTCAGACTTCCCAACCGCACATTCTAGCACTCAAGAACTCTGGAACATTCCACTCTGGCCATGGCATTCCACCCCCCGCTTCCTGCTGGGGTGATACAGGCACAGCCCCAAAGACCTCTGGGAAAAAATGAGAGAGGAGCTCTGGCATTCCAGAATGTGTGTGTGTGTGTGTGTGTGTGTGTGTGTGTGTCTCTTGCTTGGACGGCTCTGTGAGACAGAGGTGTGTCTGCGGACACGTTTCTGTTTCCTGCACACGTTTCAGTTTGTACTCTGATTAAAGTGCTCCATGTTCTGCACACATCAGTCCCAGTGTGCGTTACCCTACTGTTAGTCACATGACCTGCTTCATGCACTGGCTCTATTAATGTCTTCTGCTCCATCTCTGTAAAAGAATGACGGTAAAAAGATGATGAACTTTAGTTTTGAACAGGTGATATGTTCAAAAACCTAACAATAATAAGGTTTAATCAAAGTGAAGTTCCCTGAAGTTAATTAATAATAAGTTAATAATTAAAGCCTTTAACAGCAAAAAGAACTTTTAGAAAAACTCAAAAGGCAGGTATAGGCTCACAGAATGGCTTTACTTGCGCTATAGACACTTTAAAACCATGAATCCTATTGCAAAAAAAAAATAAAAAAAAATCTCACTCTCTACATTACATTACATTCATTTAGCAGCCGCTTTTATCCAAAGCGACTTACATCATGAGGAAAAATTCAAGTTTCAGTTTACTAGAACTGAGTATTTCAAATCAAAGCACTCCGAATGATTTAATTTACAGCTCAGTGACTGAATTACACCACGTTTCCCATTTAACGTGTGATTGTAAAAGCCATCAACTGAGTCGATTAGTTAATATATATGACTGGCTTGAACAGCATAATGGATAACACATCACCCCATAAATAGGAGACCACAGTTCGCTTCCCTGAGTAGGCCGAATCACTGCTATAAACACAGAGTGCCTGGCCATGACTCTACACCCACCTAACATAGTAAATAACTATGGATGGGACTGTCTGCTAAATGCATATATGCAATGTTGCATGTATGTGCATTTAGTACACTATCCATCCATGTGCGCTGGCAGAACCCGAACAGATTTAAACATAGGCTACAGAGGCTTACTGTTTTGTTGCTGGGTGGGTAAAAGAGAGGAAAACATTGAAGAAAAAAAGCTGTGTAACTATGTTAGATAGTCTGGGCAGTAAATTGTGGGGATGTGCCCTGTGGCGACTGCATTGATCAGTATGATCAGGCTCGACAGTTTTACATAGTTAAAGTTAGTGACATTACTCACCAAACACAGTAAGTAAAACTGTCGTATCAGTTTAATATAAGAAAACGTTAGCATTAACGCCAAGCTATTTTTTCATTGGCTATTGTCGCATCAAACTCTACAGAACACAGAAGTCAGAACTGATTCGCCTGGTGAAGAAAGGGGGTGCTGTATCTGTGGCTATTGCTCATATTAAATATTATTATGGCTTATATTAAATTCAAACACATATGAAATTACCAAAAAGGGAAAGGTTTCCATGGTAAAACAGTGAGGTCATATGAGACAGATAAACAGGCTATCAATGGAGCATTCTTAAGTGTCTGCGAGTGCATGGCTGGGTGTGTGGGTGTACATACGATGGCCACTGCCAAACTACAGTGTGGACTCATAATCCTCTCTGATAAATGAAGCTTATCGGCACGCTGGGACTGTTGGGAAACGTGGTCTGTTTCCCCCAGATTATACTTTCAGACAGGAAACCCAGACAGACATGGCATTCCAATCACAGCACACACACACACACACACACACACACGCACACACACACACAGGCCTCTAAACTGCACCACTCTCTTAAAGTTTCTTATCTGCGTCAAAGTCACTATTAATTCTCAGTAAACTCTGGAGGTTATTTCCTTTTCCTTTTCTTGCTCTCTCAAACCATCACAGCAGTGAGAATATTGATAAGGAGCGTGGGTGGAATATGCCCAGATGGCTCTCCAAATCAGCCCAAATGACTCAAAAAATCTTCCTTGCACTGACTTTATTGGAAACGCCCCTAACAACAATCAGCATTCAATTGAATCCTCTTCACGACTTTGCGGAAAGTTTTGTAAAATCTTGTGACATTAGCTCATCACAAACTCACAAATCACTAATCAAGCAGAGGCAGCATTAGCGAGGAGCTGTGATGAGTTTACATTGGGAAAACCAGAGTGGTAACGAAAGAATGAAAACAAATCAAACAAAACTGCTCTAAATGACCTGCTTCTGTAATCAAAGTGTGAAAGTTTGTTGTACAAGTTTATTTCCCCGCACATGAAAATGAGGCAATTACATGCTCTCTCTCAGCACAGCGTGCTCTCTCCTCCTCCCTCCCCTTTACTTGTTTGCAACAAATATTCTGGACATTTCGCACATTTTAAAGCACATTTTAAAGCACATTTTAATGTTGATTTGCAGGACATGGTGAAAAAACATAAAATATATGGCCCATGTAAAAGCTATGGAACATATTATCTATTCATATTATATATTCTCATCTCATATCAGCTGATAATTCGAAACTGAGTGCTAATAATTAGAGAAAATTGTAAAGTTTGTTCCCTCTAGATTAGACGTAAACTTATTTTCACTTGGAAAATTAACAAAATGTATGCAATATGTCCCTGGTCAAATTACAACATCATGTATGCACAATAACGTTTGTGTATTAAGTCGAATAAAAGTTTATTTTAAATAGGCCTATCATATTCACCAGCCTCTCTCAGGTCAGGGCTTTATTATCACTCAGTCTAATATCGCCCTCTGCTGTTTGAAAGAGGAACTGCATGAAGAGAAGAGCCTGCGAAACCAATCTCTCATTACGTATCTCATTAATCAACAGCTCTTTATGTCTACTCTGTGCTCTCCTTGGTACTACACACTAGTTATTTGTGATATCATCAGTGCATAAAATATGACATCAATGACTTTTTGATACAGTTGTGCTCATAAATTTACATACCCTGGCAGAACTTGTGAAATATCGGCCATTTTTTTAGAAAATATGATTGACCACGCCCAAAATTTTCTCTTTCATTCAGAGTTAGTGGTTGGGCGAAGCCATTTATTATCACACAATTACGTTTGTTTTTTTTAATCATAATGACAAGTGGAAGCACCCAAACAGCCTTGAAGAAAAGTTTACATACCCTTGAAGTTTTGGCCTGATAATATACACAAAAATTGACACACAGGTTAACTGGATATTAAGGGTATGTGTCCACACCTGTGACTTGTTTGTTTGTAATTAGTGTCTGTGTATAAAAAGTCAGTGGGCTCTTGACAGTCACCTGCACATTTCAGCAATAGGGAAAGCAAAATAACTGTCAAAGGACCTGAGAGAGAAGGTTGTTCAACTTTATAAAACAGTAAATGGATATAAATAGATATCCAAAGAGTTGAGAATGCCAATCAGCAGTGTTCAAACTCTCATCAAGAAGTGGAAATTGAGGGGTTCTGTTGACATCAAGCCATGATCAGCCAGAACTGCCAGAAGAATTGTTCGGGATGCAAAGAAAAAGCCACAAATAACTTCATCTGACATCCAGGCTTCTCTACAGAAAAGTGGTGTGGATGTTTCAAGATGCACAATAAGGAGGTATTTGAAGAAAAATGGGCTGTATGGTCGAGTTACCAGAAGAAATCCATTACTGCGCCAATGTCACAAAATATCCCGCTTTAAATATGCAAAACAGCACCTAGACAAGCATCGAAACTTGTCCTTTGGAGTGATGAGACCAAAATTTAACTTTATGGTCACAACCATAGACGCTATGTTTGGAGAGGAGCCAACAAGGCCTATGATGAGAAGTACACCATCCCTACTGTGAAGCATGGAGGTGGATCTCTGATGTTTTGAGGGTGTGTGAGCTACAGCGGCACAGGGAATTTGGTCAGAGTTGATGGCAAAATGAATGCAGTATGTTATCAAAGAATACTGGAAGACAATTTACACCCATCGGAAGCTGCGGATGGGACGCACTTGGACTTTTCAACATGACAATGATCCCAAACACAAGGCCAAAATGACCCATCACTGGCTACAGCAGAAAAAGGTAAAGGTTCTGGAGTGGCGATCACAGAATCCTGACATCAATATTATTGAGCCACTTTAGAGAGATCTCAAATGTGCAGTTCATGCAAGACAGGCCAGGTATTTACAGGAACTGGAGGCTTTTTGCCAAAGAGAATGGGCAGCTTTACCATCTGAGAAAATTAAGTCCCTTAATACACAGTATTGAGAACTGAGCGTATGCAAACTTTTGAACTGGGACCACCTCAGTATTTTCTTAATTGTTATGTTTTCTTTAATGATTGTGTTATTTTGAGATGTCTCAGGGTTTAATTTGAATCCCATTAAAAATAAAAGAGATGTGTTTTGCCTGATTACTCATGTTTTCCTTACAGAATGGAACACATTTTACAAAATCCGCCAGGGTATGTAAATTTATGAGCACAACTGTATATCCATGAGTTAAGCCTTATATGTTGCTGTCATTGCCAGCAATAAAAAGCATGTAATAAAAAGCACGATGTAAAGGAACCTACATCGTACACTTTTTATATATTATTTCACCTGTGACCCACATTTTTACTGTTTTATGTATGAAAACATTCATAATTGACCTTATTCAGGACATTTTCAAACCTCTCCTTTTGTCTTGAATTTAAACAGGCTGTTTTAGTTGCTGTGCCTTTAAGGGCGATGTACATCAAAAAGCAGGTCAGGCTGAGACATAAACTGAATAGGTGCATAAACATAAAAGTTTTGGTTTTCAAGACATCACAAAACTGAATTCCAAAGTGTCTGCTTTTCCAGACTCATTTCCATCTATGGAGTTTATGGACTGGGGAGTGAACATTTTGAAACTTTAACAATGTTTTCATACTACATCAAATTATTATTATTATTCCAAAATACTGTTCAGAGAAATTATACATTTTGCAGCTCATTCAAGTGCAAAAAGTGGAGAAACTTTGTTGAATGTCATTTGATATAACATTTGTGCTCATGAGCGGAAAAGGAAACGTTTTATTACGGTGTAAATTTCATTAAAAGTCCTGTTTTACTTTGTACAAGGAATAAAATCATCCTTTACTTTTTACCGCCCTTGTTGTTTGTTGAGTTCAAAACACATCTCTGTCGATACAGAATGTAAATCAAACATACTTGTATGTAATTCCTAACAGTAATGACTATGTAGTTAACCATGTATTTGTGTAATTGTTTAAAAAGCAAATGCAAAATGACATTAATAACAAAGGCTGGATAATAATATGATACTTTATGTTACATTGATCTGCTTAAGTGATTGCATTTAGAATTGTAAACACGGTTATTAAAAAACAATGCTTTTTCCACAAGAGGGCACTATTAGCACAATGCTTTTGTGAGGACCAAGGAAATTAGGAAATAACACTAGCAGGATCCCATAAATGTACATATGTACATATGTCTGATGTAATAATTTCCACACATTAAGTTCATGTATATTTATGTTAATATATATTTATATATACAACTGAAATTAACAATTTCTTCCGATTCAGATTCTGGTTCTGAAATTAAATTATTGCTGTTATAACTAGCATGCATATGATTAATTATTCACCGAATTTGGTTATTTGATTACAAATATAAATCGACAGTGGCATTCCTTGTTAAAACACAAGCTCTACATCAGCACTGCTAGACATTACCAGCACCTCTGACTGACTCTGGTCTTTAAAGGATTACGCAGAGCAGACTTGAGAAAAGTGTACCGGAAAAAAACCCACTACAGTATTCCATATCACCAGTAGTAAAACTGACATTTTACTATTTCCATTATTAAAGAGATGAATCAGAGTGACATTTTAAATATGGTCTGCTTAAAATCTCTTCCTCGATCAGAAGCAAGACATTTTCCTGTCCCCTGAGAACACTATCAGACAAACAGGATCTTTCTCCCTCCTAGCGCTACAGCTGAGCAGGATATAACGAAATGCCAGAGAATCAAGTTCTTAACCCTTCGCCTCTGAACACCAGGAGAAATTCAATAATGTGGTGTAATCAGCAGTTGGCTTTACACTCACTGTATATAATTATTACACTAACTTTAGAATTTTTATCATAACAGTATAAGCTATTAATTTAGAATGAGTGTATTCCTTTATTTACTATTTTTATATTATCTGACCACTCTGTTGTTGCTTTTATGTTCGTTTTATATCCCTTACATTTCCTGCAATTATTCCTTCAAAAGAAAACATTATTTTATCAAAAGCTGTTTACTTTTTATCTCATTTTTATCTAGAACAAATCAAAATTGTATTGTGAAGCAACCAAAGACCAGCAAGAATTGGTGCCACCTTGGGGGTTAAGACAGAAATGTATTTTAATCTATGAGCCTGACAATGGGTTTAATACACCTTACAAATATTTATTAAATAACAATATATCATTTTTTTCCATGCATTGACATCATTTTTTTTTTTTACGCAGACCACTGTGGAATTATGAGTTCTTGTTATTTATTTACCTTTGCTAGGAGGACAACCTTATGAAGTCATACTTTTTCAAGTAATATGTTCTGACTGATGGTTTGAGCACTTTTGCCTAAATATGTATTATATATAAAAATGAATGTGTGAAATATGTAGTAATATATTATGTATTAAAATAGCAGCACATTAATCAGGTGCACCAGTACAGTTTATAAACTGTAAGTATCCAAGAGGTTCAAAGTACTCACAAGTACACAGGGAGGGGCTCAGTCAATATTACACCCACCTCTGCTTCTACGCATGTGGGTATTATCATTTGATTGCAGTGTAAGTAGTCTTACAGGCCAACAACTGAAGTAGTAGTAGTAGTAGTAGTAGTAGTAGTAGTAATAATAATAATAATAATAATAATAATAATAATAATTTAGATTATATATTTAAAGATAATATAATATGTACAGTACTGTGCAAAAGTCTTAGGCACCTGCAAAAATAATATTTAAAAACTGTTTAGATGAGCAGGGACTGTTTTTTTCACATTAATATTACTAAATATACTAAATAAAACAAAGAACAAATAACATTATACAGTAAATAGTTACGGTATATTCAGTATATCAGTGTGTTCCTTGTGGAAGCCTTGTATTACTTGTAGTTTCCATCAGAAACCTGGTTTGACTCAATCAGTCCTTCATTAAATTAAATCCGGAGCTGCTGATGGAATTTTACAAATCCAAACAACGGCTGGAGGAACCGAGGAGAGATCTGGTACCGAACCTGTGTTCTCCTCGCCAGCTCACAAAATATCAACTACTTATACAAACAAAATTAACTTTCACTGCTTTCTTGTTTGTTTGCATTCATTCTGATGTTACCACTTCCAGCAGAAATACACTTTATCACACGCGGAGAAAAACGGCTTTAAACATAGGTGGCCAAGACTTTTGCACAGTACTGTATATTCATTTTTATAATAATCATAAATGTATTAATAATGCACCTTTCATACATTTAAAATGTAGCTCAAAGTGCTTTGTAGTGTGTGTAAAAAAATTCAGAGAGAGAAAGAAAAAGAAAGAAGTGCTGGAGCCTATCCCCGTTCATAGGGCAAAAGGTGGAGAAACAGTGGGGAGGAAAAAGAGCGGACACAAGCAAAGTCCACACAGAAAGGATCCTGACTGCCGTAGGCCAGAAATCAATCCCAGAACCATCACACCGTGAGACAGTGCCGCTGTACCACCTGCAGGTTATCATGTGATTCCTCTTTTTTCTTCAGAACCCGAGCAGCAGAATTCTGAACACACTGCAGGTAATAAGAGCTCTTGGGTGGAGCGGACAGAAAAGCATTACAATAGTCTTGATGGGACAAAGACAAGCACTTCCCCCAACAAAAGTATACCGTGCATAGACATGTCATTGTATACAAATGGAATTATCTGTCAATGAAACAAATGGAAAAGGATACTGAAAGAGAGATATAAAGTAAATAATGAAGGTGCACCTTCATTATACTGATGGCTTACAGCTACACAGCAGCCGCACATGAGTCTAGAAGAGTATAAAGCTCCCCCAGGAGAAGTGCACTCTGAGGAGTGATTGAGCATCTCCCCATACCGCTGGGATGAGTGCTGTTTACGATCCAGAAGTAATCATTCAACATCAGTACCTGAACTCACTTGGCTGAACGCAATTAGTTCCTCACCGCAATGTTACAGCATTTAGTGATGTAGAGACTGTTAATGCAGGAAAAGGGGGACAACTCTCTGTTCATACAGATTTCAGAAGATATCTTTGTGCCTGCAAACATTTGGAAGAGCAGAATTTTGCTCGGTGTCTCTGGAAGGCTGATGCCAGCACTGCTAATTCCGTTCTGCTCCCTGACACACATGAGAGATACAAAAGGGCTTCAAATATTGCATTATTAAAAAAATCTAGACGCCACTAATTCGCTGTTGTGTAACAAAGAGTGTAAAAATGTTGACTGGGCTGAGTAAACCCAAGTGATTGAGCATCTCCCCATACCGCTGGGATGAGTGGTGTTTGTGATCCAGAAGTAATCATCCAACGGGGGACAAACCTTGTGAATACAGATTTCAGAAGATATCTTTGAGCCTGCAAACTTTTGGAAGAGCAGAATTTTCCTCAGTGTCTCTGGAAGGCTGACGCAAGCACTGCTAATTCTTTTCCGCTCCCTGACACATATGAGATATACTTAAAGGCTTCAAATATTGCATTACTATAAAAAGCTAGACGCCACTAATTCACTATTGTGTAACAATGAGTTTTAAAAGGGTTCACTGGCTTGAGTAACCTCTCTTATTGTGGCGCCCGTACCGTTAGTACAACCACACCTGAGCAGACAATTAGGCCACAAGCCTGGTCAAGAAAAACCAGTTTAGTGAGTCGAGTAGCCTAACGATGCAAAAGGCAGAAGTAAAGACAGCGTCAAAGTATCATCAAGTGAAAACAGAAGAGGTAACAAAACCTATAGTGTCTGAGTATATGTAAAGACACTGTATGATGCACATATAGTGTATGCTACACTTTTTATTTTGCTTCATGAATAAAAGAAGCTTTTAAATAATTGGCACAGTCAAGCCACACCCACACCTGCTACACGGAAACCACACTGCAAACAAGACAAACTGGTCGATGGCAGCAATGCTCCCCTTCCTGCTCTCAAATTTCCACGTCAGGCTTACTCAAAGATGATTTGTGAAGAAATACATAAGTTACAGCATGACACTGCACATACAGAGAGCATCAAATCAACCATATTAGGTCCTGAAAGCTAACCATGAACGTTCATTCTGTCATTCCCACATAAAAGTGACCATGTTTTATTCACTAAACCTCTTTACAGGAACCTCCTGCCATTTAAGGCCAGGTTTCCCTGACAGAGACAGACTAGTCCAGCCTATAGATTTTGAATGGACATTTTCCATTGAAAGGAAAATAGTCAACGGCTTGGCTTAAACTATGCCCTTAATGAGGAAGTAAGCTCCATAGTACACTACATGGACAAAAGTATTGGGACACACCTGTTTTTCAGAGTTTGGGCTAGGCCACTTACTTACAGTGAAGGGCAATCTTAATGCTTCAGCATACCAAGACATTCTGGACAACGCCATGCTTCCAACTTTGTGGACCCAGTTTGGGGAGGAACATTTTCTATTCCAGCATGACTATGCCTCAGTGCACAAAGCAAGCTCCATAAAGACGTGGTTGGATGAGTTTAGTGTGGAAGAACTTGACTGGCCCGCACAGAGCCCTGACCTCAACCCCATCCAACACCTTTGGGATGAACTGGAGTGGAGACTGCAAGCCAGGCCTTCTCGTCAGTGCCTGACATCACAAATGCTCTACAGAATGAATGGGCACAAATTCCCAACAGAAACTCCAAAATCTTATGGAAAGCCTTCCAAAAAAAGTGGAAGCTGTTATAGCTCCAAAGGGGGGACCAACTCCAGTCTATGTATTTGAATGCAATGTGTAATGGTCACGCGTCCCAATACTTTTGTCCATATAGTGTAATAACTTCAAAGAAAAAACTCAAAGGACAATATAAATACTACAATATAAACACGATACAAACTGCAGGCCTGCAGGTTCAGATCTAAACAGAAAGCAGAGTGAGAAAAAGGTTAAAATTGTTGCAGAAACTAAGATATGGTAAAGTATCGGTTGAGTTATTCATATATAAGATGTAAATATGAGCCCCAGCTGAGAGAAGCTGGTTCACGGTGTCCTAGTCAAGACATGACAGGACTTCAGGAGGGGTATGGTGGTATAATTCATTTCCTCGTAGCTTGTGCTGGTGTCTCTTACCTGCCCAGTGATGCCAGTGATGATGGCCACTTTTCTGGGCTTCTTTGCTTCTCCGTTGGAGGTGCAGGCTGCAGGTTTGTTGGTGCATTCAGCCATGGTCCGTACCAGAGAGGTTTCAGGGTGCTTCTGCTCCAGTCTTACCTTCTACCACCGTCAACAGATGCTCGTGCTACAATGTAACTCCACAGCTGCGCGACAACACGTCAGGGAACCACTGAGCGACCAATCAGAGACGAGAAAGCGAGTGACGTGCTACAGTGACGCAGTGCAAATGAACACGAGGGGGAAGAGGGAAGGAAAAATGCATTTTACGTCATTCATCCGAATCACACAGTGCCTGCTGCAGGGCACACACACGCACAGCGTGGACAAAAGTATTGAGACACCTGACCATTACGCCAACAGGGACTTTAATGACATTGCCTTCAAATACATAGACTTTAATATGGAGTTTTAGCTGTAACAGCTTCCACTCTTCTTAGAAGGCTTTCCACAAGATTTTGGAATGTTTCTGTTGGGATTTTTTCGCCCATTCCTTCTGTTAAGCATTTATAACATCACAAAGTTGGAAGCATGGCGTTGTCCAAAATGTCTTGGTATCCTGAAGCACTGAGATTGCCCTTCACTGGAAGTAAGGGGCCTAGTCCAAAACCCTGAAAAACAGGTGTGTCCCGATATTTTTGTCCATATAGTGTAAACCGTATAGTAAGAACCAACCAGGTTTGGCTCCTCAGGCCAGTTCAGGTAGTTTTACCTGCCTGTCTTGTCCTGGGATTGAGCTTCCTGTCAGTTAGCTTAAACGCAAAGTCAAGAACACACACAAAAAATGGAATTACGTGGATTTCATTGGACCGCAAAGTATGTCTTATAATAACGTAATTACTAGAGTTGGGCAATGTTAATTCAAATTAGTATCACACTATTTTTCAAATACAATATATGGACAAAAGTATTGGGACACACCTGTTTTTCAGGGTTTGGGCTAGGCCCCTTACTTCCACTGAAGGGCAATC
>JBBPCZ010000163.1:4539169-4552966 GCA_037974445.1 Brycinus macrolepidotus | reverse complement strand
GAAGCTGTTATAGCTGCAAAGGGGCACCAACTCCATATTAAAGTCTATGTATTTGAATGCAATGTCATTAAAGTCCCCAATACTTTTGTCCATTTAGTGTATATCACATCATGAGATGGCATCATTTAAGTTAGCATTAATAAAAGTTAATACTAACATAATTACTACGGTTGAACAATATTAATTAAAATTCAATATCACTACAGTTTTCATATATATCACATCATGAGATGGCATTCAAGTTAACATTAATAAAGTCAATACATATGCATTACTAAAGTTAAGGAGTTACTTTGTGCTGAAAGAACCTGCCAAAAATTCCCAAGAGACAAGTCATTATTGTTGTTTTTATCTTTATTTAACTTGCATGAGTTAATTTGTCATATTTCAACATACATCAAACCAAACAGAGGTTGTGACAAAAAAGGCTAAAATCCAAAAAACAATAAATAAATAATAACTACAAGAAACATTTAAAAATATACTCATTCTGTATGATTATGAAAAAACATGTTGAGTGCACTCAACAGGCATCTTAATACTGTCTCGTAACAATATGCACCTGAAAATAAAGGGTTCTTCATGCCATGCCATAGAAGAACCATTTCTGGTTCTGTAAAGAACCTTTTAATGAATGCGACTTTTGGAGAACCATGTGTGAGGGCCAATAACCTTTATTAAAGTTTACAGAACCTCAGCACAATGTAAATGCTCTAGAAAGATAAGATATTTATAACGACTCTAGGTGAAAGTTTGTTGAACTTTAAAAAGGTTCTTCAAATATACAAATCCATTTATCAAATATAGCTCTTTATGGAGGAAACAGGGTTCTTCTATGGTACAACTCAAAGAATCCTTTCTGAAGAGTGTAGTCTCAGAGATATATGTACAATTCTGCTCACTCTCTCTTAAAATCCTCTAAGAAGAGCTCTAATTAACATTAAAAACATAGGTAGTGTTCTGTTGATGGGTTTGCCTTCATGGAAGGTGAGTTGAATACCCAGCAGGGAGTGTGGTGAAAGCGGTTTTACATTTAAAAAGCTTGTGGCAGAATTCATGTATCAGATTTATTTTAAAGAAAACTCAGGCATTTTTTACCACTTAATCTCTTTTCATCATATCTGTAGTGCTACAGTCAATGATTTCTATGTGTTTGCCTACGTTTTGGGGGAAAAAAAAAACTTAAAACCTGTAGACTTGAAACATATTTGTAAAAGAAACCGCTGTGAATTTGTTAAGCAGTTTTAAAATTCTATCAGAAAACATTTACAGGAAACACAGATTTGTGTGTACCACTTTCATGAACTCTACAGTCAAATCATTTTTTTTAAATTAAGCAGTAATTCTACATAATTAATTCTTCCAGAGATGGGAGGTATTATGTTATGTTACCAACATGTTGGCGGAGTCTCTCAATCTTTCTGGAAGTGAATGTAACTGTTCCAGTTCTATAAATAAGAAACAGAATAGAACAGGAGTGCATTATGACAATCCTGATAATCACTCCATGATGTCAATTAAAAATGAAATGTATTCCATTTATCTCTGGGTTATTCCTGTTTGTTGAGCTGTTCCACCATCAGAGATGCCAAAAGTTTACTTAGGGGTAAAAACAGGTTTGGAATTTGATGTAGACCTGCTGTCACACTCTTCTTCAGAATCTGACCAAATAGGCTTCAGCTCAAATATTATCTTATAGAAGTTATCTAATGTATTCTTATTGTGTTTTTGTATGTAAAGTAGAAAATTAGACAACGATGTGAAGTGAGTCGTTACTTATTTTCACTTTAATTTAGTCATACCTAATTCCACTCACTTACTAGGACTCCCCCAATAACATAATACCCCAACACCAGCCACCCAGAGAGAGCAAAGGCCAGCTGTGCTCTGTTGGATTTCTGGCCACGTATGTTTGTGGCGTCGTCTGTTATCAAATTTGCAATCTCCTGACAACAAGACCAACATGTAGACAGCTGCACCACCTGAGAGTTCCATTTCAGTTCTTTTCTAAGAACAGGGAAATGCGCAATCAGCGGTACAATAAAGATGCAATGAATAGAGATTAAACTGAATAAAGCTAGAGTTCCTTACACTCTGGGTACTCAGGAGATTTACCTCCACAAGAGTTCATCTCGAACCGCAATCTAACACACTTGAATATTATTTTCTCATAAATCTGAAGGTGATCAGGTGAATATGTGTTAGACTTGCAACTCTACAAGCAGGTATGAAGTCTCCAGACTGAACAAAAGTCTCAAATCAGCAGCCTAATGGGAAGCAGTGTACCCTTACAAAAGTGGGTTCTTTAGTAAAGACAATTATTATATATGGAACCACGACACCTCAAGAACCATCTGAATACATAAATATTTCTTCGCATTGTTAAAAGGATTCTCTCTGATTTTATGGTAAATTGTTCTAAGCAATTGTTCTCGAACCAGGTTTCAGGGCCCCCAGGACAATCCACATTTTTGCTTCAAACCAGTTTGCAACAGAGGGATAGAAGAAAAAATGTCGACCATCTGGAAGTCCAAAACCTGCTGTGTTAGAGTACATTTGAAAATCTGAAACCACACATGGCAGAAATAAGAACCACTGCTCTAGGCATGGAGGCTGAATTAAAATGAGGGAAAGTTATTGAGCTGGTTTCCCACACATGGATCAAGCCTAATCTTGGACTAAATTATAATGTCAGTGGTGATTCACCACTACATTTTGTTCTTTGGCCTAGACTTAAGCTTAATCTAGGTCTGGGAAACTAACCCACTATATTTATGACTGAAAACAACAACATTTAAACAGAGATAAATAACCTTGTCCTTATCCACAGTTAAATCTACTTGTATCTAGAAGTAAATAAACTTGTGGAGGTCGCTGGATTTGTGAAAAAGACCACTTAAAAGAGCCAAATGCTCTAGATGGTTCTTGGTTCTGGTTCTGAAGTACCACCGCCCTGCAAACTGTATTGTTTTTCCTGCCCTAACACAGACAGTTCATCTCAGAAAGGGCTTGTAAAAGAGTTCATTAGTTGCATTAGGTGTGTTGGGATCAGGGGAAACTCTAAAACATCCAGGGCAGAGGTCCTCTAGAACCAGGACTGAGAACCATTGCACTAACTTCATTGCACTAGATTATCTTCATACATATTTACAAGAGAAACAGAAACAGATGTTTCTCTCCATTACATAGTTCACTGGCGAGATGTTGGCGATGAAAATTTATTCAAGTGTAAATTTGTGAGCTATATGCTGATATAGTAAAAACGTTCAAGCTTTTCCATGCCCTTATAATTATCAAGCAAACAAAATAAATAAATATAGTATTTAGTGTAACATTTATAAGACTTGATAAATAAATAAACGAAGGCTTATGTACGGCAGTAGAGTTGTGCGTATGACAGATAAAGCAGAGGTGTGTAAAACTATAAAGCTATATATTTCCTGCTGATTAGGCATTAAATGAGAATTCTGATTTTCAAATTTTTCTGAGATGTGAACAAAGCCATTCAGAGGGTTTTGATATGAAAAAGGTTATTTGTAGAGAAACTTACCAACTCAGCTCTCTTTACAGTGGTGGTAATAGAAACCAGCGAATGACCAGTGAGTTTTTATTTGCAATAATGATGATGGTAAAATAGAGCTAAGTCCTAAAATGATACTATTTTGCTACACAATGTGCTACATTTACTTCTTCTCCATGAACAGATGAAAAAACACAAGTACTGTATATTTTAGGCCAAAACGTTATCTCAAAACTATCATAAAACAATATCTCAGTCACCGGATAATGTATTTCATGCAATAACCTTCTGAGGTAATAAAGTAACTAATCATCTGGCTTTATAAGCATTTAACATTTCTGGTTTCAGTTATTACTAGTGTCAACTAGTACTACTCAGTAAGTTCGGACCAATCTGAATGACTTTGTTAACACCATATTTATTTATTTATTTGTTTATTTATTTATTTGAATTTCCTTTCAATTTATAGCAGCAGAAGGATATTTTATCCCATTAGGTAGGGCTCTGGGCTCTAGAGAGCCAAAAAGCTGGGTAATAAAACATGCGATAGCAATGTTACGTGTACTCTAGCCTGCGTAACAAGTGGTTGTGTAATAGTCATTCACTGTTGCATAGCAGCTGGGTGGCCTTTTAGGTATAATGTTGTTGGTCCAGTTTGACACCTTGACTCCAGGAGGATAAAAGACACCTTCTGTAAAAACAGAAATATATAAGCCAAAAGGGTGGGTGAGATGTGTAATGCCCCAGACAAGACAAAAGAATGTGTCTTCTGTGAGCAGATAAAGAGGAGTGCAGAACATTACCTGTCTAACTCTCTGGTGGAGGAGCACGGCTGGAGTGGCACTTGTTCCTCTGCAGCAAAAACACATTCATCAACATTAACAAGAGCCGGAACTATAAAGTAGCACATTTGTTAGCAAGGCATTTCTTACTTTCTGATGTAGACGATAGTGAAGTGACCGGTCCGACAGCCAGGCATGTTTCAGCGACTGAGACGCACTCATCCTCCAACTAGGACACAAAAAAAACTCAAATAAACAATCACCCTTGCCGGTAACGCACCAATCTGATATGCTGTTTCGGTATCAGCACCTATACTTAATGATTAGATCAGATATTGATCAGATGTGAGCAATGTAATATCGCTCCTTAGTAATAGTTATGAAATTATAAGAGTGCAATTTTAAAGTCTTTCTTGAACCTAATTTGAAATATATACAATGTAAATTACTACTACCTATCATTTATAGACTATATTAGTATATCAGCCCTATACACACACACACATATATATATATATATATATATATATATATATATGGCTGTTATACTATATATATGATTGTTTTATGCAAAATTCAATAATCATTTCAAATGTAGTGTATTGCGCACTTTTATTTTAAAAGTACTGCTATAATGAACAAAAGTGCAATAACACTTTAAACAAATAAGGTGCTTTTTAACAGTGGTATTCCCTTTACACAGCTGCAGTCAAAATATTTCTTGTAAATCTCAACTTAAACATTAATGTAATCAAATCAATTATAAAACCAAAGCTATTTGATACTGCCAGGGCATGAACGCTTTATCTAGTTTGTTATAGACAAACAAGTTACCCTCAGAGTCCAGAGCCACGATCATAACATTATAACAGGCACCTTCTGAGCAACAGCCAGTTAACATTTATAAATCTGTTTTCTTTTATTTTCTGAACAGGTACCAGCAGAAACATTTTTCTTTTATCAGGGAGCAGCATAAACAGTCTATGTTCAGTAGCAAGTGTCCCTGTCAGAGTGAGGTGAAGTGGTCGAGCACAAAAAAAGCAAAGAGCTTTCAAAATAATACTAATAAAAATTAATGCCATACACTTTTTAAAGATGTCCAGAGACGGGGCACTGTGGCTCTGTCCCCAGAGGACTACAGTCTTGTGTGAGGGATAGAGAGCAGGCCCTTGTTTATGGACCACAGAATCTGAGATGGGGTGTAGGGAAGAATCGTGACGTACCTCTTGCTCTTGACAAGCAGGCGTGTGATGAAGTCTTTGGCCTCTTCAGAGATCTCCTCAAACTCCGCCTCCTCGAAGCTCCACTTGCACTCCAGGATGTTATTCAGTGTCTCATTATCATCGTCACCCAGGAAAGGAGACAGACCACTCAGCCTACAAACACAAGAATATTATCTTGCTGAGTAAACAGGATTCAGCAGAACTACAGTTGTGTGCAAAAGTATGAACAGCTCTGCTCCAATAACTCTTTTAGGTAATTTTCTAGGAAAAAGTAGTTATCATGTCTTCTACAGAGAACAAACTTAAATATGACACTTTTCTGCTGATTTTAGACCACAGTTTCAGTTTATTCACTGAGTTTAACATATAAAATGCCACATTTATTTGTTATTTTTTCCCAAATATGTTACATTACAAACAGTAACTTTACATTAAAATATAGAAGTTTGTTCTCATGATGTGTACTTATTTTCACTTACAAATCAACAGAACATGTCTAAGATATCCAAACTTTTCCATATAATTGTACAATTGTGTGCTGGTGTTTGTATGAACTTTGTGTATTTAAAAGTACCACCACACCAGCACACAGTTCACACACCTCACTATTATTAGTCAATATAATTATTACTATTATTATTAGCCAGTTAGGTACTTTATGGTCATTACTGAATAATAAGCTATGTGATTAATAACCAAATGTTAAGTGAAGGATTAATTACATATCAGTATCAATACTCCCCTGAGGGTGTGTTTGTAAAGGGGAGATAGAGAAGTGGTGGGAAAAAAGAAAACACTAAAATGCAAACTCAAGAGTACCTCCAAATGTCCATGGATAAATATGAAAGCACCTCATTCATCTC
Source organism: Brycinus macrolepidotus (assembly GCA_037974445.1). Lineage (NCBI taxonomy): Eukaryota > Metazoa > Chordata > Actinopteri > Characiformes > Alestidae > Brycinus > Brycinus macrolepidotus. The sequence continues at coordinate 4,546,578 of JBBPCZ010000163.1, read as the reverse complement.
ATTTTAAATCTATTTAAGTGCAAGACATTAATCAGAAGTACGAGACCTGGGACTCACAGCATATATGTAATCACCCCTAAGCTCCACATATCTGTTGGGAAGGAGACAAATTCATAGTTGATCACTTCAGGAGCCAGGAACTCAGGTGTGCCAAAGTTCACTCTGAGCTTCTCTCTGGGTTTATATCTGGACAGAATGAGTGGGAGTATAAAAGAGAGTTTGGGTTGGGGGTGGTGATTTACATTTTCAAATGAATAAATACAAAATACTAACCTTCTGGCAAGGCCAAAGTCAATGATCTTGATTTTATTTGTTTCTCGACTCACGCAGAGTATGTTCTCTGGCTGAAAAAGGATCCATACCTATTAGACTCAGCATTATGAGTGGTGATTGAATATTGGCTGGTCAGTGTGTGTTACCTTCAGGTCGAGGTGCAGTATGTACATCTTGTGCATGTACTGCAGGCCCTCAGTGATCTGTCTGATGAACAGCACAGTGTCCAACTCGGTCAGCTTGTAGTTTTCATCAATGATTCGGTCAAATAACTCTCCTCCTTCAACACTGAGGCACACAAATAAGTTGACCTTGTATTTACATAATCAGAAGTCTGTGTGTGTATACACTGTATGTCAAAAACATTTGTAGACACCTACTCCTCTGGTGTTGCTTCATTAACCACGGGCATTAACAATGGAGTTTATATCCCTTTAACAGCAATAAAAGTCTATACTTTACAGGGATGACTTTACATTAGATGTTGGAAAATTGCTTTGAGGTTTTGATTACATTAGCATGAGCTTTTGTAGGGTCAGTGATCCTTTAAAATATCTTCAACATATCTAAAAATATCCTTATTGAATTTTGGCCCTAAGTGTTCCTTTTTACCTTGAGTGAGCTTTACCAGAGGTCATCAGTCTTACCCGCAACGGTGTCAGCTCATCTAACTAATCGTGTCACTAATTGTGTCAGCTCATCAAACGTTGTTTGAGAACAAATGAATAAACTTGGAATCAAGTGAGCTTCTGTTTGATTTTAGTGAAAACGTGCGGTTATTTGAGGATAGGACTGATGACCCCTGAGCTACACTATCTGGCCAAAAGTATGTGGACACCCTTGCTAATTATTGAGGAAGATCATTTTGCGCAATGAGTGTTCTACTGAGAATGCTTTTCTATGGAGATTATATAGGCTGTATATGTGTGCAGTTGGGTCATTTTAACGTAGCTTTAATGCAACAAGAATTCACTATATAGAAGGTGCTTGGATACTTTTGGACGTACAGTATGTGTGTGTGTGTGTATGTGTGTATGGGTGTGAGTGTGGGTGTGTGTGGGTGTGTGTGTGTTACTTACTACTCCATGACAAGCGTGATATCATAGCGAGATTCATAAGCTGCATAGAGCTGGATCAGGTTAGCATGGTTCAGCTGGTTCATAACCTCAATCTCACTCCTGACCACCTCCTGAGAAAGCAAGTGTTTTAAACTGCATATCAGGCTCATAAAGACTTACACTGCATATCTCAGTCAGGAGAGAAACAACTGCATGTATGAAATAAAATGCTCTAATGTATTTAATGTATTTATTTACTATTAAACGTTTTACTTCTTGCAATGCATTTTTTTTTTCTTTTTCTGTTTTTATTTAATTCTGTTCTAGTTTTGTACTTTGTGTACACTGCAGGGCATATTAATAGCAGGGACGCATCTTGTAATTCAATCACACTATCTGTAGATGATTTACCTTCTCTTTCTGACTTCTGGCTTTGATGATCTTAGCTGCCAGTGTGAGACCAGAGGATTTCTCTACACACTTGTGCACCATTCCAAAGCGCCCACTAACAAATTCAAGCACATTTCACACCAAGTCAAAAATGAGTTTAAAGCTGTTGAGTCTAGAATAATCTATTAGCACCTATATAAGTACCAACCTTGCTACTTCAACCTTTGACATAGTCATGCCTTAAGCATGTCATGGCAGATGCTGTCATAAGTTGTCATGACAGATTTTATCCATTAATATAACAATGTTATGTTACCATTATGAACAATTGTCAGGACAGATACTATAATGTTTCATGTTATGACCTTAAATTAGCATGAGGCATAAACTGACTTCATAAATTACAGCATTTGCCATGACAACTACAAGCTATTGTTACCCCTATATGATCTATTTATACCTATACAGCATCAGAGGTCATAGGAGAAGGAAAAGTGTTATTCTATGTTAAGTAATTTTGCAACCTTTCTATTGGTCCACAAAACGATATTTCCTAATAATGTATGGTAGGTAAACAAGGGTAGCAGTAGCCTAGTGGGTAAAACACTTGCATGTGAACCTGATGACCACAAAGTTGCAGGTTCAAACCCCAATTTTCTACCATTGTGTCCTTGAGCAAGCCACTTAACCCTCAGTTGCTCCAGGGGGACTGTCCCTGTAAATACTGATTGTAAGTCGCTCTGGATAAGGGCGTCGGCCAAACGCCACTTTACATTGTTGATTTACTTAATGTTTTGACAGACACTCTGTCCAGTTCATTAAATGTGTTTCTTGATATAACATCAGGCAAGAGTAAAGCCCATCATGGCCATCTCTTTTGTGGAAACAGGAAGGAGTTAATTACAGCAGTTGAGGATTAGGCACTAGAGCTCCCCTCGTCCTTTCGGGATTTACTTTCACTGCTGTAAAAATATATCGCCTGACACAAGAGACCTGACAGTCTATTTGCTCTTTCTCTCCCCTCCCACCTTCTCTGTTCCCAGTCCCAGCTCTCTACTACTTCCATGAATATGTCAAAGTGCACTTTAACATTTACAGCTGTGAGAAGGTGGATCTGAATTAGGCAACACACAAAATGAACTAGTCTAGATACCTTCAGAGAAAATAGCTACACATTCACATATCCAAGATGCTGTATTTTAGGAATGGAGCCAATGGAATTTGTGGTATCATGAGAAACAGGGCAAAGGGTTATCCAGGGATACCAAGTGACAAATGATCAAAAAGACTCACCTAGAAACAGTTATGGACACTTTTAGAGATTTTTTTTGTTACAAAATATTTAGATTATGTTTGCTTATTATTGTTAGCGTGCTGTATGCTGCCTGTGTGCTGGAACTTTCTGTTCTAACTGTTGTGCCTTTGACTAATCAAGACTTTAGCATAAGGTCTTGCTTCCATCCATCCATTCATCCATCCATTCATCATCTATCCATGTTCACTATTTGAAGGCTATTTCACTATTTGCTAAAAAAAACAAATTACGGACCACTTTCAATAATTTTCCTGTTTTTTATGGAATAAGTTGCTAGCAGCCTGCTTTAGACATACAAGAAATATCAGCACTGCAATGACATCAATACCACCATTATTAGAGAAACAAAAACTCATATATATATATTTAGAAGTGCCCATAGAGCATTCTGTAACTCACCCTCCAAGCACTTCCTCTCTGTTGATGGTGTAGCATGTAGCTATCTGATGGGATTTAGGCGTCACCACACGATGTTCAAAGGGAGCAGGAGGTGGAGGTGAGCAATCTGAAGCACAAAACAGAAAGAAGGACACTATAAAGAACTGAAATAAATTTACAGCATAAAATGCATAATCTGCTGTATTCCTTAAATACAGCTGATTACTGTGCATCCCGGCCAAGCTTTTTGTCAAACAGGTTAACAGTTTACAGCATTTAGCTGTTATATGCAAAGAATATTGGGAAAGTGACCAATACTTTGTACAGTCTTGAGCAGTCTGTCTCTGAATGTTGTAAAGACAGAAGGTAGAGCTCCATAGCATTCATTGCCATTTTTGTTAGGTTTAATATATTAGCTTTTATTTGTTCATTATTTCACATTCTTTAATGTGTTATTCTTACCTCAAAGACACATCTGAATATATCTTAAACATGCTGTTGTGAAAAATACCATAATCTCTCTTGTCTTTTCTTTGCATAATGTAATAAAACTGAGGATATTTAGACAGTTGTGGGTGCACATTAGAGTATATAAGCTGTAATACAGGATTGTGGGGAAAAACTGTACAAATGTTATGGTTTTATAATAAAGTGTGTGCAAACAGAAAACTACTGGAGAAATTGCTGCCAAATTGCTGCTCAGTGTACATCTATAAAAATCAACATTCTGCAGCAGTTCCCCTACCAATTAAATATTCTTCAGCTGTTGGCTCTCCTTCCTTCTTCTCCTCTTCTGGTTCCTGTGGTCCCACTTCTGAAGCATCCACTGCTGGCTTCTCTTCTTCCTTGCCCTTCTCCATCTCCTCCTCCACTCTGCTTTTTTTGAGGTCATCTTTCTCAAGATTCTCGTCGTCGACTCGCCTCTTAGTGCTGCCAGTCAACTCCACATTCTCTTCCCTTACTTCGCTACACTCACATACACACAGACAAAAGAAAAGAAATCTTAACAGCAGTTCGAGATAAGGAGTTCCACAGGGTTCGATGCTCAGACCAATACTGATTCAGTTGACTCACAGTATCAGCTTAAGGAAGTTTAAGGAGAAAGACTCCAGCTGTGGTACCTTTCTTGGTGGACTGAACTCCTTTCACTCTCGCTTTCTGGGATAAGCAGAGAGGGCACTTCTTCTGGCACACTTAAGTCCTCTGCTTTCTCTGTCCCCTCCTTATCTTTTACTTTGCCCATCTCTCTCTGCCCCTCCACTCTCTCATCCAACTTCAATTCAGTGAGAATATCTTTATCTTTCTCTTCTTTTTTTTCTTCCACTGCCTGAAGCTCTTCCATCTCCTTCCCTTTCTCCTTCTCAGTCTGTGGTTCTGGCTCATCTCTGAATAAGTCCAGGAGTTCAGCTGCACTAGTGGCAGTCTCTGTGTCGCCATGAGAAAGCTCAGTGTTCTGCTGATTGAGCTTCTGTACAACTTCCAAGTCATTTTGGGCTGCATCTAAACAAAAAAATACAGGCCAAGTCCCAAGGGTTTAACATCAACCAACATCTGGCCATCGATCTCAAGGGTATCACTTTACACCTCATTATATGTGATGATGTCAGCATTGGTGAGGCTTTGGTCTGAACTTTCAAATTTTCTTCAGACTATTTGATTTACATAAGCCAGAAGAAAGAACATTCACTGGCCCAAAATGTAATTGGAGACAGTCCACCTAAACAGCCCACAAATCAAAACTTGCCTTGAGTCCAAGTTGGAATAATGGTAATGTTTCATTACCTTCTACATCTGGGGTTTTCTTCTTCTGAGATTTTAGCCCCTTTAAGCACACTTTTGGCTTCTCCACACCATCCTTCCCCTTCAACTGGGCAGATTTGAAAAAAGAGAATGGAAGAATAGATAATAAATAAAACCATACAAACAGATGTTTAAAACAATATAGTACCATAAATGTTTACTACAGCATGTATAACACGGTAGGATTATGTCATATAATTTAATTTAGCTACATTCCATCGTTTTCTTTTCTAGCATTGCTGAATTAATGCTATAAATGATTCTTTTGCTGTTCATATATTATAGCATCCTTGACTAGTATCCTTGCATGTAACAATTGAATGCAAAATTGGCAATGCTTTGCTGAAAGACAGCACTGGTAAAGCTACACATAAGCCTGTCATGACAACTCACGTGAAAACTCACTTTCATGAAGGATCATTTCAACAAGCATCAGTTGTCATAAAGCCTGTTTTTGTCCATTTTGCTGTCATTTCACCTCAACCAGTGTTATGACAACTGACCATTTCTGGATAAGACTTCATAAAAGTCTATTTGGGTTTATGTCATGTAGCCTTATGAATGATGGTCTTCTGTAAAGCGTTTGTGAAAAATTTGTCCAAAAGTGCACTCACACTTTGATCAGTGCTTGGTGTAATGTTGTTTGCTGATCCAAACTGTATAAGTGTATATTTAACGTTGTCAACAGAAAATCCTACTCTTGGCAAGGTCAAAGCTACATTTTAATGTTGTTTCAAACCATGCAAAAATATGTAAACCTGCCATGGAAAGCAATAGGTGACAGAGAACTACAAAACAAGGCGCATCCAAAATACACATTAACAGACATCAACAAATACACATACATTCACACACAAGTGTGTGGTCTCTTGGTAAAGTAACTTTAGAAACATGGTGGAACAGTTAATCTGTGTCAGCTGTCACTTCAGGCTTTACTGAGATTATGTTCATCAGGAACCATTCGTGTCCCAGGCTATGTGTGTAACTCGTGTATAAACGCATTACCCATTGAACTTTGTTAAATTCTGTTCAGTTCTGTTCATCTATCCCACCATCCATCTTTTCATCCATCCATCCCTATGGGTCACTCACCCTCTTGCGAGTATGTTTATTAGCGCTTTTGAGGCGCTTGCTCAGTGGAGAGTGTTTGAGCACCTCAATGATGAAACTGACAGCATGCTGGAGTCCACTGAGCAGCCCCTCCAGAGCGTCCAGTCTATGGGCCTGCTGCTCTGCCCCATCCTTTATGGTCTTCATGTCAACATGCATGGCTTTCAACAGGTGCTCCATGTTCTTCTCGTAAGTGTGCGTCGTTTTCCCTCCACTAATCATGTCCAGATGGTTCATGGTCACCTCCTGTAGTTTGAGCAGCTTGTCCATCTGATTGCTCAGTGCATCCACCCGTCTCTCGAGCAGGGTGAAAGAAGAGGATGAAGACAAGGGGCTGGTCATAGAGACCTTTTTGATTTCTGCTCGTCCTTTGCTGGACTGTTTCTGAGCATGTAAAGGCTTTGGGTCATAAACCCTGGCTAAGGATGTCACCAGACTGGAACTCATCTTTCCTGACTGATGCAGAAACCAACGGCACTCACAGAAGACAGAAATAGGTTTGAAGCAACAAGCCTCTTTTCTTAAGAGAGCATCAGTAAAAACTAGCCTGTCCTGAACTAAAAGGTGTTTATCTCACCCTGTCTGCTCCCCAGCCCACCGTATGGACTTTTATACAGCAGGCGGTGGGCTTGTGTTGATTGGGTAGCATGTGAGTGGTCACTGTGATAGCTTTGAGAGGGAAGAGGCATTTCCACATGATCCCACTGTGAAGCCAGAAGGCAGGTGTGAGGACACTGAAACCATTGCCAGGCAGGACAGTTGAAAAAGCAGTGACAAAAAGACTGATGCAAAAGAGGGGCAATACACAAACACACACACACTTGTTTTTTTATGTAGTGTCAGGACATGGAGTCATACACATTTATAATAAATAAGTAACATACATATATACAATATATGGACAAAAGTAGTGGGATGTCTGACCATTACACCAACAGGGAATGACATTGCATTCAAATACATAAACTTTAATATGGAGTCGGTCCCCCCTTTGCAGCTATAACAGCTTTGGAAGGCTTTCCACAAGATTTTGGAGTTTCTGTGGGAATTTGTGCCCATTCATTCTGTGGAGCATTTATGAGGTC
>JBBPCZ010000163.1:4489217-4499478 GCA_037974445.1 Brycinus macrolepidotus | reverse complement strand
CCCCCCCCCACAGTGTGTGGGCACGGTACCTTGCTCAAGGGTACCTCAGAGGTATCACTAGCAGTCCTGGGATTCGAACCCACACCCTTCTGAACGCAGGGGCAACTCCCTAACCACCAGACCACCAGCTGTATGATACACTATGTGTAGATATCATAGTGTATTTCAGATTTGAGATTTTTTATTTTATTTATTTAGACATCACATTGTAATTGTCTGTGCCTGTGAGGCTATGAAGTCATTACATAAGCAATTTCCTCCGGGATCTATAAAGTTTTCTGATTCTGATTCTGATTCTGCAACATAAGCAATTTCCTCCAGGATCAATAGTTTTCTGATTCTGATTGGGGAAGACGTTCTGAGGCTCATTTAAAACTTCAAGTTAATGTAATGCTTATTATGTAGTTAAATAACTATTTGATTTTGAATTTTATCCACTGAACTGCTTGGAAATTTTATTTAAATATCAGTGAAGCTGTGCTGAAGGCTGGTCCCCATGAATTGGATGTGTGTGCACATCTGATTGGACGGAGAGTCCCGTGGAGCCCTGCTATTGGCAACTGTCTGCTCCTGCCTGGCTCGGATTGGTTGGTCGGGATGGTGACGTCAACCGTCAGCCCACTAGTGTCCTGACAGCGATGATTCACTTCACCGAACCGATTCTGTCCGTGTCAGAGATTCGAGGATCCGACTCAGTGATTCAGTGACTCACAAGTCGAATCAATTTCAGAATCAGAATCAGAAAACTTTATTGATCCTGGAGGAAATTGCTTATGATTGCACACACACACACACAGACATATAGACAAGAACAATATAAAATATGAAGTCTAAATAAATACAACAAAAACTCTGCAGAAAATACTTGATATGAAATACACTATGCTATGTTGATACATTTCACTGTGTTGTACTACTATGACTATGCATGTAACAAATAAAGAATCTTGAATTGAAATGGAATGTATACAAATGCTGGGTATAAATACTATAGATAAATAACCTACACTTAAATGAATGACTAATAACACAACTGATGGTTAGGAGTATGTTATTGCACATAACAGAGATCGGTAGTATATGAGTAATATTAACATAAGTTGTGATATTTCACATGGTAAAACTATTGCACATAATAAGATATTGCACATAATGATAATGTTTTAGTACCGGATAAGGAAATTGCACAATATTGCACATTGTAGGCTATTGCACCTCATGGCTAGATAATAATGCACATAGTAATGCACGATTTTATTCCATTTAAAATGTATTTCCATATGCAATTAAGTCCAAGAGCTAAAGAGTCTGATGTCAGCAAACGTCAGCCAAGTCAACAATTATTAGTCAAGCTGACATTTCTTATACACTACCAATCAAAAGTTTGGGCACACACTGAGATTTTCTACATTTGCATGTTACTCACTCAATATTTGCTAAAAATGCACTCAACATTCTTTGCTAAAAAATAAATTTACAGTATGTTCACTATTTGTGTACATTTATTGGCCAGAAAATGTCATACTTTTTATTAATCACTACTGACCCATAAAAAGCCACCAAATATAATTATAATGTGGATCATCAGACAACTGATATTTAATGAGCTGTTAAGTGACAGTCAATGCGATGAAACAGCGAACGAGTGCATTTAAAGTTGAAGGACAGTCTAGAATTTGACTCTGCATCACCACACAACCAGTTAATAGGATGTCAGACCTGCACTGTTACAGATTCTTTCATCTTATAAAGGAAACTTGTTTTATTTGAGATATTTTTATTTGTAGTTGTTCACTCAACAACTTTCCAGTGCTTAACTATAATTAAAATCTGCAGTTTATGAAATAAATGGATAAGTGGTAAAAAAAAAAAAAAATCCTGTGGTGCGCAAAAAACTTTTGACTGATATTTTGTATATTAAGCGACTTTTGAGTTAATTTCCACTCATTAAAAGTGTGGACTGGAATGTACAAACCACAAACATACAACAGAAATACAAAAATCAAGAACGCTCAATAATTGAATTAATTATGTTACTTTTTCATGCTAAAATACAATACATGGACAAAAGTACTGGAACACCTGACCATTACACCAACAGGGACTTTCATGACACTGCATTCAAATATATAAGACTTTAATATCGAGTTGGTCCCCACTTTACAGCTATAACAGCTTCCACTCTTCTTGGAAGGCTTTCCACAAGATTTTGGAGTTTCTGTGGGAATTTGTGCCCATTCATTCTGTAGACCATTTATGAGGTCAGGCACTGATGTTGGACGAGAAGGGCTGGCTCACAATCTCTGTTGGGGGTGGGGTTGAGGTCAGGGCTCTGTGGGCCAGTCAAGTTCTTCCACATCGAACTCATCCAACCATGTCTTTATGGACCTTGCTTTGTGCACTGGGGCACAGTCATGCTAGAGTAGAAAAGGGCCCTCCTTAAAGTTGTACAAAATGTCTTAGTATGCTGAAGCATTAAGATTAAACCCTTCACTGGAAGTAAGGGGCCTAGCCCATACCCTGAAGAACAAGGGTGTCCCAATACTTTTGTCCATGCATGACATTTGCTGGACGTTCGATTCGTTTGAATCGGTTCGATCGAATCATTTAAAAAGAATCGGTTCACGTCTCTTCTCCCCATTAAAAGAGAGACCAGTCTCAGTTCCTGAGTTTAAAGAAGTTAGTCAGGGGAGAAATTCAGGGACTTGACTGAGGACATTTTTACTATCTCGTCACGTTTAAACTAGGCTCGGACACCTTTGCTTTACTTAGTTTTGGCTTGTTTTCTAACTAACTAATGTTGTATTGGCTAAGCTAAGCTGGAATACATCCATACTGCATTAGCCTGTTAGCATGCTAGCTGTTCAGATGTGTTTATTCTGTGTTCTTATCCTTTAAATGGACCTCTCGACCCTCAACAGCGTTGTATTATCGTGCAAACTGTTTATTTAGCTCTTTTGAGTACTAATTATCCAGCCAGGTTATGCAAAAAGGCACAGTTCGGTGGCTACACCTTTCTGCTCGTATGGCTGATGTTTACTTAAGTTGACGTAGCTAAGTGATGTGCTAGCTAACATAAACAGATCTCTTCTTAATCACCCACACTGGTTAAATGGGACTTAAAGACAAGATGAGACCTTCAAGAAAGACGTGGATACTCCTAGCAGTGGCTGTCGTTGTCACCCTAGAAGTGACAGCTGGTAAGTGAGAGAGACCACAAATTAACCTTACCTTGGCTAGCTAGCTGGCTTTTCTGTTCAAAACAAAGCTGGTGCAAACCATACCATACTGTTTTTGGCTTTTTTAGATTCAGGCTACAATGAAAGGGGTTTTAAGTAAGCTGTCCCAGTGATGTTAAATTGCTTGTTGTCTTTAAGGAGGTCTAAACATGTGTCATGTAATGATCTGGCTAACATTAGCAAGATGGACAATGTATGTTTACTGCTCTGTTGCTGTGAAAAAAATAAAATATGAACATGAAACTGTCATTGCAGATGTGGATCCAGAAACCAACGAAGTGCCAGACACAGATCCCTCCCAGGTAACCAAATAGTCAAGCAGTTTTATCACCTGCATGGTTGTGTAATTGACCATCAGCATACGCTATATGGACAAAAGTATTGGGACAAACTTAATTATTGAATTCAGGTGGCCCCTCACTTCCAGTGAGGTGTCTTGGTATGCTTCACCATATCAAGACATTTTGGACAATGCCATGCTTCCAACTTTGTGGGCACAGTTTGGGGAAGAACCTTTTCTATTCCAGCAAGTCTGTGCCCCAGTGCACAAAGCAAGCTCCATAAAGACATGACTGGATGAGTTCGGTGTGGAAGAACTTGACTGGCCCGCACAGAGCCCTGACCTCCACTCCACCCAACACCTTTGGGATGAACCGGAACGGAGATTGCGAACCAGACCTTCTTGTCCAACATCAGTGCCTGACCTCATAAATGCACTACAGAACGAATGGGCACAAATTCCCACAGAAAATACAAAATCTTGTGGAAAGCCTTCCAAGAAGAGTGGAAGCTGTTATAGCTGTAAAGTGGGGACCAGCTCCATATTAAAGTCTATGTATTTGAATGCAGTGTCATTAAAGTCCCTGTTGGTGTAATGGTCAGGTGTCCCAATACGTTTGTCCATATAGTGTAGATATGACAAGGCCACACTGTCATGCTGGACAAGTTTGCTTCGCTACTTCATATTTTATCTTGAAAAGCCGTCTATTACGTTTTTGTTGCCCTTACGTTTAGATACAGTGGCTAACTTAAGAGAACATCATTTAACCAAATTGTTATTGTCTTAGTACTGAACAGTTAAATTTATCAGAACATGTGCCTTTTGTAGTATTTTCATGACCAGAATACAGAAGAAGATGAGGTTCCTGTGGGGTCCAGGGTTGTGGCAGGGCATTCTGTTTCTCCCAAGGAAGCCCCTCCAAAGGCAGATGAGCATCAGAATGAGGAGGGCTTGACCGATCCGGGAGTGGAGACTAAGGCTGAAGCGATTGAAAAAGAAGACCTTCCCAGCCAGCCCCCTCCAGAAGATGCAAAAACTAAGGAAGGTGAGTAGAGTTTGGAGTACTGTAGGTAGTCATAGGTTGTTTTTTTTCCGCTTTTTTTTTTTTTTTTTTTTTTTTTTTTTTTTTTTTAAAAAGAGTTTTTATGAGACTGTGTTCCGGTCTCTTCCAGTGGTTTCTCTATTGCCATCTTTCATGAGAACTGGGTTTGTGGATGCACAGTTTATAGCTCAGATGTACTACTTAAGATCATTATCTTTCACATGGTCACACTAATTTGCAAAATTTTGTTCTGATAAAAACTTTTTCTAAGCCAAACCATTCTATGCTGCATGTATTTAGAACACTGTATAATCAATTCATATAAACACAGTAAATTATTGTAAAATTTTTATTGTAAAATTAATTTTAAATTTTATCTTGTCCTCAGAAGTGAAAGGTTTATCTAACCTGAAAACATGTGAACCCCTGTTTACATGATCTTCTGAAATGGGAGCTTTCCTGATTAGTCTTGTACTTAGAAACTTTTCTTCAGTTCTTTGTAGATTAAGCAGAACCTAATTCTGTTTTGATTTTGAGTTTATTGTATCCCGTATACGCTGTCCTCAAAGTTTTCGAAGTTTCAAAGTGTTTTCCAGATTCATTGTAGTGGTTTGTACCGAAATTTCTTAACACTCTCTGTCAGTTTAGAGAAAGGGGCTCATTCAAGCATGTCCATGTTTCTGATTGGTTTCCTGTGAATGTTTGGAGTAATGTGTCTGCCCCCCATTGGTTTCTTCTCGTTGGTGTAGTTCCGGTGGTGATTGGTGGCACAGCCTCTGGAGAGCCCTGCATATTTCCCTTCCTCTTTTTGGGGAAAGAGTACTCTGACTGCACCACCGAGGGAAGAGGGGATGGGAGATTGTGGTGTGCCACCACCTATGACTATGAACGTGATAAAAAGTGGGGCTTCTGTGAAAGTGAGTTTCAGTGTTACGTTTAATACTAAAACTTTGTTTCAGGCTGCTTGTGTCTATAGAAAAGCACTTGGATGACAGTGTAAGTGTTCCATTAAAAAGTAGCTTCTCTTGTAGATTTTTGGAGCACAACGCAATGGTTTGGGCCTGAAGCAACAAAGAAATTCTGTACTTTGGTCTTAACAAACGTCAGCTGTAGCCTACATTTCCCTTTTATATTTTCCAAATGGGATTTAACACTGTTGCTTTCTGTTCATAATATTGCTCAATGATGAGTTTATGTGAGTAAGTGCTGTTTCCTGTCTCCTTGGCAGCCGAAGAGCAGGCAGAGCAGAGGAGACTAGCGGAGGAGGCAGAGGAGGAGTACCAGGCCACCCTCAAGCTCATCAACAGTACAAGCAGAAAGAGCCAGAAGAAAGAGTGAGTGCTCTCCAGGCCCTTTCACTGAGTTCATCATTGTGTCTTCATGTGCTTCATTTATTCTGAAACTGAAAGCGTGTGTGGTGTGTATCAGTTTTGAAAGGTCTGAGTATTAACATTTTTGTGATGTGAGTTTTCAAAAGTACCTGATGCAACAAGCTAACGTCAGAACAACTAGTTGATGGCCAGATTGAAGGTGCTTTGGGTAGCAGTAGCCTAGTGGGTTAAACACTTGCCTGTGAACCCGATGACCACAAAGTTGCAGGTTCAAACCCCCCACTTTCTACCATTGTGTCCTTGAGCAAGACACTTAACCCTCAGTTGCTCCAGGGGGACTGTCCCTGTAACTAATGATTATAAATCGCTCTGGATAAGAGCGTCAGCCAAATGCCCCTTTACCCTTTATCTTTGGTCTCAAACGTTGCTGGTTATTTATTATTATTTTTTAAACCAAAAATCTAGATTGGAAGATAACTGATGGCTTTAGATCCTGGGTGTTTGATCTTGTCCACAGATGGCTGATATTAGATAGCTCTAATATGGATGAATACTTAAAAGCAGTAACTGATTCAAATCACTAATAAACACCATGGCCAAGCTGTGAAAAATGAAAAATTTGAGCAACTGCAAAAATGAATCTGGTCTGATTAGTTGTCTTTCCCCTATTTTCTATACTGTATTTTATATTTGGAGAAGAGCAAATAATGCCAACCTGAGAGTTGTTAAGTCCGATACCTGCTCTGCTTGGCTGCATAATGGCCAAGGAATATGAGCCCAATTGACAGGACCAGGTGTACTCGATGGTGCAGTCACTGTTTGTTTGTGATGGTTCTGTGCATATTTACACATTTCTACACACATTCAGCGCTGGTTTTAAAAATCCCTGGATGCTTGTTTTCATTTATGTTTACTTCTGTAGCCATTTTTTTTGGTAAATAAGTGCATGCAGTAGCAGCTGAATCAGCATTTCTGGTTCTCTGGAGCCAAAATCCTTGTGCTAGTCCTTTACCGCATAGGGCTACAGTTTTAGAGCGCTATGTTAAGCTTTAAACTTGTTTTTGGATTGTAGGTTATATGAGAAACTGCTGAAATTGGCAGGGAAGGGTCACACAAAGGCCATGGAGAAGGTTGCATATGCCATGCTGTTCGGAGACTACTTGCCCCAGGATGTTCCTCAAGCCAAGGAGCTTTTTGAGAAACTGGCACTCGAGGGATCGCCCAAAGCACAGACGGTAACGTAACTCCTCTAAAATGACTGAAAATCCTCTTTGTGTCTGGAGCATATGGAGGAACATCTGACAAAGCAACGACATCAACATTTCTAAGTTTACCATCTCGTAGCGATTAATGTTGACTCATCACTATTAGGCGGTAGTTGTAATGCCAATAATATGCTGTTAAAAAGATGCCGTGTAAGACTAATGGCTGTTTGACCACCTGTTTAACTTTATGTTCTCTCGCATCTTCTGTCAGGCACTTGGTTTCTTGTATGCAGCAGGACTGGGTGTGAACTCCAGTCAGGCTAAGGTACTTCGCTGCTTTTAATTTTTTATACAGGTTTGCTGATTCTGTACAGCATATGTAGCTGGGTTGTTTTAGACATTAACACATGACATTTTCACCCTGTCTTTTTGACTCCAGGCATTGGTTTATTACACTTTTGGAGCTTTGGGAGGAAACCTGGTTGCGCACATGATTTTGGTAAGAATTTTGTCCCTTCTTTGATCCAGGGAATATACACTACCAGTCAAAAGTAACATTTGCATATTACTCAATGTGTACTATAAATAAACTCAATATTCTTTGCTAACAAATACATTTACACCATTTGTGTACCAGGAAATGTCATATTTTGTATTAATCACTTCTGACCTAAAAAAAAAAGCCGCTTAATATAATTACCAGACAAGAGTTAGATGTTTAACAAGCTGTTAAGATAAGATAAGATAAAGTGACAGTCAATGGGATGAAACAGTTAGTAAGTGCATTTAAAGTTAATGGAAAGTCTAGAATTTGACTCTGCACCACCACACAAAAAGTTAATAGGATGTCAAACATGCACTGTTACATATACTTTACACGTTATAAAGAAACTTGTTTTATTTGACAACTTTTGTAAGCTTAACAAGAATAAAAATCTGCAAATGTGCTCAGTATAGAGGTAATTTACATGTATCAATAAAATAAGCCTGTTTAATTTTAAGGGATAAAGAGATGTCACGAAATAAAGTTCATATAAAGCTGAACTTAAAAAGGTCATATAAAAGTTATGAATTATGACTATTTTTGTACCTGAAACCTCATAATTGTAAGTGCACTTCAGGGTGAAAATACAAGATAAAAGTAGGTTATGGGCTCTTTATAAGGCAGACAAATGTTTAACTCAAACATTTTTATATTGCTTTATTTATTGCATTACCTGTTTAAACAAGCCAGGAGAAAGTGTGTCAACCTCAACCTCTAACTGTTGAAGGTGATTGGAATCAAGTGCTCCTGACAGTTCATGTGTGGGTTTGTGCTTGTCTTTCGTTTATAAAACAAACAAGTCTCATCAGGGGCAATATGGCTTGGTAAAGATTTCAAAGGACCATATAAGAAAACATAATGAAACTCATAAGACTGGAAAGGGGTTACAAAAGATTTCTGAAGATTTAGCACAGGACTCTCAGCACAGGTCATTCTCTCCCTAGAGGTAGGATTATGTAAGCACACCATTACATCTTTAAAGAGCAACTGTTGGAGGCTACAGGCATCTTAGACACAAACACTGAACCAGAATAGTGTTCTTGGGACGATTTTTAATCAATTTGGTGTATATATAACATCGTTTAAATTGGTACCCTGGATGAAATCAGTGGTACCAGGTATTAGGTATCATAAATTGCCACCAGTTAGGAATCACACCAGGGCACGACATGTATCCACCTGCATTGTGTGTTTATGTTCTGGAGTGATTCAGCGAACTTTAGAATTTTAGAAATTTTAGAATTTTATATCTTCTGGTGTTATGCAAAGTTGTTATGCAAATTGTCATTCTTTATCTCTTTCAAACCATTTTGTTTATTTATTTATGTATTATG
The DNA here is from genome assembly GCA_037974445.1 of Brycinus macrolepidotus. Classification (NCBI taxonomy): domain Eukaryota; kingdom Metazoa; phylum Chordata; class Actinopteri; order Characiformes; family Alestidae; genus Brycinus; species Brycinus macrolepidotus. The sequence continues at coordinate 4,490,503 of JBBPCZ010000163.1, read as the reverse complement.
CTTTTTTTCTATTTACTTTGTATAATTATTATATTTTATGATTAACTCAAAGTGTATCCCTCTTAATTATAGCTATATAAATAGAACATCAGCAGGTAATTAACCTGTTGAATTCGACTTTCAGAGATTACATAGATTTTTAACCTGACATGCTGGGAATATGCAAATGAAACAAAATTCCAGTACATTACCTCCTCTCTTGTAGAGAGGAAAATGGGCAGTCTTATGTAGAAAGGTGCCAGTGTTTTGGTTTCCAACCAAAAGACCATGGGGAACCACTGGATGTATTGATTGTGGTTATTACAAATGTAGTCATTTTAGAAGATGGCCCTGTATGCAGTTGAATTGCCATTAGGGACATTATAGGATAAGGTTCTGTAATGCTCTCATAATATTCTGTATCTGGGTTTAAATCATAATATATTATTTTGATAATTCTGCAAATTGTAGTTGTCTAAATTGTTCAAATTGTTGCTCAGGGTAAAACCACAGCCTTTGGAAGAAAAACCGTGGGTGACAGATGTGCCTTTGCAATATATGGTTGTATTAGTGTTGGTTTTGTAGTTTTAAGACTGGTACAGAACAGCATATTATACATAAGCAGCATAAGAACAAGCCGAGGTTGTCAAATGCACTGAATGGTGTTTATGTGCAGGGTTACAGATACTGGGGAGGTGTTGGGGTCCCTCAGAGCTGTGAGTCTGCCCTCACTCACTACAGACTGGTGGCTAATCATGGTAAGATCCTTTTGGCTCAGACTTAACTTTGATCTTCTTGAATATGCTGATGAATTTTGTAAGTATAAGTAATGCTGTTTGACAATCAAAAATTGAATTTTTGTTGCAGTGGCCAGTGATGTGTCCCTGACAGGAGGCAGTGCTGTGCAGAGGATTAGATTACTGGATGAGTTGGAAAACCCTGGTTCCCCTAGTGGCATGCTGGAAGAGGACTTGATCCAGTACTACCAGTTTCTGGCTGAGAAAGGGGACGTGCAGGCCCAGGTATTGTCTCTCTTCCAGTTCTCAACCCTGTAACCTTTAGAAGTCTACAGCTATTATTGGTCATCTTGCTGCACGATTTATTGTAATAATGTATTTACATGGTTAATTCAGTTAATTACATTTACATTAAATTTAGAAGTGCAAACTGATCTATGAGTTTGCACTTCTACATATTTCCGTTTAAGCGATAAGTGAAAGTGATCATTCATGAACACACCACAGCACACAGTGTGAACAGCACGAAATTCTTCCTCCGCATTTAACCCATTCACCAAGTGAAGCAGC
>JBBPCZ010000163.1:4442216-4452339 GCA_037974445.1 Brycinus macrolepidotus | reverse complement strand
CAAAGGTGTTGGATGGGGATGAGGTCAGGGCTCTGTGTGGGCCAGTCAAGTTCTTCCACACCAAACTCATCCAACCACGTCTTTATGGAGCTTGCTTTGTGCACTGGGGCAGAGTCATGCTGGAATTGAAAAGGTTCTTCCCCAAACTGTGTCCACAAAGCTGGAAGCATGCCAATGTCCAAAATGTGTTGGTATGCTGAAGCATTAAGATTGACCTTCACTGGACGTAAAGGGCCTAGCCCAAACCCTGAATTATGAGGTCTGTCCCAATACTTTTGTCCTTATAGTGCAGTATTTTACTATACTGTATTACTCTCCTGTAGGCCATGATAGTGGAACAATTACACTGCCACTAATGCACATAAATTGCTTACCTGCACCATCTCGATGCCCCTCTTCCTGCAACAGACAAAACGAGGGAAATTAGTATTTCAGGAATTAGAGGAAATACACCTTTATTCCTTACAGAAAAGTCACATGCATTTCACATGATCACATATAAAGTGTCCGAAATTATACATTTATGCATACATACACAACATCTTTACAGCACAAATATTCATATTCTGTTACATTTTGCACACTGTACAGATCTTGCTTCTGTTTGTAATGTTTGTAATATTTGTTTAGTTGGAATATACTTCTGTATTCTGTACATTTTTATTACCTAGACTAAACAATTACTTAGTTTAGCCTTTCCAAATTTCTCTTTAATTTAATTTAAATTATTTGATAACTTTATTGGACAGTCTTATGGGTCAACTCAGGTGCTCATTTCACTACATGTTTTACTTGTGACCAAGTAAGGAATCTTGAATCTTGAATGTGAACCACATGTAACAGCAGGAAATTATACTTGTGATGTTTAGGTGAAAAAAAAAAAACACAAAATAAAAATAAAAAATGACGTAAGTCTAAAATGATGTAACACATGCAGTTACTCAGAAGTGAATGTCAGAGTTTAAAGAGTTAATACTGATCCTAATGAATAGCAGCGAGGAGGTTGTACATTTCAATAACAAGACTGACATTTGGCAGGACGTCTGTTTTAAACAGAAACGGAAAGAAAAGTGGGGAAATCCTGTTACTTGGCAACCAAAGAGGGCTTTTGTGAGTGAGGATCCCTCTCTGGCTAAGAGCTGCTATCTCTCATTTAAATAGGGCTGCAATTCTCCACATTCTCTCTCACACTGTTCTTTATATATACACACACACACGCACACGCACACACACACACACACACACACACACACACACACACACACACACACACACAGAATAATGCTCATGAGCACACATACAGTTGTGCGCAAAAGTTTGGACAACCCTGGTCAAATGACGTGATTTCTCCAAGTGGAAAATAATCCCTCATCCTCTATGGCTAACAAACTTCTGCACATTTTTATACAATGGTACAGATTATTTGCTGAATTTAACATACTGGGGAAAAAGACAAAACATGCAATATGGGCTATGCAAAAGTTACAGCACCTCTTATAATTTATGTTCTATTTTTTTTCAGTATGTTAAACTCAAATTGAATTGTGTTCTAAAATGTGCAGAAATGCCATAAATTCTGAATTTTTTTTCTTCTTGTAGAGGAAAGGTACTTATTTTCACCTGTAAAAACAACAAAGCGTGTAATTTATTGTTTAAACTTTTGCATGTGACTGTCACACACGCAAACAAAACAAATACGTAACGAAACAAATCCCCGGTTTGTCATTAAACTCCCATACAGACACGTCATGTTTGAAAGGCACTTTTAGCAATTCAGTTCATAAAGTGGTGCATTATGCTTCAAAAAGAAAGCACTCCAGTACTGTTTGTAATTACATTAGTATGTTAGGACTGAAAAGTCTCCCAACAAGAGATGAGATAATAAAGAGAGGAAAGTGGCTGATTTTGCAAATGCATCAAAGCCAAGTGACAAATAGGAATGGCTAAGTTTCTCTTCCTTAAAGGGTCACTAAAGTAGAAAACTACTTTTTCTTCACTTTTTAGAAATAAAAGAGAGTCATGAATTATCTAAACATTGTTAAAGTTTTAAATATAAAAAAATCACTCCCCAGTCCACATATGAAAATTGAGCAGCAAAAACAGCCTGTTTTGAATTCGCTGTATTTGTGATGTCACACAAACTGCACCCACACACACACACACATGCTCATGAGCACACACACAGTTCTGAAAAAAAGTGTTGGAACCCCTGGTCAAGTGACATGTTTTACGGATTTTTTAAGAACACACATTTTAATACACACTTACTGTATATCTGCTGAATTTAACCTAATGGGATTATTCATTATTTTACTGCATTTGTAACATCACAAATACCAATGCATTTAAGCGGATGCACCTATTCAGCCTGCAGCAGTTTAGCCTCGCCCATTCACAATGAAGTTAGGAATGATTCAGCCTGGACCGCTTTTTAAATGAGGCACAACACAGAGCCAATCAGAACATAGCTTATTTAAATATTCTTTTACTGCACCTTTAAGATGTGTATGTTTTAAACGCACAGTAAAAACAGTCTGTTTCGTACTAAGAGATTAAGTGAGGTTGGAAAAGCGTGGTGTAAAAATGAATTATCGTTGTTTTAGGCACTTAAGCCCATATAAATGACATGTGGAATTGTTTTCTACATTCTACGACAAAGCTGTTGCATCAACAGGACATTCTGTTGGAATCAATCGAGTAACAAGTCTCAGGAATGGTCCCACATCAGACACCTAAGAATGTGTGGAGTCTCTGGAGATATGCAAGCAATGTTACTCTTAAGCCTCTCAGAAACAGGGCAGCCGGCTTGGTGCTCACCCAGGTAACCAGCGCACTTTGTCCATGCTCTGCCTTTTTATGGCCAAAACACCACTGACGCCCATATTACCATCTCATTAAGGGCACTCGAGAGCAGCTTTGTAATTCAAACAAGCCTGAAACAGCTCCCTGATGCAACTGTAGCACACAATATCTGTAAAGGGAGTCCCCTAAGATAGGGCCTGACCTGATAATGATCTGCTGGCAAACACACAGAACCATGCGCAAGGACAACGGTACACTGAAATGATTCAGATGGTGGATACTTAATGTTAGTTTGGATATTTAATGTTAGTTTCATTACAGAATTAACACTACTTATTTATGTATCACTGTCAGTAATCTCCTGTTTTATATGATATACTTTGTTGGGACTGGGCTTTACACATGTCAAAGTAATTTAATGCTGGTATACCACCTTCAGTAGAGAATGAATACGTGTTTTCCATCATACATCCAGAATTGTCACAAACAGAAATGCAATGACATCCATTACAAATGGAATGTAAAAGTCATCTGAGAAAACGATATGCATGGAGTGTTCTAAAAATACAGTAATATTAGAAAGAATACAAGTAAACAAATAAAAAACACATTGTGATCTGATGTCTGTCAATGTGTCAGCTTAATCATTTACAAGCCGCTCTTCGAGGAAGCCCAGTATTTACAGTTACTTTATGTAATCAGTCCTTCATTAAATTAAATCAGGTGCTGCTGACAGAATTGAACAAATCTATGTGAGTCCAGAAAAAAGACGAAAGTGTACAAAACATATATATTCATATATACACACACATAAGCCAGTTACATGTACTCTTTCTCTCTCTCTCTCTCTATATATATATATATATATATATATATAAACATGGATACATTTATTTTGCCTGAGTGTGTATTTCAGTTTTAAACATCGTCATGATGCAACTTCCTTACTGATGTGATCATTATTTTTATCTACTGCTGGGATGAGTCAAAAACACATGCATGTCTTTGATAACTACACCCCTCACACTTTGAGCGCTGTTTCTCTGCTCCAGGTTGTATTATTGTGTAAACCTATTCACTATAAATCAAGCTGTTTAGGCCCTGTTTAGTCAGAACTCCAGGAAATCATGCTGCCAATTAGACACCATCCAAGTGTCTGGAGTAAATATTTAATTGTGATCTCTGAGAGAAGATAAGAGCGTTCGCTGCCTGGCTGTGCTGTTGGACGCACCTGCACATGTCCACGAAGGTGTGGAAATTCAGCTTTTTGAGCTTCTTCTCGCTGAGCCAGTATCCAACTCTTTTCCCTCTGCCAAACGTCTGCATCTCCGCAACTGGAGCTGGGAAAGTGAGCAGAAAATTGCAGGAGTTACTGATTTAAAGGTGGGCGTTGACCCAAAGGAAGGCTTCACCCCAGCTTTTATGGGTAGCAACTACTTACGTCTACTCAGTTCCATGTACTCAAGTAAACTTTTGATATATTTGTTCCTTTCTGAGCATTTTCAAATAAAAATCTCACTTTCATTTTAAAGCATTAATATTAACTCACTGATCCATTCTTGTGCGTTTCATTTCTTTATAACACCTGTAAATCCTTGCGACCGATCACACTTCTCACTTTATCGTTTTATTTTTGACCACAAAAGTCCCAAAAAGAGAAGAATAGCCCCTAACAGGCAGTTTCTATGCTAATACATGCTGTATGTACAGTGGCAGTAGACAGCTAACAGAAGGTCATGTTTTTGTTTAGTGTTAAGCTCTGGGGAGCTTGTTAAGCCTGCACTTATATAAATGTTCAAAGGTGAATCACCCCTGGCACTGCAATTCCTATAGATGTGAGAGAAGCTGGTACTGTGGGCCAGTTTCCCAGATCTAGAAAAGAAATTTCCAGTGGTAATCCTCAACTGACACCACTGAGGTTTAGGGTTTAGGGCTATAAAAGATATGCAATAGGTCCAGCCTACCTTACAAAATCAGTGCCGGAATCCCTGTATTCCTGCTCAGGCTGGAAACACACTGAAGAACCTCCAACAGTTGATCAGTAAGCAGTGATGTTGCCTGGGTTTTAGACTGAAACACTTCTAACTCTTCTCTGGAACAGGTCTAAAGTGTTTTCTGAAGCACTATCACATTGTTTTAGCCTCCTCCTGCACTAAAACAAGTCAAGTCATGGGCTAGATGTCTTCCTAAACTGGATGATGCTGGTGTACAGGCTGGTAGTGTGGCTCTTCGTGCAGATCTCCCAGTTAAACCATCTCTGTCCAGCTCTGCTCCACACACACACACTGTCAGCTGCCAGCAGTGGGTCTGCCCTGCTGTGCTCTGATTGGCTACAACACCGAAGACTCCTCCCAGGGGGCGGGGCGTAGCCTGACTCCGTGTTAATGGCAGAGTAAGAGTTTAGAGTAAAACTGGCCTGGGCTGTTTTTCACCTGCATAAACAGGCCTGGCCTGTTATTTGTTTATTTATTTCTTTTTCGCGCTAAATTTTCTGACATTGTTATTATACTAAACAAAAATGATGTCAAGACAACTCCATTATAAGAAAACAGTATCTGTCATAGTATTTCTTGAATACAGTTTCTGTCATGATACTGTATTTATTCAAACATGCTGTGTGTATATGGCTGAAATGACAGTAAACCTACTTGACCTGAGTTGACTTGACATTATTACTGATTACTCAGAAGGTCTAGTTAGTTTGTTGTCTACTTTGTTTTGTCAGGCCACATTTGGCTACTTTAAATAGGAGGAAAGAATTCAAAACAATATATTTTACCTTTAGGTTCATGTTCTTATGCACATAAATAATAACTTAAAACTATCTTTCCTGTTCTTAGAGAAACTGAAAATTGGACTACATATTAAAAAGTCAAATGACTATTATAAAGTATGTGTACATTGATGAGCCATGACAGTTTCTTCCCCCAGGCCATCAGACTCCTCGATCAGAACTGAATCATAAAGTGTACCCCCCCACACACACGCACACACGCACACACACACACACACACACACACACAAATCCACACACCCACCCACACACACACACCCACACACATACCACCCCCCCCCCCCCCACACACACACAAATAGGCCCCTGTCGTTTTGTTGCTCTTGTGTTTTTCTTTCATTCTCTCTCCTGCTTTTTTTTTGCATTCTGTGTGTTGTGTTCTGTCTGCACTTGTAGTCTTGTGGTGTTTCTGCTTCTGTTTGTGTGTTGCACCCTGGTCCTGGAGGAATGTTGTTTCATTTCGCCGTGTATTGTGTATATGGCTGAAATGACAATAAACTTACTTGACTTGACCTGAACATCAAAACCACAGTGATTTATTAAAGCTGTTGTGTAGAGAGATGGAAAAATGGGCAAGCTCAAGAATCTGAGTCACTTTGACAAGGGCCGCATTGTAATAGCTAGGGGACTGGGTCAGAACATCTCGAAAACAACAGGTCTTGTGGAATGTTCCCAGCATGCAGTGGTTGGAACCCACAAAAAGTGGTCCATAGAAGGACAGTCCATTAACCAACAAGAGTGTCATGATCTCACTAATATGAGCGAAGACTAACTCATCTAACTACGGTTATACAAGCTACTGTTATGCAAATCGCTGGTAAAGTTAGTGCTGGGTTTGATAGAAAGGTGTCGGAACACACAGTGCATCACAGCTTGCTGTGTGTGGGGCTGCCTAGCTGCAGACCGGTCAGAGTGCCCATGCTGATCCCTGTTCTCTACTGAAAGTGCCTGTGATTAGCATGTGAGCAGAACTGGACCATGGAGCAATGGAAGAAGGTGGCCTGATCTGATCACACTATAATCATAATACAGTGTGATGTTCTGAGCAAGGTTCTGCTGGAAAACCTTGGGTCCTGCATTCATGAGGATGTTACTTTGACATGTACCACATACCTAAACATTGTTGAAGACCAGGTTGCAGATCTTTGCAATAACAAAGTCCAGCTGCTATGCTAAAAGAAGGTCACACGAGTCTGATAGTCTGATGTAGCTTGTTTTGGTTGGACTGTTTTGTGCTGTTCTGTTTCTCTTAATCTGACACCGAAGGGAACCTCACACAGTGTTGTAAACATTACCCAGACAGGAACCACATTTCCAGAAAGAATTAAAAAAACTAAATAAAACTAAAGCACATGACAAAAGGAACAGTACTTTGATAGTCATTATCTATCAACTGACTCAAAATATCATCAAAACTGAAATGCAGTTTCACAGTGTGTTAATGTGGAATATTAATTATGAGACCTGGTCTCTCAATACATGGATGGAATCCAGTCTTTGACAAGACTGCAAATTGCAGATGATATATTTTGTTGAGCTTTAAGGAGGTTGTTGAAAATACCTGTCCTGTACCTGCACTATTGAAAAAAACAGCCATGAGAGTGTAACTAAAAATATAGTTCAGTCATAAAAGTTAACATTACAGTAAATGAAACAGTAAATAAAAGTGAAGAGCTACAAATCAGTCTTTTGCAAAAGGAATAATGTTCAGTGGTGGTTACTAGAGCAGCTTTCATTCACAGTATCTGCATGTCTGGTTGAACCAGTTACTAGAAGTAGGGCAACTCACTTCTTTTTCCTCAGTGTCAAATTCTGCATAGTCCTCAGACATAGTCCTGGATGTCTAGTCACAGTCCTGGAAATCAAGCACAATGGCTATTGCAATTCACCATTAATAACCCTCTTTATTCTAGGTAATTTGCCATTAATAACCCTCTTTAGTCATGTGAGGCTTAACCTGAGTCAGGGAGCCTGGCCCGGTTAGTCAAGAATGCAGACCAACTTGAAGTCAAGGAGTTAATGGCAGGTCGTGTCACACTGTTTTCTTTAGTATCTTTGGTCTCTGATGGTCTGTTTACTCCCATGAAGCCTGAGGCTGCACTGAAAATGATTTCGAAGGTGAATCAGCACTTGCACTGGCTGCACTTTAGTCCGAATCTATAATCTTATGCCATGTGTGATGAAGCTAGCCCTGAGAGATCAACAATAAAGAAAAACTCTGTGCTTAATGTAGAAGACATTATACATTATATAATACAATATATTATATTTAATATGTACATATATATAGTATGTTATACTGAGGGTCCATAGCTTGGAAAAATAAATTTTCCTTAAATTTTGAAGATAGGTTTGACATATGTGAACCAGGGATGCACCAACATTTCAGTCACTGATCACTTTTAGGTGAAAATGGTACAAAGTAGTTAAAAATGTTGGGTGAAAGAGAGAAAAGGTTAGAAATGTAGACCAAAAACACAAAAAATGGGTAAAGGGGGGCATCCAGTTTGATATTAGTATTGGAGTGGTAATATGGTGAGCAAAATCTACTTATAATGCAAATGTTTTGCATCAAACATCACTTTAGTGGGACACGTTTGTTATTACATGACAGTCCTCCCTCAGCGCTCCATGGTTGCTTGGCAACGGTAACACGTTCTAAATGGGTTACACCATATGGACAAAAGTATTGGGACGCCAGACCATTACACCAACAGGGACCTTAATGACACTGCATTCAAATACACAAGACTTTAACATGGAGTCCCTTTTGCAGCTATAACGGCTTCCACTCTTCTTGGAAGGCTTTCCACAAGATATTGGAGTTTCTGTGGGAATTTGTGCCCATTCACTCTGTAGAGCATTTATGAGGTCAGGCACTAATGTTGGACGAGAAGGAACTCCGTTCCAGTTCATCCCAAAGGTGTTGGATGAGGTTGAGGTCAGGACTCTGTGCGGGCCAGTCAAGTTCTCTCACAACAAACTCATCCAACCATGTCTTTATGGACCTTGCTTTGTGTACTGGGGCACAGTCATGCTGGAATAGAAAAGGTTCTTCCCCAAACTGTGTCCACAAAGTTGGAAGAATGGTGTTGTCCTAAATGTCTAAGTATTAAGATTGCCCGTCACTGGAAGTAAGGGGCCTAGCCCAAACCCTGAAAAGCAGGTGTGTCCCAATACTTTTGTCCATATAGTGTACATGTGCGTACCCAGGTACGAGCCTGTGGAGGGCAGGAGAGAGCTCAGATCGGCTGTTAAAGTCACCAACAAGCCTTTGGACTGGACCCGGAAATCCCCAGTGAAGTCAGTCATATGACAACAAACCTCCTCCAGCTGCTGATCTGTCATCATTCAGAGCCTCAAAATGGACCGAACCTGAGCCCAGAGTGAGTATCATCCCTGTGGATCTTTACTTATATCTGCTGTGTGGTCGTGCCTGGCCTGTCGATGCTCTGCAGTGGGGTCTGAGAGTCTGTGAGGGTCTTTGAGGGCTCTGCAGGGGACTCCAGAAGTTTTCCTGGCAGCTTGAGATCTAAAATCGAGGACAAACCGTATTTAACCTTTACTAAAAGAAGCATGTTATTAAAAACCTATCCCTCCTTTAACGCAAGGTTGTGTTTTTGTTCCCAAAACTTCCTTATTTTGCTTTAAACGAAGAGAAACAGGAGCAGATTCTTTCCTCATTGTCTCATTGGGCAATCAAATGTAATACAAGATAAGATAAGATAAGATAAGATAAGAAGATATGATTAGATTAGACAAGATAAACCTTTATTAGTCCCACAGGTGGGAAAAAGTGGACAGAACAAAAGTAAGAGCAGCAAAAACAATGCAAAAACTATTTAACACAAAAGTATAGTATAAAAAGTACACTATACAAATAATACAAAAATATAAATATAGGCATTTGTATATATATATATATATATATGTGTGTGTATAATGTATGTGTGTGTGTGTGTGTGTGTGTGTGTGTGTGTGTGTAGATATAAACCTATATATAACCTATGTGTTTTTCTTGCACACTTTTGTCCTGTCTGGACTTGTGGTCTTGTGGTGGTCTGTTCTGTTCTGTTCTGTTCTGTTCTGCTCTTTTGTTGCACCATGGTCCTGGAGGGATGTTGTTTCGTTTTGCTGTGTACTGTGTGTAAATGGTCGAAATGACAATAAAAACCTACTTGACTTGATTTGATTTGATTTGACTTGACTAAAGTCTGACAGCAGCTGGAAGGAAAGGAATATAATGAAGAAATATAATGCAATGTAGGTCTTGCTTTGGAAATTTAAGTTAATCTGATGCAAGACACAGGACAACAATCACTGAGGTTAAGGACTGTTATCAGTATGAAATAATATGATATTTTAATAGGGACTTCAATGAGGACTTTAATTTTGTACTCTAGGTACTTGCATCAGTAGCTTTAAAGTACAATATATGGACAAAAGTATATTTTTCAGGGTTTGGACTAGGCCCCTTACTTCCAGTGAAGGGCAATCTTAATGCTTCAGCATACCAAGACATTTTGG
>JBBPCZ010000163.1:4401792-4430587 GCA_037974445.1 Brycinus macrolepidotus | reverse complement strand
CTCTCTCTCTCTCTCTTCCTCTCTGTCTGGCAGCACTTAGGCTGTGTGGTGCCAGAGTGTGTGGAACTTCAGGAAATGATCTGCGAGTCTTGCATGAATAAATCTCCTTTCCTCTGGACCTATGCTGCCCACATTGCTGGTAAAAAAAAAAAAAAAAAAAAAATTTGTTCATCCTCAATAAAAAAAAACATGTATTGAATTAGAAGCTGTGTCTTAAATGAAAGCATGTTGTGTTTTTGCATTGAAATAGTATATGTTATAGATGCGTATATATTGATGATTGACTTTATAGATACATAAAAATGGAGTAAATTAATTACGTGCATCAATACTTAATACAACCATGTATTTTGTGTGTGTTGATCGGGAGCTTTCCTGAATATTTCTGATGTTCTTTTCACCAGTGCCTCCTGTACTCAAAGTATGTAAAGCAGAGGAAGAAGGGAAAGTAGAGGTGGAGCATGATGAAGAGGACAATAAGCCAGAAAAGGAGGCTTCCAAGAGCCCAGTGTATGACAAGGTATCTGTCACTCACTCACTTTCTGTAACTGCTTAATCCTCACTAGGGTCGCGGGTACCCGGAGCCTATCCAGCAGCCAACAGGCGCGAGGCAGGGACTCACCCTGGGCGGGGTACCAGCCCACCACAGGGCACACAGACACACCCACACCATTCACTCACACAGTCACACCTACGGTCAGTTTAGAATCTCCAGTTCACCAGACGTGCATGTCTTTGGACTGTGGGAGAAACCGGAGACCCTGAAGGAAACCCACGGCACCATGAGGAGAACATGCAAACTCCACACACACACACACAAGGCCAAGACCTGGATTTGAACCCCCTACCTTGGAGGTGTGAGGCACAGTGCTTTTGACTGAAGTATCCTAATATATATTTTAATTATGGTGCTGTGTCTGATGATGCAAGTTGCGGCTATTTTCCGTGTGTGTTGGGTTTTTTTTGGTTTTTTTAAAACGTTATAAATCATAACTCACTGTTGCTGTGAGGAAGCGCCATAGTTTGAATGTTTTGTTGCTAACCACCAGGTGGCAGTAGGACTCTCCATACTTAATTCGTGATTGTAGATGGTTGTAGATGAATCACCAGAAGATGATGTGTCCTTGTTGGAGAGGATCTTCTCAGCTATTATGTGACATATTTTTCCTGAAACATGGTATTGAGGTTATTCCTCGTTTATTTTTACTCTCTGATGTGTAAAAGACTTACTAGCAGCTGTTTTCAGTTTCTGTCAGTTTCTTTACTGCCCTGTACTGCAAACTCTTTTCCATTGTCAATTAGATCTTGCTGTTTTGTTCCAAAATCTGGGTCAGCTGGGCCTGCTCAGCATTTTATATATGCCACAGAGCACGCAGAGCAGTACACCTGTCTGCACTCGTAATGTTTCTCCATTCAGGTTTGCCTCTTTAATTTGACACCCATCTGTAGGTACACTTCGGTTCTGCAATTACAGATTGTTGTCCATGTGTTTCTCGGTGTAATTTGGTAGCCCCCTCTCCTTTTACCTGTTCCTCATTGGTCAGGAGCGCCACAGGACAACTGCTAAACAGTTATTTGACTGTTGGATTATGCTGATCAGTATAGCAGTTACACTGACATGATAGTGTAACTGTAGAACTACAGAATGCACCTGTATGATAAAATTGAATTTAGGTGCAAAGCAGGAGTACCTAATCAACTAGCAACTCTGTAAGTGTGCTGTTTTAGTTGCTGATTTAGTTTTTTGCCTCATAAAACAGCAGGTGGAGGTGAACGGCACAGCAGGCTGTAAGCGGAAGCTCCAGGAGCTGGAGGACTCCTCGGCTGAGGGCTCATGTTCAGGCTGTAGGCTCACGGAGATGAAGGCCTCTGGGCAGAGCAGAGCTCAGCAGGGGGCTGTGTTCTGGCCCTCCCCCTGGCGCACCAAACTCTGCTCCTGCACCCACTGCAAGGTACAGCACACGAGAATAAATAAACCAGTGTAGATTACAGTGCACTGCTGACTGGGTTTACAGTTTAGAAGACACAAACCGTTTGCCATGTAGCAGGAGGAAGAAAACATCACATTGCAACATTTTAGTTTAGTTTTTGCAGTAAATATTTAAAGAACATACGTTGAAATGTGCCCGTATCTTTTCAGATCACTATTTCCAGATCACTCTCATAATGGAAAAGGTGTTTAGAAGGGGAATTAAAGCAGTACTTCAGTAAATTGAATTCAAGTGTAACCAATTGTTTGTTTATTATTACAGTTTCATAACAATTCTCTTCCTTATTAGAATAAATAAAGTTGTAGGAGTGTGATTGAGTTGATCTTACCTTTGCAAATTGTTTTTTAGCTTAAAAACCCTCGTCGTAAAGGAAAAAATGCTAAGCTGGGTTTTAGCACACTGTTTTCTTCTGACCTCATGTTGAATTCCCAAACTGCCCTGCTCTGACTGCAGAATCTGTTTGCGGAAGCTGGAGTTTCCTTCCTCCTGGACGAGACTGACACAGTCCTTGCCTATGAGAACAAGGGCAAAACCACAGAGCAGGTGGGCGGGGCAGAGGGTCGTGATCCTTTGATGTCGGCCCTGAACAACCTGAATCGCGTTCAGCAGCTGGAGATCATTCATGGTGAGAAGAAACAGTCAGTTCAGTTATGGATTGGTTTATTTATATATATATATATATTTATATATCTCATTTATTAATATTTTATTGCTGTCCTAATGCTTCTCAGGGTCTGCAGTATTTAAAATCACTTGGAATGACAGTGCTTATTTGGCATCATTTCTATTTCATCTCTTTTTCCAGAGTATAACGATATGAAGACAGAACTGAAAGACTACTTGCAAAGATTTGCAGCAGAGGGGAAGGTATGCTGCTTCCACCATATTTCCTTTCAGAGAGGCAGAGCTGCTTGTGGTATGGAGACTTGTTTACTATGTTTTCCTCTTCATGCAGGTGGTGACCCCAGAAGACATCCGCCACTTCTTTGAGCAGCAGCAGTCTCGTAAAAGACGACGGGCCAATGCTGGTCAATACTACTGCAGTTGAGCCACCTATAAGCAAAACCGTACCATAGCCTGCCAGCTACATGTTGACCCTAACCTTCCTGACTCAACCATCTGTCCACGCTCAAACGAACCTCCTACCACACCTGTTCCTTTTTTTTTTTTTAAATTATAAAATATGCAGACATGAACCCAGAGACCGTTCTAGTCATTTGATTTAAAGCTCCTAAAGAGTGGGTTATGCACCTGGTTAATTCCAAAGATTCTTCATTTTTCTCCCTTCTTTGAATTGTCATTTTCAGCAGGGTTATGTGTTGGAGCTGCACAGTGTTAGTGCTTGTGCATTTCAGGGCTTGTTTCTGATGATCCAGCATCAGGTTTCCCACTTCTGTAGTGACCTTTGATACTATGGTGGGAAAACAAGACTGATACAGGAACAGCGGTTCTCTGAGATGCCTTGTGAATATCAATGCCCATGTATTCCTCAGGAGTCCTCTCTTGTAGCAGTTACCAATACAGCCATTTTATACCTAGACAGTAACTAACTGTTTAGACAGACCGCATTCTTAATCAATCTTCATGAGGTGGTAAATAGTGGAGGTTTGTGGATGTGGCGTGTTTGGGGCCAATATAAGTAAAGCCTTTAGCTTATTTAGCACTTGGAGAACCCAGTGACACAACCACCTAATGATGCATATCGAATACCTTAACCAATCATTGTGTGGTCTTTGCATGGGTTAAATACTAAAGGCGTTAAGCCCCAGTTAGGATGTTTTTGTTTTTTTTTGCATGATTCTCACTGGTGTTGGAAACTTGCTATGTCCTGAACTGATTTCAGCCTGGCCGGAATACAGACTGGATGGATGTTGGCGTACGTTAAATTACCCTTTTTAAGACGCATCCTGACTGGGGCTTTAAGCAGGCCGGGCCATTTGATGATGGTTGTGACCAAGTAGTAATTTTATTCTAATTGTTTTATCTGTTTACTTTGTAGATCTTCTGTTACTTTGTACATGTATCTTTGAGAAATAAAACATAATACTTTCAATTTGTTTCACTCGTCTGATCCAAGAAGCATATACTTAGTAGGATATAATTACGGATCAGTACACTCTTCGTTCAACACTTCACAGAAAGCGGTGATTCCCTTGGCTAAAAGGGGCCTTAAGAAAGACTCCAAAGCCCCTGTAATTAGAATCTAAACACAATAGATCAGTGACCAGACCTGTTCTGGTCATGCATCATCTGCGCTGGCTTTGGCAGGCTGTCCTCAGGGATCAGACTAGAGTTGAGAGCAGACAGATAATACAGAGAAGTGCAGAAAATCAATGGTCTGTCCATGATTTTCCATTTGTAAAGCAATACATTCATAAAATCTTTGGTAAATACTATAATATTAATAGGCTGTATTTGATGCACTGACATGATAGCATTCACAGTACTGAAAGTATTGACCCCCTCAAAATTGTTATAACTAGGGTAATTTATTCAAACTAGGCTCCTCAACATGTAATTAAATAGCCCCTTCAAAGAATCAGCAATGGTAAATTGGCAAAATGTATTTTAATAATTTAATGCATTTTGCTGCAGTCTTTTTAGAATATTTTTATTGAAGTCTGACTTGTCAATTAATTATTTTCCAATAACTGAAAGATTAGTGTATTCAGTGTATTTTCTAAACTGCTAACAAAATAGTAATAGATGACGATTTCTTATAAAATCTATATTAACAGCCAAAAAAAATGCAATTATTTGCGAATGCAGTTTACAAGTAAATAAATACTAACAGCAAATAAATACCAATGTTACAGATTTTTCGAACATTTCATAGATTTTAGTATTTAAGTATTTTGTTTTCACAGCTCCATTCTGAAGTCTGCGGCAGATTGACTGAATTAAGACCCAAGAAATGAACTCAGTCTTGCACGGTTACTATCAAAGCTGTTTATTTTCAAGATGTTAGTCATCTAATTGCAGATTTAAGATCACTGTTACGCCCAACCTCCCCGCCCCCACAGAGAAGAGTAGAAAAATAAACACTTCTCACAACTCCATACAAGAATCTAAAAGAAAGCTTATTTTTTTGTCTTCCGTCCTGGTATATATACACCAAATAAATGTCGCATATTTGTTATATAGATATATATATATATAGATATTATATATATTTATATATAAAATCTTTACACTTTACATACATCAAAACATTTCCGAGGCTTCTGATCAAAGGTACCAAAAAAATCTTGAAAAATATTCTTTTGAATAAACAAACAAACCAAAAAAAAAAAAAAAAAAAAAAAACTGTACCTTAAGCATTGGCCACTGTCTTACAAAGAGACTGGTTGACATAGGCTTGTAAAACTGGTTTGCATAAGACATAAGGGGTCAGGAGAAAGCCCAGCCTCTGGCAGGGAAGGCACTCAAATTTTCTCCATCAGAGAGAAAGCAAGAGCAGGAATATTGAGATCAAGACAAACAGTCTGCAGATACGACTTCCTTTAACCTCCTCCCCCCCCCCCCACACATCCATAGGCAAACCTTCACTGAACCAGACATGCAGCAGTTGAAAAGCTGAATAACTCAATGCCATGCAAAAATAATACTTTCAGGGTTAGGAATGAGTGTACTGTGCATTGTGTCTCCGTGAAAGACAACCTACATACAAAGAGTGACACTGAGGAGAAACCAGCCGGAAAAACAGACTCACACTCGCCCATGTAGGAAAGAAAAAAACAAAAAAGAGGAAAATAAACCACGGTACAGCCAACAGGGCCACTAAATCCACAGCAAACACAAGACAGTAAAACCATTTTAAAATGTAGTGCGACTGGTACCTTTTCTGTACATTCTTTCATTCATTCTAGCATCTGTATGTTCTGTCTGAAAATGCCAACCTACATGTAAACCATTTTAAAGTCTTGCAGACCAGAATGCGCTGGTTTGAGTTTCAGATACATTTTGCTAAAGAAAATATCCAAGTAATGAGATTATTTTTCACCAAAAAGTCATGGTAGAAGTACTGTCTTCTCAAAGACAGACAGACAAACAGACTCACAGACACACACAGACAGACAGACAGACAGACAGACAGACACACACACACCACTGCTTTTGCAAGACTGCCCAAGTCTTTGCAAACAGGTTTTAAGGCTAAAAGAAATTTGCTTTCATTACCTGCTGGAATACATACATACATTTGGGATGCACCAAGCTTAGTGAGTTCACAAGACTGGTTGCTCTGCGCACACAGATACACTAAATGTCCAAAAGTATGCAGACACCCCTTCTAATTAGTGTAAACAGCTATACCTTTAGGTGCTGACCGTTTCGAGTTCAACTGTGCACACACAGCTTCTATAATCTCCATAGTAAGCACTGGCAATAGAATGGGACGCTCTGGAGCAGCCACTCATGAGTCTAAGGTCACTAAGCGCAACGCCCAACCACTGGGCTGTAGAACTGCATTCTCTGGAGTGAAGGAGCTCCATCCAGTGCTTAATTATCCAATATCAGATCTACAAAAATGATCCCACTAGTATAAAGCTCAAATGAGTAGAAGCTGTTTCTGCAGGAAAGGGGAGTCAAACCTCCCTATTAATACACTAAATTTCAAAAGGAATGCTGAATAAGTATGTGTCTACAAACTTTTGGACATGTAGTCTATCTACTTAGTGACCTCATCCTTCCTGGACTCTGCCATTTCCACTTCAGGCTAAGGCCTGATTGGCTCTATGTGTGGCTAAACCATATGAGGTCAATGGGAAGTGTCCCATTATCATTATAAACCAAAAAAAAGAATAAAAGAGTTCATTTACACTAACTACTGTTTATGAAGAGAGGGGCAGACACAAGGACAGTCTCACTCGCACACAAAAGAAACAAAAAAAACACAAAGAGATGATTTAGATGTCTTTGCAAAGAGGTTCTAACAAGCCCTTGAGAGTTCATAGCAGCAAATTCGTCAAACAGTTGCTGTGTGAGCCTGCAAGTAAACAGCGGTGGCAGCAGCTTTTATTTGTGCACTGCAGAACTGGCCTTTCTAATGACTGGGCCAATAACGTCAGGACGGCTCTCACACAAGCTCTGGCTGCTTTTATGCTAATGCACCTCGGAAGGTAACTGAACTGTTATGTGTGGAAATGTCTGCTGCTTGGCTTTTTTTTTTTTTTTTTTTTTTTTTTTTTAAAAACAAGGAACAGAACACAGACAAGTGATGAAACAGTTTGCATTAGTGAACACAACCCTAAGCTTCTTTCTTAATTTGCTCATCAACGTGTCACAGACTGACTCCTTATGTGTCAGGATGTACAAACACAGACGAAGAACAGTCTCGCTCTGCCGCTCTCACTCTGAGAGCTGTGCTTTAGCATGCGGTGCACTGCCTCCTGTTCAAGTCTTCAGCATTCTGATTATCTTCACTACAGTTTAGGCGTGTACTGATGCCCCTTTTTTTTTTAACCAGGAAATCAGCCAAGAGTGAGTGCCAATCCGGTACTAGTGTTCTTATTTTCTTTTTCGGTTTAAAAGCTATGTATCTCAGTATGTGCAACCACTGGGGATCATTCTTCTAAGTGTAATGTAACATATGGCCATAGCCAGCACTTTTTATCTTCATGAAATAAACAAGAGAGATGATAAAGTAGGGCACTGGATAACATGGCATTAATTTTAAACAATTGAGACTAAGGCCTGGGACACACCAAGCTGACTCTCGGCTGTCAGACACTGTCAGTGGCGGTGCCTGACCATCCGTGTGGCAATGCTGGCTACAGTTGTAAGTGAGAAAGAGCAAATGAGACCAATACTGGAAAATGGCTTTCTCAAGAGGGCACACACTGAAAACAGTCTAATTTTTCAGCACCAGTGCACATAACAGCATTTTATCTCTTGGAATGACATGTTTTTCAACAAGTGTGTGACTACTGTATTCCCAACCAGAAAAGTATCATAATATGAATACCAACAAGAGTTCTGAAGGTGCTGAAAACACACCAGCATAAGGTAAAGCATGTGATATTTACTCATTTAATGGGCAAACAAGCAATTTACCTTTAAGCAGCGTTTTTCCCTACCAAGCGCCAAGCTAACTGTGCTTAACTTTCACATTCACTCAGAGTTCAGACACCTGAAGCTTAACAATACCGGCTTTACTTTGTAATCTGAGGTTTTACAGTTTTAGGAGACTGCAGTCCCTTGCCATAGACGTACATAGAGGCACATTAAGTGTGAGCATGTCAGCGGTTGGCTGTATTATCTGCGATCTGTTTGAGAAGAATTTTTTTTTTTTACAGCAGACAAGAGGCAGCAGGAGTTTGCGCTAGTTCTTCAACTCCGGCTTGGTGTGTCCTGGGCCTATAGAACATAACAAATGTGGACAGATCACCTTTGGCTGATATCTGATCAGTATAGTAAGGTCAGTCAGTGCTGGTGCCATTAATTATCCAGTATATTGGATTGGCGTATACTTTCTGCAGCTACTTTTGCACTGATTCTCTACAGCATCTCCACAACAGAACTCCAAAACACAGGAATCAAGAGTCTGGAGCCGTTTGATTACCAGGGGCTAGGAGGTAGTGCTGGCAACGCCAAGAGGCACCAGCTGCTGAGGGCTTTCTCTCAGGAGAGCAGACTTGATGGAATGCCTGTGATGAGCATTTCCCTTTTAAAGTACTCCAAAAATCAACAAGCCCAATAAAGGATGAAGGGAGAGTGAAACGTTCCCAACAGCACTGTTAGGCCTTAATTTGCTGGTAAAACTGTGACAAACCAAGACTGCTTAGTGTACAAAACAGTCAGTCATGGAAATTTAGGTAAAATTGAACTCTTAACTCTTCTGAACCCTCTAAATACAGGCATATTACTGAAATAACACATTCATTTAACCTTCTGTTCACTTACAATGCTGACCTTTACCCATGCCAGACTAATGAGACTATTCTTGGATGTATAACAAACGCAAAAAAGAATGTAAAGAAAATATGCTTCATCCTGCTGGTGTCTGTGACTGTCAAGGGATGTGATTGCTGATTACTCTGAGATTGTGAATGTAAGACTGAGGAGACATATAGCTGGTGAGGAGAACAAAACACCACCACAACAGGATGAACGACAGGAGAGCTAAATAGAGGTAGAGAGTGCAGCAAGCAAGCTTAAAAAAGTTTTTGCAATTAACAAAAGCTAGCTAGGATGACGGATGGCAACATCTCATGGCCCGAATGATAGAATGGGATAGTTTCACCCTTTGATCAACTCAAAATCCAATGAAAATAAAAGCAAAGCATATAGCTTCATGTTATTTTATGGCATTTCACAAGAGCCCAAGTGACCAAGCAATCTGGTTACAAATCAGGAAGCAATGAATTCTCCAAACATGGTAACAAAAAAGCTAGAAACAAATGAAAATGGAAAAAAAAAAAAATCCCCATGTTATTAAGCGGGAGCTGAAGTCAACACGTCGCTCCATCTTCTGTGTCAAATGAATGGACAACTGAAAACAAGCCTGAACGCTTTCCAGGGTGACAGAACGTGAAAGAAATGTGATCACTGCAACAGATCCCTGATTCTGAGACATTCCACAGGTGTTGCACTTAGGTATCACAAACGACTGTGATATTACAGTACAAACAAGGGATAAAGAGCATTCACTAATATCAAGGCTGCATATTTAATGTGTTATCAAGTGAATCTGAGGAGAATCCTTTTCTCATGAGGAAAGGAGAAACAGGAGCAGAGAGAGAAGAGAGGTCAGGTTCAAACAGCAGGGGGTTTGATATCATTAATATATGCAGCACTCAAAGAGTTGCGCTTTTGTTTTTTTTGGTGTGCAATTGCCAAACATACAAAATTAAACATCTGAAGGTTGTATGCAGGTATAATGTGAGGTAATGCTTCTTATGCCAAAAAAGGCAAAATTCCCTCTGCATCCTTAAAAGTTCATAACACTTCTTCCTTTTTTTTTTTTGCAGGACCTGTTCTTGACATCATAATTGCTGATCATTGGTTTGAGGAAAAGGGTGTGCAGAAGCCACTCAGATTACCATGAATTCATGTCAAAGACCTACGACTACAACGCAAAAACGTTGAGGTTCTAAGCTTGGTTTGGCTGAGATCTCTCTGGAGGGTAAATGAAGAACATAGCAAACAAAACTCTACTGCAAGTGTAATGGAGGTCCTTCGCAATTGTTATGCCTGTTGCACAGCCTTATAGGAGGCAAGGGATTTAATTTGTTTTCCTCTTTATGCTCCAGCCTAGTTCTTAAATTACTCGGGCTAATGTACAAGCCTGTTGCTGTAGAGTACAGAAGCTATTACTGCCATCCTCCCTTCAAAAAATGTAGGGAACCATTTGTCATGGACGAAGCAAAGTCCTTTGAGTGTGTTACTTGTTGCCTGGGCATTTTTTTCAATTTATTCCTAAGAAAAGGTAAAATGCATTTGTCTATGTAAATATATAACTCTCCCCTCATTCTGCCAATGCACTCACTTAAAGGCAAAGAGATGAGAATAATGGCAATGCACAGTGATGGTTCTGCATCGTTATGCAGTTTGGGAGACTCTAAGATGAGATTTCATTTCTGTCCTGATTGTCAGTTGCACCTCCTGTACAAGCAGAGCTACAGGGGGAACAAGTGAACCTTAGTTTCAGGTGTTTTAAAAAGGTACACTGCTTAGGGAAAAGACCTGCAGCATTTAGAAATTTGTTGTGTATCCCCCCCAACCCATTTCTTAGCACCCAACCAAACCAAGCTCTTACATAAGGCTTTAAATCCATGTATGAACCAGAGTCTGTAGTTTGTGCCTTATGCTTTTTGAGAGAAAGTCACTCTGGGCTTTGAGTGTGCTCATTAACACTCCTCTAATGAGCACAGTGGGTACAGGACTGTGGTTTTCTATTTGTAACCACAAACTTGCTTTTTCAGTACTCTGCCTGTCTTGAGGGTCAGAGTGCAGATTTCCTGTACAAGTATTCTTGTTTGTTAGGTGACCTGCGATCCCGGCCCCCCACCCCTCCCTCTTCTCCTGTCCCACCACTGCCCAGACCCAGTCCAGGTGCTTCAGCAGCCGCACGACGAGCTGGAGGCCACTCGTCATACGGTTCTGAGGAAGGCCCTAGGCCACAAGTAAGGTCCGTTTCTCCTTTTGTCTGTGGCCTCTGTGAGGCCTGTGCACTGGCCCCCTGAGTGACCAGTGCCAGGTCCAGCCTCTGTGGCGGCTGCTCCAACACGTCCAGACGCAGGCCCTCAGGGGGCTCGCCAACATACACGGGTGGAAGAGGCACTCCACCAGCAGGCCGGCTGTGGATGTAAAGGTCTGGTCCGTTGTAGGGCGGCGCGTGGCGTCCCGAGAACTCATACAGGTCAGGAAAGTCGGACTGTTGGCCATCAGCCTTGGGCTCAGCCGCGTGTCGCTTGCGGGAGGTGTGAGGGTGCCGGCTGGAGTAGCAGTGAGAGATCGGGGGAGCGGTGGAGACGTGAGGGTGGGAATCATGAGAGTCCACCTCCATTGTGACCTCAGGAAGACGCCGATCCTTCAGGCTCATGGCTGACACTCCAATGGCAATGTCAGGCATAAACTCACTGATGACCGGCTCCATGTTCTAAAGAAATCAACACATCAAGTGATTGGATGGTTGTATAAAATTGTTTAATTTAATCTTTGCTGTTTTAAGTTTGTGGGAACGTATACATTATATATTTAAGTAGGTACAATATATATATTTGTTGGTTCTGACAGACAAAGAAAAAAAATTCAGGCTGCCATTTTTACCTAAGCAGCAGGTTTGTCCAAAAATGGTATATCATGCAGCATCAGAAATCATAAGTAAGTCTTTGTGAGGCCAGATGAGGAGGTTTAAGGTAGGTGTGATGATAATTAGGGATAGAGCATGCACATTGCAAATTTGTGGAGTACAGGCTGCCATTATTCATTAGCTATATCAGCCTCGCAACATCCAGATTAAAGTTAAAGATAGAAACATGTCTTGACATATTGACTACATTTGAAATGAAGAGAAATCCCCCTCATTCCCCCTTGACTCACCCCCTGTTTGTCTGGGTTTAGGCTCCTTGCCTGTGGATTGGTGCAGTCTGGTGGCAGAGCCTTGGCTCCAGGAGGGTAAATGGGACTCCCCATTTTAGAGGACTGCTGTCTGTGGAGCAGTGAATGGTTGCATGGGTAGGAGAATGAGCGAGAGGGCGCCTGGCTGGGCACACGAGGCCTCCAGCTGGTCCTGAGCTGCTGCTGGCTGTGGCCCGGTGTGGTGGGGGGGTGGTAGGGAGGTGGAGGTGGAGGGAGGGGTGGGTGGAAACCCACCAGAGCTTGTATGTCTGGGAACATGGTCTCCACCGCTGGTGTGCTGTTGACCCGACAGCGACCCGACTGACGCACGGCCAGGTTAGGGCTCTCGTCTCCAAAGCGCTCCTCAGGGAAGAATTTGTGCGGGTTCTGACAGAAAGTGCGCAGAATTACTCAGTGGATAAATTTGTGTTGAAGTTGCATTTAAAACACTGCCATGTAGGGCTGTTTGTATTGAAACACTTAATGAAAAGGTGCTATTCGTTCAAAATATCACTCTTATTTGGTTCAATTTAGGCCTGGGCTTGCTGGCCTCTCAACACTAGGCGCATGAAAAATGATAAAAACACTCATAGCAGAGCAACCATAACATGGGAATCAAGCAGGCTAAACACTAATGGAATAAAACATTATGAAATGTTTTTGCTTAGTAATGTACTGCACACACAGATGCATGCACACTGCTCTACAACACCCCAAATGTTAAAAAATGTCAGAATGACATGTCAGTATTCAAAGCAGTTTTCAATGATATGTTAAAATTTACTAGAAAACTGTGTGTAGTGCTTGCCCTTTGCTAATTTAATAAAAATAGTAACATAACATTAGACACATTTAAATATAAAGTGATTTTTATTTCCAGAATCAAAATTATCTACTGATTTTCCACTGGGACATAATGGAAATCACAGACTGTACAAGTTTCCGTCGAGATGCAAGTTTGCATCCAGATGCAAGATTTGTTACCTGGAGCAGTTCTGCAGCTCCATCAGGCAGGCCAAACTCCCTGAGCACGCGGATCTGGAGTTCGTAACTGACCGTAGCGCCCTCGCCGCTGTTCAATGCATACGCTCGCTGCACCTGGTCTGTGTGCCGCAACTCTTGCAAACGACGAATCATTTCCTTCACTACTGCCAGCCTGGGAACTGATAGAGAGAGATGGAGAAAGAGAAAAAAGGAAAGAGAGATCTCCAGTAGGTTAATTGGCATATTAGCTCTCATTTTTCTCTTTTCCAGCTGCTGTGAGCCCCATAATGACATCTGGAAACGGAATCTCATTTCTGAACATGATGCAGCAGAATTTGTCTTTGGGGGGAGAGTGGTGGGGGGAGCATTTGACCTTGGAATAGAATAGACTTTTACAGACTTTCAGGGATTTGCAAGTTGCTTTAGATAACAGTCGAATGTTATTACTGACTTAATGAAAACGCACTACTGGGTAAATGCAAATGCAGCAGAAAAGAGCGAGGGTGTGCTGACTACCAAATAGTCAGAGAAGAATTGAAGGTTTTTTCCTGAAAGAGTGTGTTTTAGTTTGATGCTAAAATGGAGATTCACCACCTACAACCACTGCAAAGCTTGCCAGCTACCAAGGCCATTGTTCTCACCCACATGCCAAGCCCACAAAACATCTATAAAAAGCCTGAATTTTAAAAAGCCTTTCACAGCAAATTTCCTGTTTAATATGAAAATAACAAATGAAAACTAACTGAGGCGATGGACAGTTTTGAAGGTGCACCACAGCTAACTTATTCATACAATTTAGCAATCTCTGGATTCCCCGAGCCTAGTAAGAACATGTTATGGTGTTCTGGTGTCCATTACATGTACTTGAAAAACAGGAAAAGGTCATGGTGTTTGGTTAAGCTCCTGCCATTAAGAGTTTTTAACTAGAGAGGAAGTGCTGGTCCGTCTCAGGGTGGCGCTGTAGAGAACTGGTTCATGAAATTACTGTGCTCCCATTTTTTCCTCACATATTTTGTCATCACATTTCCAGCTATTATAGCTCTACTCTGAAATGAAACAGAAAACAACAGAAAATAAACAGCAAACATTAAAGTAAAACTGTCCCAAACAAAAGTATTGGCTGCATCCAGAAACCGTTCCTACTGCTCCTCTCCTGCCCTGGGAGGCCATGGAGGAATCAAGGGGAGGACAGTAGCAGTAAGAGAGTGAGCAGTTACTGGGGAAATGTGACAGTGGAATTTAAAGTATAGTTGTATTCCACCAAGTAGTGCATTCTTTCTCTGTGTGAATGCAGTGATATAAAGATCTATTAAAGACATCCTGGGTATTCTACGCTTGTGTATCCTCCCTTAAAAGTCACTTTAACAAGTGTCTGAAGCATCTTCAGTCTTCTGCTCCATTACAGGAACAGCCAGCAAGATGAAGATACGAATAACATCAGTGACCGGTTCATGGAATAGAAGGAAATGGCAGGAAAAAGAATTCTGGACATAGACATTTTAGAAATGTTTTGCTGTCATTGAAGCAAGAACCACAAGAGCACATGAGCTGAAAGCCAGTCAACACTGGAGAACCAATGGTCAGTGGAATCATTAAACTTAAAGTTTCACTCACCTGGTATCTCATTGGCCACCACTGAGGGTGGGGCTGTTTGGCTGCCAGTCAGCTGCTGGTGGTTTATCATATGACAGCACTGAGGGACGGCATTATTGACCATGTAGAGAGTGTCCGGAACATTGGACATGCGCACCATGCGCAGCCTCACCAGATCTGTCTGCTCCACCATCATTTCATCCAGAACCGCCTAACACGCACACACACACAAACACTTTAAGACTACAGCTAAATTAAAAATGGTTACATACGTTCCCCTAGTATATAGAAAACTTGTTGATATATAAACTGAACCAATTTCCAACTACACTGGCATAATTTCTCTTTGAGTGATATGAGGTATAATTATGATTGTGTGCATATGAAGGTGGGCACACATGGAAACATACCTTGGCCTCCTCCACATATGGAGAAAAGAAGCGAGGGCGCACGTAGATTCCTGCACTCTTCTGTCTGAGCCAGGCATTGGCTTTACCTCCCTCAGCTGTGGGCAGCATGTCTGAAGGAGGCGTGCTGATCAGACCACGCTTCAGCTTTCAGGAGAGCATGAGAAGACAAGATTAGTCACACGATTAAAGGGAGGAGTCTTCCATCCTTTTATATGTTTATGACAAAGCAAGCCTGTCAAAAAGCTTCTTGTTAAATTTTCTGAACAATGTTAAATCTTTTACTGTTTCTTTTTTAATTAAGTCACTTGTCTTTCTTGGTGTGAAGCAATGCAGATCTTGTTTATATAGTAATTTGAGAAGATACTGGTTAAGGGACGCATTAAAAAATATATTTTAGCTCCAAGGTGACTAAAACGCCTGACATTAAAACAGTGCAGACATTAAAACAAAGAAATATATTCTGTAACTTCAATTTTGCTGTTTTGCAAAAAAAAAAAAAAAGGAGACACTATCTAAAAAACTTTCTTTTGAGTATATTTAGTTAAGTGAAAGAGAATATACTCATCTGCAGTCAAACATCTTAAACAGCTAGGTATCACTAAACCTTTGACAGGCAGTGCATAAGAATCCATTTTTCCAGTAAAGCCACTAACAGTGTCAGAGAGGACCTCGCTGTTGGTGGGCAGAATGTGTTCGGTGCGGACGCAGGGCAGCAGAGGGGAAAGAATCTCCTTCAGCTCCTCCAGGTCCAGGTCCCTCCTCTTTACTCCACGCTTATTCACGCTGTGTGCCGTGCCACTCAGCAAGTTGGGCTCTGAAATCCACACACATACACACACACTCGGATTAGAATGAATTGTGAATAGCTCACAGAAACGAAAGTGCCTCCCAATTCTCAACTTTCTAAACCAACAGTACAGCCTGGAGAATGAGGGTGGAGAGTGAAGGGTTCCAGAAGATTACTGGTATCAATATCCTGCTCTATCTGCCGCCTTTGTGCCCTTGAGCAAGGCACTTCACTTCCAGCTGCTTCAGGAGCACTGCTCTCTGGCTGAGTCCGCACTCTGAAACCAATCTCTCACGCTCCGCCAATCTGTACGCCCGCAGGTCTGTCTGCAGTGGGGGGTCGTCTAAGTGTTTTATATACATTTCAGTAATGCAGTTCAAATCAGATGGAGTTCTTTTTTCGTTTGCCTGGTTTATTCATGTAACCTTAGGATTTATTCATTTATTGCATGTATCTGGTCTCACGTAAGTCAGAAAAACAATTCCTTTATCATGAATAGTGCCACCATAAAAAACACCAGCATAAAAATCAGCTCTTACCATAAGTTTGCTCTTCACTGATACACTATGTGTTTAAAAGTATATTTCCAATAAGTGACTTCAGCTATTTCAAGGTGTTCCCATTGCTGACACAGCTATTTAATTGCACGCTAAGAGCCTGTATAATCTCCACAGACTAGCATTGCCAATAGAATGGGATGCTTTGGAGAAGTCTTACATGGGCCTGAGGTCACCATGCCCAATGCCAATCATCAATAAGAGGAAAATATAGGTTTGGGATTTGGAGAAGTGGAACTGTGTTCTCTAGAGTGATGGAGCTCCATCTAGCACCTTTGTGATCAGGTGGAGTGGCATTTGTGATCCAGAACTAAAGATTCAACATAAGTATCTGACCTCACTTGTTTGCTGAAGGCAATCAAATGCTCATGGCAATGTTTCAACATCTAGTGGAAAGCTTCCCAGAAGAGTAGAGGCACTGTCTATTAAAGCTCTTGATTTAGGAAGAAAAGCTGGATGAACAGGTACTTTCATCCAGCTTTGAAAAGTTTGAAAGTGTGGAGTAAACTGTCCTCTTTTTTTTCAGATATTTTTTTCAATTTACAACAGTTATACTTCCTTATAGTCGCATGTAAGGCCTCTATGGGGGAAAAAAAAACAGCATTTAATTTTTTGGTACACTGTTTGATTACAATTCAAATATTCATTATATCAGTAGTCCATTTTAAAATAAATGTTCTGTTTTTTAACAGAATTCTGTAACACTAATACTGACACTTGTTACTTACCTTTTTGAATCAAACATTTTATCATAAAACCTGGAGAAAATGCATTTACTTGCAGGACATGATGGAAATAAAACAAAATCATGTCATAACCAGGAAACATTAGCTAAAGTCTAAACTCAACCAAACCTCCCCAATACGATTTCACAACTCACATTTTTTCTCTGAAAGACTAAAGCAAGTTTGTTTAATGAGTAAAATATATTAGAATTGCAATGTTTAAATGAAGACAAACAGCCAAATTCAGTTTACTATTTTGTTGCTAAATTTGACAAAAACTGACTGTCTGACTGAAGGAACTGAGCTCAGATCACTTCTTTAGACATTTAAGAGCTGAGAGACAGAGATAAACAGAAATAGCAGCACAGCTAATCGCTAAATCTGTAAAAAAAAAAAAAAAAAAAAATTGGTATAAAACATTACCATGTTATTACGCTCATGACGGAATTTATGAAACTGAAACTGACTATTTTTGGTTCTACCTTAAATGAAACCTTATTAGGGAAAATTCAAGCAAGATGATGGTAAGGTCACTAAACAAAAATTTTATTTTCTATTCATGTCTTGAGCTTACTTTTGTAACACTGCTGCTGCTTAGGGAAGCAAAAATCCACATACATTAATTTCCTTATCTGATAGAACATTGACTTTCAGCATGTTTGTGAAATAGAATGTATGCGTGTGTAAAACTATCAAAAACAGGAATATTTTGATTAAAAACAAGCTGTATAAGATAAAAAAAGCAATAAAATTAGGGCTAAATATGACACTTAAATAGAATTATTTTTAAGAGCTGTATTGAGGACAAGTAATCAGATACGTCTTTGGAAAGCATAATGAGTATCTGAAGTCAGAAATGCTATTTGGGCCAGTTCTACTGTGTACAAGTAACCAATGATTTTTGTTTTAATCAGTCTTACACTCACTGCACTTAAAAAACAGGATTATAGGGTGAACTTCAAATTACTGGTTAACACAATTAAAACAAAAAGTAAATTTTTGGTTACTCTTTTCAGCCCAGCAGTTCAGTACATCTCTAAAAACAAGTTGGCATGAAAAGGCTCTGCTCATACCCCGATCAGCCATCCTTTTAATGAGTTGGTGTTCTCCCCACTTCACCACGTACTTGAGGATGTCCTGCTCGCTGGCCTGTGGGAGGCAGAGAAGAGCAGACAGATTTAGTTGACACTGAATTTCATTTTGGCTCTATCTGTATTGCTGAGGGCAGTCAGTGCCAGCTACAGTTTGTCCAGCACGCCAGGATATTCAAGACCAAACACACAAAAACAGGTCACCTTTCTGCGGCACTTCATCTTCTCTTTATAATCAAAACAGGTAATTAAGGCTGCTGAACGGCTATTTTCTCCACATTGTGCCACGGAAAAAAGGTGATTTGCCAATAACTCTCGCAGTTTTTTGCCACAAGCTTATTCTCTCCCAATCCTCGTTATTTAAAGGTGTTAAAATCCTCCTCCACATTATCAAGACAGTGAAGCAAACAGTCAACAGAGTGTCTGCTGCCATGGCAAGCAGACCCATCAAGCTGTCCACTCTTGCTTATATTTTCTCTCAGTCACCAGTGGGACTAGATGACTACATCAGTGTCAGAGTTAAGGCCTCTACTCCTTCTGCTGAAGAAAACACTGCCCAGCAAAGCTGACCGAGAAGAGTTAAGAGGCCATCTGATACAGCTGACTCATTTGTGTCTGCAAGGGGAAAAAAAATGCAGACTCTGAGGGCAAGAGCCCTGATTCAGCAGAGGCAGGAAAACAACCTGACACTGACACACTGCTGCCCCGAATAGAAGGAGCTGCAGAGACCTAGGAAGGTTTGCAGATGGAATAAGGTCAAGGTTATAGCAGCAAAGGAGACCAGTGCCAATTATGCTGAACTGCAATCTATTGCCCCTGCTAGATAGGCTGGAATTCATTTTCAAAGGCTGAGGTGAAACAGAAAAGTTGTTATTATCATGTCAATACACCGCAAAATTCAATTTAGCGAGTGAGCAAAATCTATAATTGTATTCTACTGGACCTGAAGGA
Source organism: Brycinus macrolepidotus (assembly GCA_037974445.1). Taxonomy (NCBI): domain Eukaryota; kingdom Metazoa; phylum Chordata; class Actinopteri; order Characiformes; family Alestidae; genus Brycinus; species Brycinus macrolepidotus. The sequence continues at coordinate 4,411,436 of JBBPCZ010000163.1, read as the reverse complement.
AAGAAACGCTTCAGTGAATTTTCTTGGGGTTCACTAAAATGAGCCGTAATCATTCATAAACTACAACGAGAGACAGCATCTGAATTATAATCTGTCTTTCGTATTTCTCATTTGCCAGTGCACCACGCTGGTCTCTAATGTGTAGTAAATTGCTCACCTGTAGATAATCAGACTGGATGGCGGCGAGCAGATGTTCTTTGCTCAGGTCGTAGAGGACGTCTGAAGTCATGACCTGGCTGAACTCCTCGCACAGAAAGTGCATGGCCTGCCTGTAGACCCATTTGGAGCCGTAGGGCTGCGAGCTCCACTTCAGGATGGCCACCACAGAGTCCAGCGAGATGCTCTCAACCACAATGTCCTCGCAGCCTGCACAAACATGTTGAGACATTTCAGTCTTCAGAGCTATATGCATTATTAGTAATTATTTTTCGCAGAATAATAGTATTCATGTAACAAAAACTGCAGTATGAATACTATTATTTGGCAAATAATATTCATGTAGCAAATCATGCAGAATTAATTCTTTTATAAAGAAAAATATTAATACTATTTGTGTTAACTAGTAAATACTAGTAAACGAGCATTTTCTGGAGTGTTTTATTTTGAGTTCGTACTATATTTTATATTGTTCTTGTCTTTGTGTCTCTGTGCAGGCATTGCATAAGCAGTTTCCTCCGGGATCAATGAAGTTTTCCAATTCTATAAAATGTAAAACAAAAACAATATTTACGAAACGAGAAACTGAATTAAATTTAAAAATGAGAAAGTTTTAAAGATAATAAAAAAGCAGAGATAAAAACAGTTCATAAAAATAAAATACAATGTGCTGATTTATGAAACACAGTAACCCACAAAAGGATCAAAGACCTACATAGGATTATGAAACCATTTTAAACTCCACAGAATCACATGAGATGAACATAAATGTGTTCATTTCAGTCTACAATACGTTAAGTGTCAAAGCTTCTTACTATGATAGTTAAAAATGAAGGGCTAACAAGCGTCCTTTATGAGGGGCTTTCGGAACTCGGGCAGTTAAGATAGCTTGCTATCTCTTGCTGCCAAAGCTCTGAGGAGCCTTCCTGGTAGTGCCAATGGAGGGGGTAGTTGATGGAAGGGATGTGTCAGCTTTTCGTAGAATAACAGACCTTGAATTGGGAATTAAAGTCCCTCTTTCTCTCCCTCACACATACAAATGCGCTCAGGTCTCATGCATGTGTCCAGTGTATGACTTCAAAGCACAAGGCCTCATTTAAAAGGAGAAAAAAAAAAAAGGGTAGAATAAGCAGCAATGGCAACCTTCCTGTCTCAAGGAGGAAGTCTAAGCAGGAGATGTCTTCTGCCAAATAAAAAGAGCTAAAGCAGAGCTCTGATGGCTGGGAACTAATGAAAATGTCATTTCAGTGACTGGGTGCTAGGGCACCTGAGGACGGCTGGCTCCTGTCTTCTTACAGGGAGAGGAAGCGTGACTGCTGATACTTTTACCATCCAACAGCAGAGACACACTACCCACAGGAGTGCAAAGCAATATGTAAGAACCTGGTGAAACTGTAAACAGTCCTCAGTCTTGTTTTCGTACTTCAAACCCGACCCGAGATGATCATACACACAACACAGGCACACTAAGCATAAACAAAACCTCGGGCAAGGGCATGTGGATGCCCAGCCTAGAATAAAATGTGATGCTAATCACTCCAGGGCCACTTTGGAGGAGATATCATCAACATGTCAGGGCCATTTAGTGGATTTTCCTAACACTCATTTCCTTCTCTTATCTATCTGTCATTTTTGGCATCCCTGCTAATGCTCATAAACACAGTCAGTGGTGCAGTGAAACCTAGAAAGAGTCCGTCAATGTCATTGCTGAAAAGCAGACTCAACAAACAGCAATATTCATACAATAACTGGGGTGGAACAGAAGAAATGTTGCTACAAAAGAGCAAAAAAAAACATTAAAAATGACTACTGCAGTAATCTGGAAAAAAAAAGGATAGGAAAAAATAGGTAAACAAATTGATAAGATCTGATCTGACACCCATCAGCGACTTGTTAGTTTACTGTTTATGTAGTTCCTGTGCTCTGTTTTTGTTTACAAGCTCTCTATAATAAGTCTCTCTTATATTACATGCATGTATTCAGTGTTCCAGATGATGATACCCACGATAAACTCAGAAAAGCATTTTTGAACAGTGGTGGGGCTATAGTAGCAAAATACTCTGATGTATGCAAGATGAGATTCGACTAAAAAATATGCAAGATGCACTGCCCTGCAAACTACGTGGCTACTTCTTTTCAACTCCCCTCGCCCCCCCTAAAGCCCACCTGCTGCTGCCATTACAGCCCACCATCCTGCTGTCACTTGTGTTGTTTTGTGTGTTTCTTCACAGCTGTTATCCTCTCTCATGATTTTCACTTTATTAAACCTATATAAACCCTCACATCTGCTCTGAAAAAACCTAAACTAATCTCGCCATCAGGGATTCCACTCCCCCACTTGCTCCACCTCCGATTGTGATGCAAGCCAACGCAATAACATCATCAAAAAAAAATTGCCCACCCAGAAACTGAAGAAAATCTGCAGTCCCGGAAACAGTCTGAAATTTAGACCAACCACATTATGAAAATAAAGTTACTCTACAAAGTTACTTGTTACCTAACAAAGTAAAAGCTGGGAGAGTACAATTCCTCCGAGGAATGATTATGATTGAGGAAAAAGCCAGAAAGCGGCTTGGGAAGTGCTCTCTCCTACTTTGTGATCATTAGGCTGATGTCACACAGCAGATTTTCCTCTGTGGTCAGGAGACACAGTTCTCATTAGTGGGTTGAGCCGAGGCCCAAGAGACTTCGCTTTAGATTTTGTCACCAAGTTGCAGCTAGCTAGAGTGGCCCAATGAAAGAACGCGTGAGTGGCCAGCAGATGAGCCTCGGCTCAGCTGAGTATGTATGGCACGGCTGAACTGAGAACAGGACAGAAATAAGTGCATTCTGCTCCATGCTGAGAGAAGAGCAAGGAGTACAGACACAAAATCACATTAAAATGCATGAAGAAAGAACTTGCTGAAGATTTACACAATTAGGAATCCAAAGCATCGGTTGAAGGTCCACAGAGAACAATTGGTCTGAACCAGGACTTTTGTTTTGTCAATAACATTGTCTAGTGTAAGAAGTAAAGCTACCCTCATAAGGTCATGCACAATAGCAGCTGAACTAAATGAGGACAGGGTGAGCAAGAAAATGAAGAGAGATGTGAAATGAAGAGATATGAAAGATAGGAAAGAGGGAGTGAGAGAAAAAGAGATGAATGCACACTGCAAGGATGCATAGAGGCACATACATAAAACAGACAGAAACAACAAAAGAAAAGATTAAAGACAAGCTAAGGGCATTAAGGGACCTAATACTGTTTGTTTTGGGAGCAAATGAGAGAGAGACATAATGACAATGACAGAATGAGGAGAGAAACTCTGAAGCTGAAAGACTACAGTTTCATTCATAGTTTCATACACACTTATTCTGCTGATACGATCCAAAAGATGATGAGTGAACTCTGGCTGCAAGTACAAATTCCCCACAACCTCTATGGCAAATTAAACAGGCTACAGAAAAATGCTGAACTTTACATTTAACAAAAAATAAAAATAAAAACCCTTCCACTGCTGACTGATACACACTTTTACTGCATCATCCCAGGATAGCTGATTTGTCTGAACTGTTTCAGTTCAGGAAATACATGTGTATATTTCTGTTCTACTTTCCGCTTCAAATAAATTTGAATTGAACCAGTTTGAAGTGTCATTCTAGAAAAACTACCAAGTGTGACCAGTGGTGGTACTGCAGACATTTAATACCTCTAAAGGCTACCTCTGACAGTTACTATATGAACATGTTGCCTTACGCCTGAGACAATGTCTTACAATAGCTCTTCAAGGAAGTTTTGGACAAAAACATACAATTTTAAATATATTCATGGTGGAGAGGTATGTCCAGGACATTGTCAGACAAAACGGTAGCCAAAGAAAACTTGTTTGTTTGTTTTTTTGTTTGTTTTCTTTCTCTCCAGAAAAAATCTATATTTATATTTTTGTATTATTTGTATAGTGTACTTTTTATATTATACCGTTCTACAGCTTTTATTCTATGGTTTTTGATGCTCCTACCTTTGTACTGTACACTTTCTGCCGTAGCAATGCAAATTTCCCCACTTGTGGGACTAATAAAGGTTTATCTTATCTTATCTTAGGTTCACCGGTTGTTTAAGATCATAAATTAAGTGGTTATGTTTGTGTTTCAGACATCACCACACCTGGTTTCCATCACCACTGCAAGGAAATCAGAGTCAGCAGGTTTCTTTATAATTAACCATTTTGCATCAAAGTCCTCTCAATGAGTTTTAACCTGGCCTGAAATTTACTCACAGCAGCACATTTGACATCATTCTGTCCAGTCACAACCAAACCCAAACTTCAACATTTGAGGCCAAAACTGACCTGAGACCAACAAAATTCTGTCCAAAACTGATCCAGACCGGCCCATTATAAACTGACAGGACAGCTCTGGTAACTGTGCATTGACAACAGAACATTCTAAAACAGTTATTAATCTAAAATAATAAAAAATAATGAAATATTGTTCTAAAATAATATAATACAGGTGCCCAAACATAAATTTAAACCACTCTAACATTTTTATTAATCAAACAATGTTATTAAACAACAACCCAAACTTTTTAGACCAGATAAACTCTCTAAACTGCTCTGTTTTCATGTTGTAAGGCGTTGCTAGAATACAGTTATATATAAGCCTTCACATGTTTAAACCTAAAAGTTCTATTTCTTTACATGCTAGATAAAATATAGAAAATATTCTGGCCAAAGAAGTTAAACACAAATGCCCTTTTGGAAGCACTATACTGTACTGAATACATTTACTGCTTATTTCTCACATTTCTCAGAGTGGGCCTGCTGGACCTGCATGAGAGTGGGGTTTCAGAATGCAAACACTGGTTTAAATAATGAAAGAAGGGAAGAATTATGTAAGGAGAAAAACGAAAGCGGGGGAAATGTAGGCTAAAAGGTTAAAAGGGATTCACGCTGTGAGATCCCGAACATGAATTTTGAGTCCGACCTGAGACAAACACAAACTTGGATAAATCTCAATCACAGACCTGTGCAGATTTTTAAAAGAATCTGTGAAATCCCCCTTTTATTTGACACAGATATAACAAACACAGATAGGGACTAGTTTTCATTGTAGTCTGTCCCCTGATTTCCTCCGTACACTTCAAATGATCTTGCCAACTTGTCTGAGGATGAAAATATTTCAGAAATTTGGAACATCAAGGATGTCTGGCTGTGTTAAAAGCAAGTACAGTGTCAACATTCTGTGAATCATTTGGTTAAATGACAAAAATTATTCTCAAAAATTATATATCAATCATAATTGTCAAAAATGATATATCATAATTTTTCATTATTACTTCACATGCAGAACTCCACTTCGCATGACTGTGCCACTTAACGTTCTCAGCATGGCAGCAGGGCTGTTGAGATTTCATCCTTTATTCAACTGTATGAAATGGTCCATGACAAGCATCGTGAAGAAGTCTTAAATCATTCAACTAAACTACAGCACAGAAAGATTTAAAAGCAGCGTCAGAAAGAGGGTGTCCTTAATTTAATGAGGTGTGGAGAACAATGTGTTCAGCTGGATCCTGCAATGCCATCACCCTACTATTCTCTCCAAGCAAGGAGAATCTGGAATGGGCATTTCTATATTCTATGAAGCTGGGCCTTCAGTTTGGACCAGAAATGTCAAAAATGAAGAAAAAAAAAAAAAACAGACCCCTATGATTATGCAAATTTCAGCTTGCGCATCTATTGGATTCTAGCAATATTTTAGGGATAAGCTGACATTTGAAGCTTGTAACAGACAATTAGTATATTTTCTCAGCTTAGAACAGACATTAATATGTAATTGATCTCACAGGTAGCACTTTTACAAGTAGAGAGTGCCAACATGAAGCTGCTGCTGACAGAAATCAAATGGTTTTCTCATATTCACAGTAAGTGATGTATCTAGGACTTCTAGAATGCCTGGAGTAAGTTTGTTTTCTCTCAAAATTGATCTCTGGAAATAAAAATAAGAATGGTTGATGCCTCCATTACTTTTTAATTCTGCTGGTGGTTAATCTGATGCTTAAGGCCTTCAGTTCAGCTTGGAGAGGCCTAACCAATGGGAAAGCTTGTTTGGCTGCATCTACCACAGAGAAAGAAATTCTGATTGGACAAATTCTGTTTCAAGAAATTAACCAGTTACCCCAAACTTAACAATGAAATGAGCGGAGGTGTAACAATCGGATAGTTTAAACTCATGTATGATTCTAATGAATAAAAATGAACTAAAATTAGACATGTACTACGTTTCCAGAAATCACTAGACCTTCTCTGAAGGCTTGGAAGGCTCTGAAGCTTACCCTCTGCACATTTTGTGAATTATTGAAGATGTTCAGATTGCCCAAACACAGACCAGTGACATTACTAAGCATAGTTCAATTGCAAAAGTGCTTCAATATTCACAAATTCCACAGTCTGGCAAAGGTAGTCTTCTTGTCTGCTAAATTCTTGTCTTCCTATTTTATCTGCACAGATTATGGAGTACTGAATTTTTGAACTGCTTTAAAAATCAAAAGCAGAATCTGGCCACAGAAAATCCTGCAGTTTCTTGATAGTCATAGATGTCCTATAATTTCCCAAAGGATGTTTAAAACACACAAGCACTAAACCTTGTAACTATTACAAATTAAAGCTTATTTGCTGAAACAGCAAGGACTGGATTTTCTCCAGTTTCAGCATCTCAGAAAGGAAAGCTGGCTGTATAAGTTTTGTACAGGAAATGGAGATTATCTAAACCCAAAAATGATGCCAACGTAGAAAAGTTCCAATATATTTAATGCCCATCACAAAAGTCTCTTTATAGGCAAAAAAGTGCTTTGGATAGATCATATATGGATAAAATGAATAAAAACGACCATTATATCACTAACTATTGGGGTCGGTTAGATGAAATTTTGTTGGCTGATATGGTCTTTGGAATTTTTAGCTCTATAACATTTTCCCCTGTCATAAAATTTCCATCTGCTAAAACTGCATTAAACTGTATAACACGTTTACAAACACCCAATTTATTTATATAAGACTCTAGAATCAAATTAATTAATAATACATTTGGCAATAGTATGTGCTTTAAACATCACTGCCACTATATATAGATGTCCACATTGGATATATCTTCTCCAGTTACCTCTGAAACAAATTACTTCTCTGTCGATAGTCCATTTTGTGAAATCACTGATCTGGGACGCTGAATCAATCCCTTTACCAAGGAACAATCAATAACAGTGGAAGGCAAAGAATGAACCAAGAGATTCAATAGCAATTTGAGAGGGATGATTAATCCTTCAAAGGTGGACTTCCATAACACCCATGACATTTCAATGAGAGGACTTCAGTGTTTTCAATGTGAAGCTCTGCTGGAAACAGTCAGACTTGCTTGCTTCTCCAGAACCAACTCCAAAAACCCACAAATTGCATAACCGTATTACTTATATGATTGTAGGAGGCTGGTGTAATAGTACTTTCATCTTTTAAAATAGAAATATTCAAATCCAGAAACGATAAATAAGCAACGGAAAGAGAAGAGATGAGTGGTTACAGAGTGTTGGGGCACATATGGGAATACCTCACCAGCATTAATCACAATATGAGGCAAATACCCTGCAACCGCTCCACCCTCATCAAACCTTCCCTTCTGACAGCTTGTGAATTAATTAGGCAGTAAACAAAGCCTGAAGTGTAGGTGTGAGACCACAGAGAGGAAGTTAGACAGAGTGAAAGGGGGAAAGAGAGAGAACTTGGAAAAATTAGGGAGAAAATATGCAAGACTAAATTGTATTTTATTGAAGGTTAAACTTGAAAAATCCTGATTATGTGTTAGATAACTTATTCGGGGGGGGGGGGGGGGGAGAAATTGAGAGAGAAAGAGAGAAAGAGACAGAGAGAGAAAGGGGGAACAAAAGAAAACACTGATAATGAACATAATTCTGTAGAAGGGAAATAAAAACCCACCCTGAGCCAGCATGCTGAACTCCAGAAACAGAGCGATGTGGTAGAGCTCCATTGCCTCTTCAGCTCGACTCATGTTGCCTCGACCTGCCACCAAAGCCTGCACCTCCCCCAGACTCCCCACTGACGGACTCCCGCGCAGCACCAAGGACAAGTCCACGGCGTCGGTGTACATGCAGTGCAGGATGACGCAGGCATACTTCTTGGGGATGATTGACTCGTCCAGGATGATGCGAGTGGGCGTCTGCAGTGTTCGCTCTGTAATCTCCTCACCGGTGCGGATGCGTCGCTGCAGCAGGTTGCGAAAGAAGGGTGAGCGGGCTGAGAGCACAGCCTTGTGGGCCCTCAGCTCCTCTTCTAGAGCACTGTGGGTTGTGGTGGTGCTGCTGGGAGAAGGTCCACTGGCTCCGAAAGGCTCTACCAGCTCTGACTCGGATGAGAAGCTGAGCAGAGAGTCGTAGTAGCACATGTGTTCACACAGGTTACGCATGTCCTCTTCCAAAGAGTTGGGTGTCCCGAATTCCTCGCTTAGCCTCACTAGGACATCTACGTTCTGTAGCCGCGTGTCCTCCACGCCCAACTCGCCAGTATACAGATAGTGCAGCAGTGAGGAGAACATGGCTGCATCCATGCCCGCCGTACCAACATCCAGCAGCACCTCAGCGCCGTAGCCTGGAGACGAGGACAGAAGCGTCTTGAAAAAGGGACAGCGAGTTGCAAGGATGGCGCGATGGGCTGGGAAGCATGTGTCCTGGAAGATCAAGTCCACATCCGTGCAGTATTTGTGCTGGTACAGGGCGGCCAGGTCCTGCTGTAAGGTTCTCGCCTCGGGCCGGGCTAAGCCAGCCTGCACACTGAGCTCCTTCAGAGCAGCCGTGCCTCCATACTCCTCCACCAGGGCATGAACGTCGCGCACGTCCCAGCCGGAGAGCAGCTCCCGCATCTGCCGTGCGTGGTCAGCTGAACGGCTGGACTTGCGGCGCTTGATGAACCTCCTTTTGAGGGTCGCCAGGCTGGAGGTCTTCTTCTTCTTATCCTGAGGTTTTTCAACGCCATGTTCTAGGCTGTAGAGCTTGGACTCACCACCATAACCCTGTGAGGGTGCATAGGACGTCCCTGTATTGTGAGACAAAATTACAAAAAGAAAGTTTACTATTTCTTTTTTTAAAAAATTATCATGTTTTGTGTAAGAGACCAGTGTCTATTGAAATGCTTGCAGGAATGCTTGGGTAAACACTTAAATATGGACAGAAGAAAAAACAAAAACAAAACAATTACAACAGAAAAATCACAAAACTAAATTTTAATCTATCAAATGCAAAGAAATGAAGTTCGCACTGTGCAAAAATATATAAGTGAAGAAACAGGAAGTTTACAGCACCGTTACAGTGTAATAAAGACTAACCAAACAGCAGCGCAGTCCATAAAGCAATTAAAAGTAATCATCTCTTAAACACCCATTTAAACTCTACTAACACATATTAGCAGCTCATTTTGTAAATCAAACTTGTTGCACCTTCCTAA
>JBBPCZ010000163.1:4385109-4396472 GCA_037974445.1 Brycinus macrolepidotus | reverse complement strand
GAGAGAGAGAGAGAGAGAGAGAGAGAGAGAGAGAGAGAGAGAGAGAGAGAGAGAGAGAGAGAGAGAGAGAGAATATTCCAGCTTAAACACTTATAGTCCCATTCGTTTCTATCTAGAGAGACAAGTAAGAAAGCAGCATTTTCTGTACGTCAGTTTGCCACATACAGTCACACTGAAAAGTTCATGCTGATCCGGGAAGTGGTTCCTTTGCAGACTTTAAACAGGTCATTAAATTGCCCAGAAATTAGGCTAAATGTCCTTTGGCAATACCATTGGCCTGAATATGCAGACTAATGCCAAGAGCCACTGAAGAAGAGAAAACTCATCGTGCAAGACTTTACAGCAGCAATGCTGCTAGTCCTTTTTTTTATTCTTACAGACTTTAGCTAAAGTTTTACATTCCTTGAAGGCCAGATTTTTTTTCTTTCACATACTAGTCTTACTGGCTTCAGCTTGACCCAGCAAGGTCTACAGTAAAAATGAAGACCCAAGGCACAGAGCATTATACTGGCTCCCGGAAAAACTTTATTTCTTTGAACTCGACTGGCTAAAAACTGGTATTTTGTCATTTCCTTGCCAAAAGAGATGTTGCTTTGGGGATTGGGTTTGCTATTACAAGACACCACCCCCATATGAAGAACTATTGCTCTATGCAGCTATTTAGGCTAGGCTGCATTTTACTGTCTAATCTTGTGCTGCCAAAACTGCTCACAGGGGATCCCTCTAGCAGGCCTGGGACACGTAAAAGCTTAACTTTCCCCATGTACGATATTCAAAATAGAGAAAAACGGGGGGGAAAAAAAAATCTATCTGCAGTCTGTAGATGTGTTCTAAACAAATAAAGGTATCTGAAATAGATGTGTTTATTTCAGCTCAAAGAGAAAGAAACACAACTTCCTTGAGGTACACCTTCAAAATCCGAATGCATATAAAGTCTGTTGTGATATTTAGGCTACGCCGTAGAACCCTCCCCTGGCTCGACAAACACTGAACCACATTGTTTGTTGAATCCCCAGAAGAACCCGAAATCTCAGGTTACTCCGATTCTTTTGTCATCACAACCCCCCCTGCTGAGGTAGACGCTGAAAACAAAAAACACAAAGATATGTGGGGTCCAATTTCATTCGCAGTCAAAACAACGGAGGGCCGTGCACATGTGTAAGCCTATGTTTTGACTGATTAGGGTTTCCCTTTCATGCTGCGTCTGGAATGTTTTCGACATCAAAGCTGTCATTTTAATAGACTTTACTTTGATCCTGAATGTTGAATAAAAGCAAAAAGAAAAACTGCTGTATGTCAGCATTGAGGGAGAGTAAACGCAGGGAGCGAGGGAACAAAATAATAAAGAAATTCATACAGTGAGGAGATAATGGCACTGAACATATACGTCAGGCATCACCAGCAAGCCTTGCTGTTACAAAATAACCACTTTCTACCAAGTGGAGCGGCCAAACTCCTTCGCTAATTTATGCCTCTGCTCTGGTATGCGAAGTGATCCGCTCACTGGACTAATTACACATTATTCCCTTCTTTCCACTGAGCACACAAACAACCTGCCACCTGTAGACCATACAGAATAAAAAAGGCAACACTGTACGGAAAGGCAATATTTGTAAGGCAACAGGACACCCCCATAAATCTTTCGTACCAACTGCCATAAACCTGCATAAACATTTAGAAAGACTTATTCCAACAACCATCAGTTTTCATTAACCCTCAGAAACCGACTGACGCGCCGGCTCATCATAAAACATCGTCTTATACAAATGTACGTCCTTTTCTGGAGCTTCCATGTGTTTGGGTTGACAGTGGAGGCTTCATACATCACAGGAAGCTTTGTTTCATGATCATATGTCATGTAGAACCAGAGATCTCAAACGTTTAAAAAACATGAAATTTACGTTTTTCGGAAATGGCGTCAATTTTTAAAGACGGTGTCGTTTAAAAGTCAAAATAGCTAAATATATTTTTATTTCTGATCTTAAAAAAAAGCGGAAAAAGCATGTGGCGTGAGAAACCCAATCATGTGTGGGTGTGAGAGGGGGGTGTGCGAGAGGAGTGTGTGTTTTTCTTTGGGTCAGTTGTGTCCAAATAGTCGGTTAAATTCTAAAAAAAAAATAAATAAATAATAATAAAAAAACATATATATATATATATATATATATATTTTATTGGCTAGGTTGCACTGAAAAAAGGATCTGAGACACTTGTCCATTATACATTCTTTAAGGCTTTAAATATTAGAAAAGAACAAGTAATGCAGAAACAGGAAAAGTTCCCTTAGAGTTCTAAGAGTTAAGAGTGTTATTTATCTATTTTGATGTTATTTCACCTCAGAAAGTGTTATGACAACTGACGATCGATGGAATAAGCCTTGCTAAATGTTTATGTGGGTTTCTTTCAGTTGTCATGAATAGTTTGTGTGTCAGGTGGCCTTATGAACTTTGTCTTACAAACAAAATGCCAACTCAGATTAAAAGACACATTTGCATAAACGTGACTGAGCAGCAGGTCTTGGGCAGCCTGGCAGGAAGCGAATCAGCATAGACAAGTAAATAAATTCTCTTCTTACTTTAGCCAAACTAAACTTCAACTAATCACTACACCTGCAGGGACAACAATCCTAAGCATCTGGTACCAACAGTTCTTGCCAATGTCAACCTAGTGTCTACAAAACTTTTTCATCTATTGACCACAGTAAATTCCAGCTAGGAAAGAACTTAAGGGTTACGGCTGAGAAATGTAGAATCAAACATGAATGACCAGTATAGATACACATGAATCTCCAGGATCACAGTTTTTTTTAAAACCACTAGAGCAGTGTCATCAGACCTGGTTCTGGAGAGTCAGAGTCCAAAACAGTTTGGCAATTTCCCTGCTCAAACACACCTGATTCAGCTCAGCTAAATGCAAGTTGAAACTAAACTGTACAGGAAAGAAGTTCTCCAGGAGAACAGGTGGCGATCACTGATAAAAGTCCACGTATGGAAATATTTTTATGATGTATACCCAACGGTAAAACAAACAAAATTCACTTAAATGGACTGTGCTGGAGATGTCATTATGTTAATAACACTAATCTTTTTGCTATGTAATGTCTGACTTCGAATTAACATCTTGTGCACAGAATCATTTGGCTAGGATCAGGGTGGGGGTGGGGGGGGAGATCAGCCTCTCTAGATGACACCCGTTTCTGAAAGGTTGATAAAAAGACCATAGTGAATGGCTATTACACTCCCATTTCAGGGCCAAGGATGAGGTTTATAAGGAGTATTTGCGCAGAGAAACCATTAAATCAGCAAGAGCTGCAGCACAGGATATGATAAATTGACATTTCCGTAAAGATAGACCAAACAGGCTAACATTATCATTGAAAATAAATAAATAAACAAATAGATAGACAGTAACCCTCAAATATTGAGCCAACAACCTCTCAGTAAAAAAAAAAAAAAAAATACACAAAGCTCATTAAACAAACACACGGCGGTGGAAAGAAATGCTAATTACAGTGTCTGATAAAACAAATGTCTCTCAAGATGAGTGACAGGAGTGGAGAAGGAATAAATGAATAGCTGTCTGAGTGCTCCAGGGATCCAGAGCATGTGTTGAAGCAGACACAGGAGTTATGTAAGTAACGGACAGGGGCAGTTTTTGATGTATTCTCAACACCAACAGGGTGCCTCTGTCAAGACTTCTTTTTCCTCCCCAGAACAAATACATCTAGAGTAGTTTTTATGGTCCTTTATTTCACAGTTTGGTCCACAGTTTACTCTGAGACTTCTGATAGTTAGAATAAAGAGTGTAGTACAAACATTCGCTAGTAAAAAAAACACAATTATGTTTGTAGCCAATTAATTTAAAAAAAGAAAGAAAAACTATTTTCTACTGTCCTTTATTTATATCAAATTCCTCTGAGGAATGCTACGCTTCTGTTGAAGTTTTTTTTTTTTTTTTTTTAGATATTACTGATAGTGTGAAGGCATGTGAAGTCCCACCATATTTCAATTGCAATGTCACAGGGTAAAGAAACAGCTTGGAATAGAAAATGAACTGTTTAAGTAAGTAAGTAAGTAGATAAGTGGCCAGATGCCTATAGCTGGTCAGCTCCAATCCGGGGACAGGGCCAAATGTGCCCTCTCTTATATTCCCAGTTATGGATAGCTGTGGGATCCTGGTGATAGGAAGGAAACCTCTCAGCCAGTTTTGCCACTCGAGAATGGATGAGTGGAATGTTTTAGTGCAGTTCTCACAACTGGTCTTTGTCCCGGAGGGCAGTTAGGAATTGAGTGCTCTCAAAAATGGCTTAAAATATCACACCTCTCCTTGAAAATTAAGTCCACCTTTGTAAATATTTTCATGACATATGAACAGTCACAGTTGTACATCCAAAACATCTTAAACGGACTGGATGTTTCAAATTAGTGCCTCTCTACGTAGTGTCTGACTGAGTCACCATCTTGAGTCAGTTGGTCATGCTAGCCTCTCAAGATGACACCTGTTTCTGAAACATTGAGAAAACTCCCCCTGAACAGCTCTTAGACTCCCATGCCGGCTGAGTAAAAAAGGAAATGAAATTACAGTTCCACTGAACTCTTGCACTTCATATTTAATCTAGCTTCATGAACAGATGTCAACCTAGAATGCTCATCACAGGGACTTTCCCTGGACACATCTCACAAATAGACTGCCATCTTCAAATTGCCTGGGTGCGCCACATATGGTGGGTGTGTGCACTGAGATTTAATCTGGCCTTGAGCTCAGAACTGAGGAAGCACAAGGCCCACTCAAGTCTTGGCTTGGACGAGTGTGGACCATGCAGAAACTGGTGCAGAATCATATCAAATATGTTTATCATAAATACAGAAAACAGTGAATTTTATCTTAGAGCTCTAAAGGATGAAAATGAAACTTTCAGCAATGGAAACTGAACAGATTAGAACAAGGAGAAGACTATGAAGAGAATAAAGAAGAAAAAACTGCAACAAGGAAAATGAATGCACTATCACTTTAAAAAAAAAAAAAAAATCTTTTCTTTTTCTTAACCTGACTTGCGTCTTCACTGGCATACTGGATTACATGTGCAGGTCATCATGCTGCTATTACAAAAAATACATCCAGAACAATGGAAGCATGCGTGGTAGCATGAGAGCACAGAGGCTGAGATCGAAAGTTAAATGTGTTTGGGGGACAACACTTTACCAGACCAGTGAGCACAAGTAATGTCCATTGAACAAAACCTGGCTGGCATAAAGGACCCACTGTTGTCGTCCCTCTTCAGTCCTCTCCGAGTTAGGAGAGAGGGGTAGGGGGGACGGGTTGGATGGAGGGTGGAGGGTGGAGGGGTGTTGGCACCCTGTGGCAGCTTCCTGTCAGCGGTGGCAGGCTGGCTTATGTGAGACTAATGAGCGTGGACGGTGCCAAGCCACACCAGGCCAGCTGCAGGGCGTCTGATCCACCCGGCCATGCTCTCCCCTGGAGCACAGAACATCAGAGCCAGAGAAAATTGAACCAGAGCCTTGAATCGTTCATATGGATCTGCCTGTATTACAGGACATTTTAAGCAAGAGCCTCCAGCCAAGACAAAAGTTACAAACCGTCCAACAGAACAAGCACCATTACATTAGAAATGTTACATGTGGGATTTCCACACTTCCTGACAGAATCAGATAGAAAGCCAAACTAAAATGACCAAACTAGCAGCTGATCTCATTCACAGGGATTTACAATTGATCGCAGTAGTAACAGGAACAAAAAAAAAAAAATTGGCTCTAAGCCTGTGACTCCTGTGACTATGTGGATGAATGAGGAAGTCATGTTGAAGTATGTTATGCCTCCCTGCTGTCTTGCTCCTACCACTGATGATGAGGTCTGACATTTTCGTCAGCAGACACATAGCCTCCTTCGACAGCCGCGCCCTTTACGCAACCCCTCTTGAAAATGTGAGATTCAGCAAATATAATTCCATAAACCGTCTAATTACATCTTAAAGGTCAGTCCAGTACAAGGCAATGGAATATTTTCTGGGATGTCTGGCCTCATTCCAATGAGTTTTCATAGACAACAGAGATGGCAATCATAGTTTGCTGCAGAACAGAAACAAAACAGGGAGTATCAGCATTGCTGTTGTTTTAGAACACTCTCCTGAGATGGTTTTTAGCTTAAAAAGTCCCAACACACACACAGCCTGGATTATTTTGTCATTCCCAAGTTAATCAACAGAACACAGGGTCTATGACAATGGTGCCTGCAATAATAATGTTGGCAATTAATATGGATTAATCCTGACTGATGATGTTCATTAAGTTCAGCGTCAGCGTGGTCACACCGAACTGACAAACATAGTGCTCACAGTGTTCCCAGTCATTATCTTTTACCTTCATCCATCAACAAACAAAGCCTCAAATAATGTAGCACTTTCCTGAAAGCAGAGTGCTAGCAGTTACATGGCAGACAGTGACAGATAACAAATAAAAGGACATGCCTAAAGCAAAAGGAAAGAGGGATGGCTGCCCCATAGGATTCACTTTTATCATTATAAACCAAGGATTTTGTTGACGGTCAACACTAAAAAATAAACTTTACTGATATACTGTGGTGCATTCTAGCATTCATAGCCCTGCAACATACAACAAAATGACACTGATGACTGACAAAAAAAATCTACAAATATCCTTAATAATATTTTATATTATTACACATTAGACTTCACATGCTGTCTAAAGTTCAACAACAAAACCCAACCATCATGACAGTAAAAGAACAAAATAGACCAATGAGAATAACAACTACGGGTCAGACAATTTGACCCAAACATAAATGACCTGAATGGAAACAGAAATACACATCATCAAGTAAAGTCAAGTCAAATCAAGTAAAGTCGTGTCATTTTAACCATATACACAGTACACATGGTGCAACACAAAGAACAAAAACAGAACACGACAAGATTACTCAAGTGCGGGCAGGACAGGACTAAAGAGAGAATGCAAAAAAAAAAAAACCCACAAGCGCAACAGTACAATAATTTACATGACAAGACAACATAAAGTGCAGGCAACAGGAACAAGAACAGCACTATCATAAGTGAATATAGTAAAAGGACATACTGCATTCTAGCAGTAGCAGCCAAGCTGTAAAGTGTGCAAAAAATGCAACGATTGAGGTAGAAAGCAATAAATAGTTGGGCAGAAACAGCAAATATCAGCAACAGAATTAGAAACAGTATGTAAATAAATACAGTGTATTTACAGCGGCAGGTAAAGTTTTTTATTTATGGCAGAACAGTTTAGTGCATGTATGCAGTATGATTGGGATCAGTGGTCTGACAAAAATGAATTACTGAAACAAGTTAAAACATTAACGAGTTATTATAAATATGTGCACACGCAAGTTATTACTATTATATGATGTGATCTCTTAGTTTGGGTTTGTCAGCAGAATCGGAGTACCTTTTACATTCTGTTTTAGTCAGTATTACTCCAAAGCATGCATGTCATTCAGAAATACTCTCTTTTCTAGTCAAACAAATAAATGCACCACAAGTATAATGCTGTTGTAGGCACTTCAGGTATGCTCATCACCACCCTAGAGCAGTTTCTACTAACTGTCTAAGACAAACTAAATTCTGGTCCTGGCAGAAGTGATTATACTGTTGTGAAATTACACTAAGCATCAGATTCTTAGTAGAATTATACTGTCGTAAAAAGAATATATATATATTTTTTCTTTTTCCTCCAATATAGTACTAGCACTACTGTATCAAACAATCTGACTGAAAAATCAAATGGCCTATCTAGCCTAGCTTGTGAACTTAGTATAATAAGCCACCGTTATCCACCGAAAACAGCCTTACTGTTTTCCAAAGAATTGTATTGGGGGGGGGGGAAGCCAATCCACAATCCACATTCTGAAACCGTCAGAAATTTAAATTATTCTATGATATAAATTTTTGCCTATTCTGCCCACTGCTACTTTAGCCTGTTTGATGAACATAGATGTTGAACATCTCCAGTTTTAGAAGCTAAGTTTTACAAGAGTCCTGAGTCCAGTCTTATAACTGAGTGTTTGTGGTCTATGCACACCGTATACAGCCATGCTTAGCTAATTCTCTACAGCTAAAGCAATACGAAGACTCGCATCTTCATTTACTAAGTCAGCTATGCAAAGGTCATGATTTTCATGATTTTCAAATGGTCATTCATTAGTAACCACAAAAAGCTTGAATAGCTGGATCTCAGTGAATATCAAAAAGTGTATCTGCTTGAAATGCCCACCCCCAGTGCAAACCATGTAGATTCAAAACTAATTTTATGTTTGTGCCTAAATTAATCCATGCTTTCACTGGGCGGTAAATAGTGTGATTAAAAAAAGCTGTTTCTGCTTTAGTAAATCAGGTGCAAGGAGCCATTATAGTAATTAGAAAAAACCCATACTTCATTTTTGCACTCTCTCGCTGACACACCTAAAAATACATATTCATCAGTTCCACTGCCCTACGATCCGCTGGGAAATGCCCGTAAATAAGCAATCAATCAGAAATGGCTAATAAACATATTTTTCTACATCATAGCAGAGACACTGGAATTATAGTGTGCGCTTGTGTGTGTGTGTCCGTGTGCATGCGTCACAGTGTACCATGCAGTCGGTATGGATGGGGGATGGGAGGTCACAATGCTGGCCTTACCATCATGATGACTGTCAGTCATCGTCCATCCACACCAGCTGCATATTCCATTACAAACAGCACGATTAGTCCTACTTAATTTGATTTAATGATTTAGTGTGTGAATGAAAGTCATTTGTACTCATAGTTTTAACAGTACTTTTAAAATGTGGCAACACTGGTTCTTCTTGGTGCTTCAACTTATCAGATAATAGAAAAAATAAATATTGTGGCACACTGTGTAACATGAAAATCTCTTTAAGTATCATATTTTTGCAGCATCACCCATAGTTCCCATATTCTGCATAGCAAAACCTAATGCCCATGGCAAGCTCTCTAGTTTGTTTTGACTTTAGCCTCATTAATCGACAAGCTGGACTGACTGAAAGGCTAGAAGTCAAAATCAGCTTAGGCCCTGTTTGCACCTGGCTTTAACGTGCATCCTGTTTAATCCAATCAGAAGTGAACGGCGTCAAGTCCAGGTGTGAACAGGCTGCAATGAGTCTCATGGTACATACTGTAAAAGCAAAAGCATATTGATACATCGTCAATAGCACTGAAGAACCTTAATCAGCTTCATCACCACAGGAGAAAAAGAAGCAGCTGCGTAGTCTTTTGGCTCCTCTACTCTCTGTGTACGTGTTGCAATAGCAGACTAAACAGTTGTACACAAAGAACCACAAGAAATTTCAGAGGACAAAACAAGAGACTGACATAGTAAATGTGCGTGGTACTCCTCCTCCAGTCACAAAATCTGATCCCATGCTGACCCTGCAAATCCATTTGAGGCACATCTTGCTGTCCACTTGTGATCAGATCACATTAACCACCATTTGTGTTACTAGTAACCTACTTCAGCAGTAATTTATAGTAATCTATAGTATTTATATCCACTTCTCTTACTGACTACAGCATTTTTTGTATATAGCAGTGTATTTAGTACTAAGTATTTTCTAGTTTTATTTTGCCTTTATACTATATTTTAAATTGTTCTTGTCTTTGTGTCTTTGTGCAGTCGTAGCAAACAATTTCCTCTGGGATTAATAAAGTCTTCTGATTCTGATTCTTAAGACACATGTTAATATAAAGTGTGAATAGGGGTTAGACTATTGAAAGAAATGAGATTAGATTATTTGAAAGACTCAGAAACTGTCAAATGAAACCATTATTTTATAGCTGTCACTTCAGTGTGGACACTCAGTTTTATGATGGCATTCTTTAAAACGGCTGTTTACAACTAAAATCTCTGTTGTCTTTTCTGCGTGCGAACCAGGCTTAACTCAGTGCAAAGACACGCACAGGACAAAATGCTGACACTGTATCCTCAGTACGGCCGTCAGAGCTCAAGGACACTTGGCAGGAATCCCATAACTCAAAGCGCTAGAGCTGCCAAATTGGCCTGATTCCTGGGCTCAATTTTTCATCTTTTATTGCATCTTTATTGACATGTCTCCCAGATCACTGTGATTAAAGAGAGGCTATTTATTTCTCTTAATTCATAATAGTGGCAAGTCAAACAAATTGTTCAGATGTATCATATCACATTTATAACCATTTTGTTTATTATAATGGTGATGCAATGATGCAGTACAGTCTGCATGAATTATCAACAATAAAGTAACTCAACTTATGTTAACGTTTATTGGCACATTTTTAGCAAGGGATTACAGATTCATCATCTAAACTGGCAGACCTTGCTTCTGGAAAGTCCAGCAGTACAAATCAAAATTAAACAGTCAGTGTTTCATGTACATCAAGAGATTTAGTGTGGTGGTGGTCAGGCGAGGTTTTATCAGTTGGGGGGTTGGGGGGATGTGCAATTTTGTTTTGTAAACTCACAAATCGGACAGCAATATCCATCAATCTGTTTTCTGAACTGCTCACCCTTAACCAAGGGGGTGCAGGAGCCCATCCCAGCAGTCATGGGGTGAAAGGCAGACAAACATCCTGGACAACATCACAGGACATACACACAGACAATACACACACACACATCTTGGGGCAAGTCAGCATCTCCAATTCACCTGACATGTCTTTTGACTGTGGGAGGAAACCGGAGTACCCAAAGGAAACCCACACAGACACAGGGAGAACATGCAAACTCCACACACAGGACTCTCGGCCGCCCAGCCAGGAATCGAACCCTGGATCTTCTTGTTGTGAGGTGACGACGCTACCCACTTTGCCACAATGCAGTCAAAACACCAATGTTTTACAATAATTTTTACTCCTCCATAGTCACTCCCTTTGCTTTGCCGATACCAATCTCCATTCCCTTCCTAATAGAACCAAATACTGCTCCTAGGGTGACAGGGCCTTTGCTGTTGTTGGCCCCTGCCTCTGGAACTCCCTTCCTACTGCATTAGAAACTCCTCATTTCTCATCACATTTAAACACTCTCTTAAGAACTACCTTTTGAAATTGGGTTAAAATTATTGATAGTGTTCTGTTGTGTTGTTCTATGTGGTGTTAATACAGTGTTTTATTATCTTGTTTTTTTGGTCCCTCCTTTATATTTCTGCCTTTTGTAAACCGACTATGAGTATATAGAAAAGCTCCAAGCAAAATGAATGTATTATTATTAGGGCTGTAAAGCGATTAATTAAAATGAACTAGTTAATCGTAAATCTGGAAAAAAATTAATCGCGATTAATCGCGATTCTAAGTCAACCCAATATATAATATATAATAAACACACTAA
>JBBPCZ010000163.1:4372013-4385009 GCA_037974445.1 Brycinus macrolepidotus | reverse complement strand
GCTTGCTTTGTGCACTGGGGCACAGTCATGCTGGAATAGAAAAAGTTCTTCCCCAAACTGTGTCCACAAAGTTGGAAACATGGTGTTGTCCAGAATGTCTTGGTCTGCTGAAGCATTAAGATTGCCCTTCACTGGAAGCAAGGGGCCTAGCCCAAACCCTGAAAAACAGGTGTGCCCAAATACTTTTGTCCATATAGAGTGTGTATGTATGTGTATTTACAGTATATATTATAGACTGATCATTATGGTTAACTACTAAGACTTTTATGATACATTCTCATACCATTATTGGTGTTTATATTTCTTTGTCTTCATGGGTTCACTGCTGATATGGTTTTATAAGACAGACTACTTTGCTGGTTGCAAAGGATGCTGCTTTTAAATACATTTTTATCTTTATTAAAGCAAATTACACATAAGTAGAGACTGTTCTGATGTGTATATCTAAAAGGCCTTTTAGATTGACAGCACAGTGCCATAGATGAACTGTAGAAGGATCCTTTTCATGCAAACAAGGTCAAGAAGATCATTGGTTTGAGTCACTGATCACTGAGTGCTTATAAGGATGACTTGATGACATGTAAACGATTTGTAAATGTAAATGAGGTTATTTGTTTTTGTAGATTCCCATATGATACTTGGATACATAATATATTAAGTTTAAGATTCATTTTATTGTTTGATGAAAATTAAGAAGAACTAAAAATTAATGCGTTGATTCTGAAAAACAATAGTCTGTCTTTGCACATTTACAAAAGTGATAGATAATTTAAAGTGTCACAAACAGAATAACCTTTTTTTTTTTTACCATCTATCTTTTCAATTTAGTTATGTTCCACTCCTCACACTAGCTGGTTCTGCTCCTATCATACAGCGCTACCATGCTGGGGAGGTGTAGCATGAGCTTTGTCCGAGACATACAAAGCCAGCAAGGATCTCTTTTCAAACTGCAGAATCAGAGTCAGAATCAGAAAACTTTTTTGATCCCGGAGGAAACTGTTAATGTTACGACTGCACAGACACTCAGAGACACAGAGACCAGAACAAAATAAAATATAAAGTCTAAATAAATCCAGTAAAAAAAATCAGCAGAAAAACCTCAATATGAAAGACACAATGATATCTACATAAATGCTGGAGTATTAATACTATAGATAAGTAACTTACAGTTAAGTGAATTACTAATAACACAACTGATGGTCAGGAGTATGTTATTGCACACAGTAGAGATAAGTTGTATATATATTGACTTAAGTAGTGATATTCACATGGTAAGACTATTGCACATAATAAGATATTGCACATAATTAAATGATGTAGCACCATTTAGAAAGCTTCACATGGTAAGACTATTGTACATCATAGCAAGATAATAACGCACATAGTGATACACATAATGATAGTGATTCAAACCTGGTAAGAAATTGCACTTCAAAGTAGCAACAGGTTATTGCACAGATTATTGTGTGGATGTGTGACAGGGTGTGAAGGAAGGATTTCCTGTGGTGTAGAGTGGAGCGCTTTATGCTGGTAAGTCTGTGGCTTAAGGTACTTCTCAGTTCAGGCTCAACACTGTGAAGTGGATGATCATCATTGTCCAAGATGGACTGAAGTCTAGACAATGTTCTCCTTTCAATGCACTGTTAAATGAAGTTCAACACATTTAGTGGAGAACACTACTGCCAGCTCTGTCAGATAATAGACAAATGATCCTTTATTGGACTCCTGGCCACGGATGGCCATCGAGCAACTCTTAACTTCCCAGCAATAAAGGGTGAGAATAACAGTATTTTGGGTTTGCCATCATTACACAATGTGTTTCACCCAAGTTTATCTATTTAAACTATTACACAATACTTTGCTGAATAATAACTATTACAGACACTCTTATTCGTTATGGATCCAACCCAGAATGTTAAAGAAATGTCACAGAATAACAGAATGTTAAAAAATGACTTTCAGTAAGTCTAAACATAGTATCACAATTTTTAATCAGTCTTATTAGATTTATAATGCTCTCGATATTAAACAAATGTCACTGACTGGATCAACTGATAGAGTTATTGTAATGAGAATATTGTAATGTTTGGAGGTTATGTAAGCTCTGGTTACTCCCAGGAGATCATCCTTCAACAGGCAGGAGTGAAGTGTTGTCCGGCAAATCATGACAACAAAGATCTGGTTGTCTAATGTTGTCCCTAATATGAATGAACCCTAGCGCTACAGACTGCTGAGAGAAGGCACAGCTGGGCTGTCTCCCCCACTTTTCTATTCCTTTAATCTAATCTCTTAATCAGATCATAATTTGGACAGCATTGTCCTCCACATGGCACTGAAAATACATAGAACAGACAGCCAGGTGTTCCTCTGTTCAGCGCAGGCACCTTTCAGGAAACAGGCTTTCTATCAGCTCCTATCAAGTACCAGCTTGTTCAGCTGACAGCAAATCTTACGCCAGATATCATTTAGTGTATTCTCTCTGAGAACACTGTATCAGTTACATCAGTTTTCAGACCGGTCTACTACCCTAACCCTGCTCTCCTTTTTGTTCACTGCTCTGAACTTGCTGCACCCAGTCACTTTACATTTTTGCATTTTGTTTGATATACTTATTTCATATAATTAAACTTATTTTCATATAATACACTGTACTTCATATCCTTTTTACATGTTGTATTTTAGTCATTATGCTTTTAACAGTCAGACAACATGTGACATTTGACCTTATTTACTTTTTACAGTTAAAAGTAGCACAAACAAGAAAGCAGTAAAAAGTATTAAGAATTATTTTGTTTGTAAAAAGTAGGAAAACACAGGTTCGGTTTCAGATTCCTCCTCGGTCCCTCCAGCCTTTGTTTGTGAAATTCCATCAGCAGCTCCTGATTTAAATTAATGAAGGACTGATTGAGTCAAACCAGGTTTCTGATGGAAACTACAAGTAATACTGGACTTCCACAAGGAACACACTGATATACTGAACATAAAATCACTATTTACCATATAATGTTATTTCTATTTTTTTGTTGTTTTTGTTTTATTTAGTATATTTTGTAATATTGATGTGAAGAAAACATTCACTGCTCATCTAAGCAGTTTTAAAATCTTATTCTCACAGGTGCCTAAGACTTTTGTACAGTACTTTATGCTGGTGATGACAAAGTTTTAGATTATCTTTTAAAAACTGGAACATTTGTCTCCTGTCGGGTTAACAGAGGTTTGATCACTGTGCAGATTCATAGATACAGGGCCACTTTTAAGGGTTTGGTATCATTTTCAGCATTAGATCAGCGACAATGTATTAATATACTGAGTCAAATCATGACCTTAGTAGCCAGCAAATCACTTAAATCAGGCGCTGTGTGTGTGAAGTGGCTCTGTGGGAAAGTTACTGTGAGGCCAGCCAGCCCACTTCAGACTGCGCCCCCCCCAGAGTGGGCTGGTTTTGGAGGGGGATAATGTCCACATCTTGGCCAGTTTAACAGGATGCACTCGCATTCTCTCTCCAGCACTTGAGAGGAGAGCTCCAGGGGTTGCACACAGTGAGCACACCCCTCTCTCTCCCTCTTTCTCTCTCTCTCTTTACTTTTTTCTTTCATTCTCTCTCACACACATCTCCCACATCTCTCCCATAGTCCCTCAGGCTGACCCCGTCCCCCTGCTGTGGACATGCTGGTGGGTCTGAGTTTGGCCATGCAGCTCAGGAGCATGACCCGGGCCGGAGTCATCCTGCCGAAGCGCAGGGCCAGCATCTACAGCAAACCGCCCAAAGACAAGATCGGACCAGGGGTGAGTGGCTTTGTAGTTACGAAGACATTCTCCACATTTGAACTGGCTTTGTAGAGATGGCACAGTGCCCAATTACAAGAGCTGACCGAGACTGGGATAATTAATGTTGTATTGAGAGTTGTACTGTTCATATGTTAATATTTTCTTTAGCACAAGTGTCTTGTAGCTGGTATTTCTTGATTAACCTAATCCATTAATGAGCATGTTCTATTCATTTTACATATTCGTTTTAATGCTTTTACCTTGAGTATTATGTTTATTTTCACGTAACTAGATTTCGAAGATGTAACCCTAACCTACATTGTGATTATTATGTTTTTTTATTATAAACTGAGCATGACTAATATCAGTTTGATAAAAACAGGCTCCTTTTAATTTCAACAGTGCAAGCAGACCTGATTACACTCACCATCTAATCATCAAGCCCTTAAGTTGATTCAGGTCCACTTGGATTAAATAAAGTGGGGTGAATTTGTGGACTGGGAGCAGTATTTAGTAATTAAGGTTTAAGTACTGTAGTCTTGAATCTCATTGTGTAAAAAGGAAAAAAAAATGTTTCCTTATAGTTCTTTTGTGTATAACAAATGAAAGGGGATTCTGCATTTATGAAGCCTTTGAATTGTAATCTTATTTAGTAAGTATTATCATAAATTATTTGGTAACTGCTATGAAACTGATATATACATTATGTAAAGGTATCAAAAAGGTTCTCCAAAGAAGAACTTCACAACTTGGGGGTTTCGACTGAAATCTTTAAAGAACAAAATTGAACGTTCTTTAGGGAACAAAAAATTTTTCCTTTTTGGCAATGCTCTGAACCCTTTTGGCACCTTTATTTTTAGGAATGTAGCCGTATGAGTGTGCGGTTTAAGTGTGGGCCTACATACAGGACCTTTAGAGACCTTTGGAGATATTTAGGACCTTTATTTTATTGACTATTGACTGGATTTCAGAATCAGAATCAGAAAACTTAATTGATCTCAGAGGAAACTTCTTATTTATAACTACATTTATAGTTGCATTTAAAGTAATAACTGATTTATTTATAACTGCATTTGAAACAGTTCATCATCTCATATGTTTCTCTGCCATTTCTCTGTTTTCCACAGCAAAGCTTCTTCATCATGTCGGTGTTTGCTTTTGCTCTCCTGGCTCCGGCTGGGTGGATTCTGCACCACCTCCCAGAGTACCGGCAGAAGGCTCAGCCCCCAGCATCCTGAACAAGACCAGGATTCGGCCACCAGCTGCACACTAGAAACCACTTTGGCTGCCTCTAAAGCATTATTCACCTCTTTAAAGGACTCAGTCAAACAATTACACACATGATCAGTATCACTCCTACCACATCACACATATTAAGTGAGAAAGCTCTGCTCTGAAACTGTGAACATTAGAGGGAGGCCCCATTTGCTTTATCTGACTGTAAGTAACTACTCAGTGGTGATTAATGCCTTAGGACTGTGGCCCTTAATGCCATTGCAGTGGCACTTACTTTGTGTAAAACACCTGCAAATGTTTTCTTTTAATAAATATAAGCTGAATATAAGCTCTTATTTACTGCCTGTTATTCATTTGCAGCTTTGACACACTTTGATTTTCTTTAAAATAGCATCCAAGTGCTTGCTTCTGATTGAATGTAAAACTCTATAAGCTGTTTTCAAGAACATGAATTAAGATTAAACTGCAATCCCAGTGGTGAGTCACCATTTGAGATTCTTATTAATGCAGGTTTAGATGTATTCAGGGTCAGGATTACTGGACCATTGCTAGAAAGGATATTTAACAGAAACCCAGACTGACATAAATCTGTTTTGCAGCCTGTGTGGCAGGAGAAAATTACACAGGGCGCTGATGTAGATGATAAGATCATAACACCAGCATTCAGCAGTCAGTGGCTGACAGGAGACAGAATGTTTAAATTCCCAGAGGAGCAAAGGGAACTCCATCAGGGGGAGCCAAGAAGACCAGTGGGACAAAGTCAGGCTCTAATACTAGATTGAATATTGTACAGTGCTATAAGAAGGGTGACATTATTTTTCCTCACAATGATTGTGCAGTGATTTTAGTTACGTAACCCAAGACAGATGTGTGCTTCAGTGAACTGACACTCTTCATATCAACATTTAAGTGAAACTGAGTGAAGCTCCTCTATGGAGAATCCACTTCTGCACATTTAAAGGCATTACCACTGTTTATTTGCTGAATTTAACATTTTGGGAAAAAATAATATACAAAACTTGGCCTGTATGAAAATTATGGGACATTTTATATTTTATTATTAACAATATGTTAAAAGGAACCCTGACTGCAGGACGTTTAGACTGTAAAATGGCATTAATACATTACGGCTAGACACTATAGACTGATATGACGATTTGAGTCCCTTCAACCATTTTTCAGATTTTTGAAAAATTTACATTACTAAAATGTCTTTTCTTAAACTGTGATCATAAAAATGCCAAAACCCAACAGAATTTTGTTTATTTTATTCAGTTCATCTCCACCAATAAATGAATAATATAATGCTCCTTTAATGAGCGCCTATAAAGAACATAAATAATGCTCTAATGCTCTCAGCTTATACATAGTTTATATAATCCTCTCTCTATAGTGTGTCTTTACAATGAAATTAACATATTCATTCTAACATCATCCAAAGGTTATTAAAAATATGCAAGTTATTTCAGTCATTTGCAGTCATTATAACATCTCATTTGCAAATCTGAGTGTCATATAAACAATATTGGAAAGAACATCAGTGATCAGCTGCCAACGATTCAATGTGATATTTATTATTTTAGAAAGTTACCCCATCCAGTGTCTTGCCTTAAACTATTGAACTGTTGTAAATACACAAACAATTTTATTCACAAAATAGAAAAAAATATCCTGATACTTGTGGGTCGCTAGTGTTGTTATGCTCTGGGTTGTGATGTTAAATTGGTTGCAGCAGAGTCCATCCTTTGCTGCCGAAGACTGAATGAGTCCTTGTTCACTAAACACACCTGAGCTTCAGCTTCTTTTGACCGACATCAGTGTCCATCTCATATAGTTTTTGCGAGCTGCACTTCAAAAACTTTAGTCGTTAACTCGGCTGGACCACACCGCTCACAAAACACTACCATTACATTTATACCACCGGCACAGATGAATCGCTGCAGTATCACACACAAATTATAGTCCAATTTTTGCCATTTGAGGTACAGTGCTTTATACAGACCCGTTATTAAAAAGCACAGGGGCCGTATTTAAGCAGCAGTAGGTGCAAGAGAGTCATACAGGCTTGATGAGCTCCAAGTCAGCTGGACTGGTCTCTTTCAAACAGTGAACAGCTCAAGGCTCAAATATAGTCTCATCAAGTCAAGTCAAGTCAACTTTATTTATATAACCCATTATCATACTTGAAGGTCATTCAATGTGTTTTACAGGAATAGAATAAAACTATTAAGCATATAAATAGTAGGAAGCAAGTCAAAGAATTAAAGAAAAGAAATAAAAGAATACATAGAAAATCAATGAAAAAAAGTGCAGAGGAAGTACAGATATTTAAAATACAGTGGAGGAGAACAGTGCACTTTTTAGCAACTTTTTAAAGCTACAGTTGGTGCAGATCTGATTCTGATGGGCAGTTTGTTGGACAGCATAGTGGATAAACACCATTTCACCATGTTTAGTTTTGACTCTTTTCACCACTAGCTGACCAGCTCCTGCAGACCAGGATTATAAACATCAAACATATCATAGATATATTTAGGGCCCAAACCATTGAGTGTGACTTGTACAGGATGAGTAATGCTTTGAAGTCAGTTCTGTACTGAACTGGGAGTCAGTGCAAGGACCTGAGAACTGGAGTGATGGGATCTGTTTTCTTGGATTTGGTTAGAACTCTAGGCGACACAAACCTTTGTGGCTAACAGCTGGTAACACAGGTCTACATAGAATGGGACAGTGAATAATTAAAAGTGTTATTTTACACTGGTGTCTTGTTCAGTCTGAGTTAATGCACACTGCAGAGTAGTTCAGGTTTCCATTCACTTCGAGTCCTGATCACTGGAGAATTTTCCCGCTCTGTTCTTTTCTAATCTGTAGGTCATTGTTCCATTAAATATATTAGCAAAACTGACTGGCATGTGGATCCAAAACATCAAAGAAAGCAGAAAAGGAATGAATTTGTACCAACTAAGCTCTGTTTGTTCACAAGTATTTTCTCCTCTTAGAGCTGTGGAGTTTAGCAGCAGATTCTTTATTCTTCATTCTTCAATTTCGGTTTTCCAAAGGGCAGCGATCAGACATCGACACAGCATGCATTGTTGTGCAAGATGCTGATGTTTATGGTAAATTATTTTGTGTAAAAAAATTAACAGGATGTTCTAATGGTGTAGAATCTATACCCTACGTTAAGGTCTACAATTCTCACCAGCTGGGGATCCTCTGAAACGTCAGCAAAGACATTATGCGCTAAAATTAGCAACATTAAAAAAAAATACATTTAAGTCTGTTTCCAATAGAGAATATATATGTCATTTCTTTTAGAAAAACAACAAAATGTGTAATTTGATCAGAGGTCTTCAAACTTTGCATAGGACTGGAGGTTCCTCTCAAGTTCTATACCTCTTACATGGTTTTCTATATAAAGGTTGAAGTATCCATTAAACTAGCCAGATAAGTTTACCAGTTAGCAGTTAGGCAGTGTCTTATATTCCAAATGATACTCTACTCAAGAAACTTAAATAACATGTGCATTTAAATTGCAAGACTAAACCAGCTGGCTAATTAAAAAACATTAAAATTATTTACTAAGTGCATCTTTTTTTCCCATTTTCTGGGTAGTCTTAATTAAGGGAGTCCCCCTCAGTCACCCTTGTATCCTGCTTCTGGGCCCGGAGCTGTATTGACAGTTCCAAATATTGTCCATGTGTAACTGAGGAGATTGTGTCGTCCAGTCCGCGGTGACCTCTGTCTCAAACATCCTTAAGTCCCCAATGTTTGTTTTTCCGGAACAGAGGGATTTCTCATGTCACTAACACAGCACTCCCTATGGGTTACTACCGTTTGTCTGTGAAGTTCTCAAACCACTGTCATAAAAAAGTTATTAAAAAAAGTTGTTTCTTTTAAATATTTGCACTTCTATTGCACTTTCAATTTTCTTTTATGTATTCTTTTATTTCTTTTATCTCTTCCATTTATCTTACTCTATTTTATTTTAGTTTATATTCTATTTCTGTAAAGCACATTTTGTGTATGATGTGTTATATAAATAAACTTGAACTTGAATAAACTAACTACGAATTTGAACAGTATCCCATTTTTATGTAATAATAAATAACATCATATTGATTTAATAAACCAACATAGTTCTTAATATGCTAAGAAAAATGCCCATTTGTATACAAATATTTTGAAAAATGGTCCCCAAACTTTTGGCAGGCAATGTCGATTTCCAAACTATTATCATCAAAACAGCCTTCTTACTAAGACTGTTTAGTTGTGCCAATGAAGAACTTGTTAAAAACAAAAAATATGTAAATTACTTCTGAATTAAAATATCAAATATTGTAAACACATATCCACTTATTATAGGTGTATATTATTTCATATTTTTTATCATTCTTTTATCATCATCCAGGACATTATCTGGGCCTGCTTCTGTTATGCAATTTTGAGGCCAGTTATCATTTTGTTACGCTATTTAGATGTTTTTACACACTTAATTACATAATGACATAGTGGAATACATTTACATTCACTTTCCATTGTGTACCGACAGGATACTTTTGAGATTGCCGCTAAAAGCTGTGATTTCTAAGGGTTGATATCTCATTTTATGGCTCCCTACTGATGTGTGTTCTTTCTAGAACTGAAATGTTCCCATCCTCAGCTGGAAGAACCTGACTCCTGCTACCTGGGAGTCTATGTTCTGAGGAAGAGCTTGATTATTTTTCCGAGCTCACTTGATTATAGAAAGGCAGGGTATAATGGTTTATTATCATTATCTCATGCAGCGCACTCATTACCTCAAGTGCCCCTGTGTGCTTATCAGATGATATACAGGGATTAAAAGCATGATCAATGATAGCCTGGTACGCAATTAATTTCTGAGAAAGCTGAACAAGACGTGCCACTTTGGATGCATCTTCTGTTTGATCTGTGTTTTGTGAGTTAGGTAGCCTTGTGCTCCTTGCTCCTTTCGACAGGATGTAAATGATCTCTCACAGATTAACATGTAAATAGACCACAGTGTTGTCTCCAGTGCAAACAGCACTTCCTGATATTCCCACGACTCAGAACAGAACGTTCCTACCCCTGTTATGAAAGATACCCCGGTTATGAAAGATACTCCCATCGCAAGTGCGGTCAGCTGTGTCTGAAGTACCAAGTCTACACATCTGAAAAGTTAAATCATTGAATTACTAAGTCCTTACAGCAGTCCTGAGGACTAATACTAACTTTGCGTCAGTCTGCAAGCCTTACGATTTCTCAAATAAGGTACAGAAGACCAAGAATTATGTCTGTTTTACAAGTGAATGCAGAACCAAATGCCCATTCACATGGGTCTGTCTCAGGACTGAGGTTTAGGTCACAAAGATAAAGCAAAGTGGCCCCTTACAGTCATGCGTGGTCACACCACAGCACAGTGTGAACAATGTGAAATTCTTTCTCTGCATTTACCCCACTCACCAAGTGAAGCAGTGGGCTGCCATCAATGAGGGGTGCCCGGGGAGCAGCGTGCGGGGACGGCACCTTGCTCAAGGGTACCTCAGTGATGACACTAGCAATGTGGGGATTTGAACCCACAACCTTCTGACTGCAGGGGCAACGCCCTAACCACTAGGCCACCAGCTGGCCCATGTGTGACCTCTGTCAGATCAGAATGTGTATACTGATTTTAAAGATGGTAATCTCAAAAAGACTTGCTTATGTGGTTTTCTGAAACTGACAAACTGTTAAATGGCTGCTGGAAATGTTGGAAAAATGGGCAGTAGAACTGCAGTTAAAATAGTAGTAACTGCTTTATTAAAGTCTGATAATGTTTGTTACCCTTGACCATTTTTGTAGATAATGAAACATCATACCCGGAGTTATTCAACTATTTACATGACATTACATTACACTACATTCATGTGGCAGACACTTTTATCCAAAGCGACTTACAATTTGAGGAAACAGTGTGAAAGTGTGGAACCAGAGGAGAGTTCTAAGAGATAAAATCCTTATGTAGGGTGTAGTGCAAAAAGATAAATGGTGCATCTGGAAAGGAGATGCTCTCTGACTAGATGAGTCTTCAGGCGGTTTTTGAAGATGGCAGCTCATTCCACCAGCGGGGAACTATGAACGAGACCAGTCTGGATTGGTTTGCTTTGTGTGTAGGGACGATATTCCTTGGAGGACCGGATGGAGCGAGTAGGAACGTAAACTTTGTTTTTACTGGTCACCTAGTCATTCAAAACAGTCAGCTAGTCATTGTTCTGTGCATTGGGGAAAAGTATTTTGCTAGTAGGTTCTACAAGGGAAGTAATGTCACCTCACCAGGAGTTCCAGTTTCCTCCCATTGTCCAAAGACACATTAGGTGAACTGGAGATGCTAAATTGCTCATATTTGTAAATTTGTGCGTGAATGGTGACCTGTTCAGGATGTTTCTCCGCCTATGACCGCTGGTACAGGCTCCTGCATGACCCTGGTAATGGGCCAGATAATAGATGGATGGGTGGCCTACTAGGACCTAGTGGCAGATGCTGTAAACTGAGGTGTGCAAGTTTACGTTCTATTATTTGTTGTATTTGTCCTGTTTTAGGCTCAGACACTCTGTTTACAAAGTTACACAAACCACCTGATGTGATATGCATGCTAAAATCACCACACATTTCAAAATTTTCCCTTTCATGGATACCTGCACTTCTGCACTTTTATATACTACACAAATTTCGCATTAGTATGTTTTTAAAGATCATTCAAACATTTTGTAGGAAGCTGCAAGGAATAAGTAAAACAAATACTCTCATGTATATGTCTACTGATTTATTATGCATATTTGTACTGGTTAAGCAAAAGTTGTGCTAAATGTGCTAAGATCAGTCAATTTGCAGTTACTTTCCAATTATTTCCTAGAGAAACCTACATGTTATGGTATAGAAGACTATGTCATACATAGGGTTTAAATAGTGTTCAAACATTGAAAAAACAGTCTCTGGATAATTTGTAAAGGTGCATTAAGAAAAAATCACCACATTTTCTAACTTGACATATATAACAAAATGTGAAAAAGTGAACTAAAATGTAGCATGACAGAAATGGTAATAAAACAAGTCCAGCGCTGTTTATCACTTGCAAATCCACCTCTAGTGCTACAATTGCACCTTAAAAGAGCTCAGAAATGCTAAACTAATGTGATATTCATTAGCTACATTAGTCCCATAGCTCTAGTGAAAAACTTTATGTAGCTGATGTATATCACTTTAGCTTAGCATTTCTGAGCTCTGTTCCTCACTCACAAATCCACTACAAGTGCTATGATTGTTAAGCTCCTTAAAAGAGCTCAGAAATGCCAAGCTACAGTGATATTCATCAGCTACATTAGTCTCATAGTTCTAGTGTAAAACTTCAGACGCCAAACTTAACTTAGGTGATTGACTACATTTGGGACAAGGGCTAGATTTTTCACCAAACTATCACTGTCCTCGACTGAGCCCTGTCCGTGCAGCTCATCGGGCCCTGATGGGCTTTTCACCCCAGAATGATAAGCTATGTTGAGAACATTTCCACAGTACTGATGTATCAGAAGCCTTAGCCTTTCCCACACAATGACTTCCAATGAATTTATTTATTCAGATGTTAAGCATGCAAATATTTGTACTGACACAAAACCTCAGTTCTAATATTAGAATAATTATTTCTCTTCGTTTATTTTCAAATCTACATCCTTTTCCTATTGCTTTTTTCTTCCAGGGTTACATAAGGTGCAGTTTAATTATATACATTATATACATTATCATCATACACTGCAGCTCAATAGCACTATAGCTTGCAACCTCCAGTATATAAATATAAATATAAAACTAATAAAATATATACTATGAAACTAATATAATATATAAAATATATAATACATACAGTACTGTGCAAAAGTCTTGAGCCAACTCTAATTTCTTCACATTTTGCTTCCAAAGATCCGGACTTTCTTGTATTTTAATGTGGTCTTGAGGAACAGTTCT
>JBBPCZ010000163.1:4353955-4370594 GCA_037974445.1 Brycinus macrolepidotus | reverse complement strand
TGATTCCAGAAGATCAGGTGGTGATCAGTATACTGGTGGTGCTGAATGCTGAGTGGTTGGAACTCCTTTATCTAGGCACCGTGACTCTTAAGGCACTTTGCAGTCTGTCTAAAACATTAGTTCCAATTTATTTAATTTAATCGACTCAGTATGCCAAAGATAAGACAGTTTGATAGACATGAAATAGTATTTTTGCACAAACAAGGTGATTTAAAGCAAAATATAAAGAAATGAGGGGTGGCTCAGAACTTTTGCACAGTACTGTATATTATTTCTTGAAGATGCATTTAAGCATCATTTCAACATAATGCTAGTATGATGCAATTCCAAACATTTTAAATAAGTCGTGTCAAACATAAACATGACATTTTAGACATATCCCAACTGAAAAGGACAAAGAAAGCTGTACAACACTGTTATGACATTATAATAATCCAGAATATCTCATATTTGCAAAGTGGAAGGGAAAGTTGAATACTTTGATGGAAAAAGATTATAGAAAGATCATTAGAGTGTATCATTGATCAATTAAATGATAGAGTGTAGAGTGCTTTTGTGGGAAATGAGAGGGATGTAATGATTTGGTGCTCTCTTGTGGTGATATTTTAGACATAGACATTTTAGTAATTTTTTTTTGTTGTTGCTCCTGTAGGGTTTGAGGTTTGAATTCTGATGTCTCTCTCTCTCTTGTCTCTCTTTACTGGATTATTTATGACGGTGCTGAACTGCTGCTCTTTACAGAGTATACCCATGCAGAAAAGAGAAGGATGTATCCTCTCTCTCTGTCTCTCTCTCTCTCTCTCTCTCTCTCTCTTTCTCTGTCTCTCTCTCTCTCCACACGTGTATGGACATCCTCCCAGTCCTGTTTGTCTCTTGGTTGGTTATTAAAAGAACACTTTGAATGAACACTAAAGTCTTTTTAGATCACCACTATAGAAATGCAGCCTGGGCCCCATGGCATCATGCTATTTCTGCTCCTCTAAATTTAGGCTTCTGAATAAAACATCGGACCGGCTACATTGTGGGCCACTGCTTTTGAAACACAGGCTAAAAATAGCCCTCTAAAAATTTTAACAAATATAGACACAAATTGTAGACGTATCCACTGGGGATAAATCTGAGTGAAGTCTGGATATTTTCAGCCACATCCACTTGTTTCCGTTTCTCCTTTGTTGTCTCGCAGAAAAACTGCTGGATTCAGTGGCGACTGGATTCAGCTGGTCTGCCCTGATCTGAAATAGCTGTAGAGGCAAGAACTGAAAGCCATATCTTGAATTTTAATACTATCATTGCTACCACAGTTTTGTAGGGTGCTGAAATATTGTTTTTAAAGAACAGATACGCCATAGACTGGAAATTTCTTTTTTTGGCTGCACATCTCTGTACTGCCAGCAGGTGGAGCCTTTGTGCAAAAGATGTCTGCACATTGATGGCAGCATCACTTATTGCACTGAAATAATTGCACTGGGATGATTTTTGGACAAGAAGACTAAACAAATAGTCATTTTGCAACCCAGGGAAGTTATACTGAAGTTGGTAAGTTAGTAAACAAATAATAGTGGCCCTGTTAACTGCACATGAAGTGTTTCACTGGATCAGATAAGGTATGGCATATCTAGCAATGCAACGTTTTGTCCTTAGACAGATATTTTGGTGTTAGACGTGATCGTTTTGGTCTTAAGGGGTCTAAATTTGCCTTTTACAGTGTAGAAAATTCTTCTTTATAGTGCAGAGGAAAGCCGTTTTTCCACAGATGTTGTTGTTCGCTTTCTCTGCCTCAGACCAATGAGATGCAAATGTGCAGAGCCACATTAGTGGTGGTGCATTGGTTTTGTTTTCAGGGGTTGGGGGAAGGATAATCTCCTCCAGTCCGTTTCAATGGATCCATATGGCCCACAAGGCCCCGGCTTCAGCTGTGCTGCTGCTCAAGCATGGGAAGCCACAGCTGAGCCTGTTATTGTCCCAGCTCAGGCTGAACGCAGCGCTACAAATCCTGAAAGGAAGCACACACACACACACACACATACATACACATACACACACACACACACACACACTCACACACAGACACACAGACACACACACACATGCACACATGAGCAAAATGCAATTCATTTTTCTTTCAAAGTCTTCTGTTCCTCACAGTTTTTTATAGATGCATT
Source organism: Brycinus macrolepidotus (assembly GCA_037974445.1). Lineage (NCBI taxonomy): Eukaryota > Metazoa > Chordata > Actinopteri > Characiformes > Alestidae > Brycinus > Brycinus macrolepidotus. Next base: position 4,368,432 of record JBBPCZ010000163.1, on the reverse strand, counting down.
TATTCTTACATGCTGAAGTGCATGCCTCTGAACAGACTCAAGAATCAAAATCAACTTTATTGATCCCAGAGGAAATTGCTTACGCTACAGCTTCACAGACAGAGAGACACAAAGACAAGAACAATATAAAACATAGTATAAGTCGAAATAAAACTCTCCAGAAATACTCAGAAAATGCTTAGTACTAAATGCAATGGTCTTCATGTGCAGTATCACTACTAATGTCAGTATTACTTTTTATTACTTAATATTACTACTGATTCTCTTCTAAGTGCAAAAACTTACTCCAAACTACAATTTGTGTCGGTAGATTTTACTTAACTGTGCTACTTATATATAGTATTTATACCCAGCATTTGTGTATATAGCATAGTGTATTTTCATATTGAGGTTTTTTCTACAGATTTTTTATCTGTCTCTGTGTGTCTTTGCAGTCATTACATAAGCAATTTCCTCCGAGATCAATAAAGTTTTCTGATTCTGATTCTGATGATATACTATGCATTTATTACTAAGCATTATTTGCTTATAGCTATTTTAAGCTCTTACTAAAGTTTTGAGTCCAAAGATGACCCCTGAAGTCCATCGTCTTAGTCATTAGTAACCTTTAGCATTGATTACAGCACAATCGTGCTGTGCTTTGTGTACAGAGGCTTGTCAGGACCCGAAGGGGACTGCATTCCCTCTCTGAGCCTGCACATCCTTGCTGAGCAGGGCGATTTACAGGCTGTCGTGATGGCTTTGTTCCTGAGCAGAATCGAGTCTCGGCGGAGGAGCGACGCATCAGTGCTCCAAATGGCCCCAGCCGTCTAATTGCATTATCTTCAAATGGCACGTCTGATGGAGAGGTTGGAGAGCACGCTGCTGGCCCTTTCCATTCAAGTCCTATGCGAAGCTGCTCTTCCATTGCACCCGTGCAGCACTGCGATATAGGTGTCTATGAGATAATGTGTATCTGAGATGATGATGACTAAGATGAAAGTTATTCTGATCAACTTTTTTGACCTTATTTGCTGTGCCAATGTGAACTAGTGTAAACAGTAATTTGGAGTAGGCTCTTCCCTCCTCGTTGGTGTAGGATGGCTGGATGTAGATGTTGCTGCTCTCTGGTAGTTAAAAAAACATCAACATTGCATTAATACTGGGTGAGTTAATATAAGGGCCAATTATGAGTGAGCTCAAGCTTTGAAACTGGAGCCCAAGTCAAGCAGAAGATGTGAGGGACCCAGCTCCTCATTCTGCCTGTAGGCAAGGCCACACTGCCTTTGGGCCTCAGCTTCATACACATTTACATACTTACACACAAATACATTCATATATATCCTGTCACACACACACACACACACACACACACACACACACACACAGGTTTATCTTTTATACAGTATCAAAAAAGGCCATATATACAGTACTCCGCAAAAGTCTTAGGCACCTAGGCACATTGTTTTTCCTCAGCGTGTGATAATTAATGTGTTTTTCTGATAGCAAAGTTAACATTAAAATAAATGCAAATAAACAAGAAAGCAGTAAAAAATATCAAGATGTGTTTTGTTTGTAGAAAGTAGTTGATGTTGTGTGAGCTTGTGAGGAGAACACAGGTTCTCCTCAGTTCCTCCAGCCATTGTTTTTTGGATTTGTGAAACTCCATCAAGCAGCTCCTGATTTAATTTAATGAAGGACTGATTGAGTCAAACCAGGTTTCTGATTGAAACTACTGCTTAGTCCAGAATCACTATTTACTGTATAATGTTATTTGTAATTTTTTTTGTTTTATTTAGTGTATTTAGTAATGTTAATGTGAAAAAAAACACTCACTGCTCATCTAAACAGTTTTTAAATAATATTTTTTGCAGGTGCTTAAGACTTTTGCACAGTAATAACAGCTTCTGCTCTTCTGGGAGGACTTACACTAGATATTGGAACATTGCTGTGAAGACTTGGTTGCATTCAGACCTAAGAGCTTTACTGAGGTCACGTCCTGATGTTGGATGATTAGTTCTGAATCACAAACACCACTCCAGCTCATCTCAAAGGTACTGGATGGAGCTCCATCACTCCAGAGATCCATCACTCCATCACTCCACTTCACAGTCCGGTGCTGGGGGTTTAATACCCCTCTAGTATGATCATGTGAGGCTGCAATTTCCAGTTTGTATTAAATCATTTTAAAAAGCCTGTGGCAACTTGCATAAGACATCTTAAGTATATATCTTAAATAAATACTTTAACATTAATGCTTAATGGGTCAATTTAAATAAAGGGCTATAAATGAAATTTTAAAACTGTCAAAAGATCTAAATCTAAAACTATGATGGATTTTTTGTTCATTTCACTTACACATTTCCCTGAAGAGGTCTTACTCAATTGACTTAAGGTAAATTGAAAACCTATGATCAAAATTCACTTAAGATGCTTCATGCAAGTGGCCAGTAGTCCTAAAGCTAGGCCTCACCTTGGAATGGTTTTGCCCTTTTAGTTAAAAAATACAGCACAAAACATACATATATGTGAATATATCTTCACATACTGAAAAACACACCACACACACTGAGACAAATGTGCACCCATAAATTCTTGGCTTTGACTGACGTGCTACTTTGCTCCTGTCAACGTAATTGACACCATCAGCAGAAAGTAACCAGCCTTCAATGTTTCTTTCCAATTGTGGCTGAACGACAGTGATGCCAAACATTTTTGGGCAATCCATCATCTTCCTCCACGCTGAGGTAATAACACTACTCCACTGAAAATGAGAAAAAACGCTTTACATGGAAATGACATCCTGCATTTCATTCATCTGAATTACTCTTCCAGAGGATTCACAGGTTAATGGTCAACAAGGACTAAACAAGCAGCAGTAGTGTTTACTGTATGCCTGCTAATTTCACAGCCAAACCAGGTAGAAAACAACTGAATATCACACAGTGGAGCAATTGGACATTGTATGTTTTCTGTAAAAAGATTGCAAAATATGAACCACTTACAGACTGTATAAAATGCTTTTATATATAAGTAATAATGCTGGGCAACGGTTACAATTTTTAATCACGATTAATCGCATTGTTGTACGCAATTCAAAAGTAGTGTATTGTGCACTTTTATTTTATAGGTATTGCTATATGAGCAAAAGTGCACTTACATTTGGTTTCCAAACACTTTAAACAAATAAGGTGTTTTTTTAACAGCAGTATTTTCTTTACACAGTTGCAGTTAAAATATTTCTTGTTTTATTCCCCCCTAGACAAAACAGCCGAGACATAGAGCCCTGCGCCCCCACACATTAAAAATGCTTCCGGCGCCAATGGTCCAGAGCCACAATCATAACATTATAACAGCAAGTTAACATTTATAAATCTGTTTTCTTTTTTCTTCTGAACAGGTACCAGCAGAAACATTTTTCTTTTATCAGGGAGCAGCAGAAACAGTCTATGTTCAGCAGTAAGTGTCCCTGTTAGAGTGAGGTGAAGTGGTCGAGCACAAAAATATTTCAAAAGAAGAGTAATAAAAAAACTGCCGTAATGCGCGATAAAATAATTGTTGCCGTTAAGTAAATAACACGCTAACGTGCTCAGCCCTAATAAGTAATAATAAAAAAAATGACAAGAGTGTCAAATTATCTATAATGTACAGGTAGCTAACAATCAAGTAGGGATGCATTCAGTAGTTATAAGACGTACAAATTTATATAAGCCTTATAAAATTGACCCACCCATGGTTCACCTTTGCATGCTTTCCTATGTATCTACTGTTGAAATTGTTTAATAAGCTTTACAGAATGTGGGCAAACCTCCAATCAGCCTAATAAGAAACATTTTCTTGACAAAATACGTATAATGAGCTTTGTTATTGACTAAATTCACTTTCATTTGTATGTTTGTAAAAGTTTGCACTGTTAGATTATTTGGAGATTTTTGTCATGTGATTAGCAAAATGGCAAAACAGCAAACTGGTGAAATGTTTGCATGGTTGCAGAGTCATGCTTATTGTCTAGTTTTAATGACTTAACACAGTCCAGCTCAGTTTAAAGTGAAACGTTTGCATCTTTGAACAAAGTTCAATTTGTCATTAGGATTGAATGGGAAGGAAAGAAAATATTTGTGGACAGGCCTGCTGGCAACAACTAGCTGTGTTAGTCACTTAGTCACTTAGTATTAAGCTTAATTAAACATTGTTTCATGCATGTCACTTAAAGGGGACCATATTATGGAAAAGCCTTTTTTGTTTAATGTAGTACATAAACACTATTACAGGTTACAGTCCATTTGTGTAAACAGTCCGTTTTGATTTCAGCATTCCCGTGATGTCACATAGTCCTAGAAAATCACGGAAAGTAAAAAAAAAACAAAAAACAGAAATGCGGTGAAGAGACACTTTCGAGTCGGACATACAGAAATCAAGGGGTAAAACAAAAACTGTCTCAATAAAAGAAACTGGAGGGTAATAGGAGAACATATGTAATGCATTGGTTTCTGTGACATCACAAAAATAACGAATTCAAAGCTGACTGTCTTTACAGCTTAGTTTTCAGATGTGCACTGTATGAACTGGGGGTGCAAATGACACTTCAATAATCTTTACAAACCATCGACTCTTTTATTTAAAAAAATGAGGAGAATTTGCTTTTCCATGATATGTGCCCTTTAACAACTCACATCAGAAAGAGAATGATTTTTAAAGTTAAATCAAGACCCTTCTGTTTCTTTCCACCAATGGCTTTATTCATACAGTCCGACCTGTTTATAAATGCATGAAAGGTTATTCGATTATTAACTAATGCTTGACAATATATATATAAAGTGAATTAGAGAAAAAAATAAATGTGACAGTACAAAAGATTCAATAGTACAATTTTATTTAAAACTAAAAAAAGTCAGCATGTTGCAATATATATTACGTATAACCAACATTTTGGTATGTGATGCATACATTGTGCAACAACCTTTAATTACTCCAATATACATTAATGGCTTGTTCCAGACAAACAAACAACGCACAGTTCTGATACCACATCAACGTATATTTATCCCTATAAACATATGTTCTCTTACTCTGTACACAACACGGTCAAGAAGGCAAATATTGATATTTACATTCATGCAATATATTTCAGAGTAACTTTGTACATTATAATACACATTGATCTTCAGTATGTCTGAATGGAGAGAGCATGAGGACAGTGTACGGTAGCCGGGAGAGTGTGTGTTACACAGCGTGAAACGGTAGGAACGGTCGTTTACATGATGGACTTGGTGAGTTAGATAAACATTTCAAAACTCAAGGGATTCACTGCTCAGTTGCACTATGTAGGAACATTACATCACTACCATTACATCACATCTTTGGATTTTTAACTCTAGTCAGATCCAGCGTGAACAATAAAAGCAATCCTCTCGCTTGAGTTTCCACCCTTTGAACTAATGCTAAACCAGCATTAGTATATCTTGTGTTAAAATCCATTAAATTAACAAAGTTATATACAGTGACTGTTAAAGGAATGGCACAGAGAGCAGCTAAAGAAAAGCAGAACTAAAAATAATTAAATAAATAATTTAAAAAAAATGTTTTTGCAGCTCATTTTTGCTAGTGCTAATACAGTTTAAATAAATAAATGTCTATAAACAGCATGAATCCTTGCCCTTGCATTGTTTAATTTCTATGCAAAGAATTGTCATTTAGTGTAGTCCATGATTTGTAACGCCAATCTATAATGTTTTATTAGTTTAAACTTATAACCAGAAAGTGGGGGTTATGAGGGGGTTATAAATCTTATGCCTCTGATAAAAAAAACTGGGGCTTTTAAATTATAGTTGGCTGGAGAGCCTGGGGAGCGATGCATAACCTAACACTGGGTAAAATGTAACACTTGTTTAGAAGTTCAGGTTGAACTAGAACATGATTTTGGTTGTCTTCTCATATATCTGAGAATCAGACAGATTTTGACAGAAATCACAGAGATTTTGACAGAAATCACAGAGATTTTGACAGCAATCAGACAGATTTTCCAAGATTCCTCCTGAAGACAGGTACTAGGTTGTGTATAAGTCACAGAATTTAAACAATTTTAGCACTTTGTGGCTGTAAAATGGCATTCATTTGAAATGTCTATCATTCTAATGTGTAGCTTCAATATGGTGGGGTAACTAAGCCTAGAAAGTTCACGTTTAGCAAACAAGCATCAATTTGTATTTATATAGGATGTAAAGATTACCAGTTAATTCAACATATGATGCTTGCATTTTAGTCATAACTAGTCCCTCCTCCTGTACCTATAACTAAACTGTTTATCTATCTGCATCTAAGAGGTAAGTTGTAATGCTTGTTTATGCATTGCTCATAATCATTGGGTTCAGGAGACAAAGTTTAAGTTTTCATTTGTAGCAAATATGTGTAGAATGATTGTATATTAAAAGTCTTAATCTTGCTCAAACACTTTTAATATTATTTTGCGAAAACCAAAATGCATCTGTTCTGCTTTCATTCTGTGTTCTAGCTTTCTTTCCCCTACATTTTAAAAATGTATCCAAAACATAATGCATTTTTTTCTTTAATTATATTTTTAGGAATTCTTTTCTTGTTTATATTATGGCACCATCTGCACATGCTAATGCCTGAACTGATCTGTAGCTCATGAATGATTCCATTGTTTTATTTATTTTAAATTTAATTTCCATTTCTTGGTGAGCTTTTTGTAAGTACATGACATAATAAGGTGCAAATATTTGTGCAAAGGAGTTAAATTACCTATGACATGTAAATAAAAGCAAACAAACAAACAACAAAACAACTCTTTTGACTTCATGATGTAGCCCTAGTTAAATAACAGTCTTTCATTTATGTATATGCGGCATGTGTTCTAGCCTATTTACGGATGATAAGAAATGACAGCTGAATTCGTCAGTTACACACATACAGGAACGCCATCAGAGCAAGTCATTGGCCAGCAAGTATCAGACTGCTCGACCAATTAGCAACGTTGATTAGCAGCAAACGATGCTAACACTGGGTTTTTTTTATATCATGAACATGCACCACTATGATTCAATCCTTTCCAGTTGCATAGTCATACAAAAAAAGTTGCGGTCAAACTCCCTCTCCTCCTTTCACTTAAACCCGGTGCACAAACTGCATCTGCTCGATCAGGATGTGCTCCAATCGAAAGTGTATCAGAACTCACAAAGCAACATGGCCTTCTTTATTTACATGATGGGGGGGGAAGGAAACTGCAGAGCAATACAGACAGAGCGGTGAGAGGAATCTTAAGACGTCATTGCATTCAACAGAAAGTGCATGCGTTTGATTTGTTGTTGGTGTTTACTGGTATAAAGTCCCCAGGGAGGCTCCGAGGCGTCTCAGGGCCTGACAGCTTCAGCCTCAGGATACTGACAGCTGTCATCTGGTCCACCATAACAATGAGTCTCTGGGCTCCAGACTTACTCTAAACCTTTTGTGTACTGTCATACATCAATCATTAAACAGCACTTGTCATTTAAGTGTATTTTTTTTTTTTAGTATTCGTATCTCCCACTCAGGCAGAGTCATGGTTCAAAGTTTCTTCAAAAGTTCTTCATTCTCTACCTCTCATCCATCTCCAAACCCTTTCAAAGCTGGGAGAAAGAGATGGTGTGGTGGCGTCAGGAGTGTTTGCGGTGTTCCTCTGGCTTGCTGCCTGTGGGAACTATACTCCAGTGCTGTTGGTCTCCACCACCTGTTGCTTGCAGCGAGAGCTCATGGCGTACTCTCCTCGGCTCGTGCCGTTCTCCTCTTTCCGCAGTGGTTTCCTGTACACAAAACATCAAGATGCAGGAAGCTGATTAGGCTGATAGGACAGTCTCCTGTTTTTAAGTCTAGGACGATATGAAGAATGAATTTAAAGAACAAAGGAGATCTTCCATTTAAAGATATGAGATTCTCAGATATGAGGTGGCTCAGAAGTGGCTCACCCCTCCCCCTCCTAATACAGTGCATGCACATACTGATCTTTTCTGCTTTAAATAAACAATTCAGACTTTCATTGCCTCTGTAAATAGCTTTCTATTTATTATACTGCTCATTCTCTGTCCTGCTGCTGCTATATTTACACAATTATATTTTTTTACTGTCCACCTCTGTTCTGCATTTTTGCACATGAAACTCTACGCTGTTAGAATACAGTTTCTGTCACAATACCGTACTCATTCAGACTAGTACTGTAGCTATTGACTGCACAAATGTTGTCTTGTCCTGTTTTGTTGCTCTTGTGTTTTTTCTTGCACCCTCTTCTGTCCTGTCTGCACTTGTGGTCTTGTGGTGTTTCTGTTTCTGTTCTTGTGTTACTCCATGGTCCTGAGGAATGTTGTTTTGTTTCACTGTGTTTATGGCTGAAATGACAATAAACCTCCATGACTTGATGAATTACTGGGTATAATTCACCATTTAAATCATTTTTCAGCCCATGAGCATTTACGTGGGGTTACAATATTCAACAGAATATTATTTACATTCACACTGTGTTACACAGATGTCATATTTACAGAATATTTTGGTGCTTTAACCTAAATTATTATATGGTTCTTCAGAATGCTGCAAAAAGTCTCATTGTCTTGAATGGGCAGTCCTAACATTCAGAGGTTCAACATATTTCTTAATAATGACAGGTGAAAAAGAAAATGACTGCTGCCACTGGAGGTGTGTTTTCTGCTACTGCTTCACATCTTTTATGCCAATCTGCAAGTAATCCATTTACTTATTATAACAGAAAATCATTTGTGTCTGACAATAATAGGCCTTGTTACAGTATTACCAATTACTTTTTCAGAAAAGAAGCAAAAAGGGGGAACTAGGAAGGAGTAAGAGACATAAAGACTTGGATGAGGAAGATGTCAACAAAATAGAGGGGAACAGACATGACACAAACACAAGAAAAAGCGCTACATGGAGTCTTTGAGTTTTCATGGATGGATTAGTGGAATAAGTGTTAAAAACGTATTTTTCACTAAAGCGTTCTACAGGGGTTTAATTCCACTTCAGTCAAGAAAAAAGGGTTTGTGAACAACTGCGTACGTAAGTTGTTGCTGCATCACAGCAGGTTCTGTGTGATGTCTTCCTACACGTGCATCTGATCCCGAGTCTAAACAGGGATATTCTGATGGTAATTCTTTCAGCATGTCTTTGAAGCTAGTGGCCCTGTCTCACCACTGTATTTGCTGCTGTTGTTAAAGGAAGTCTTTGGAGACCCTCACACTAATTTACACCTCGTTTAAAAGGTGGAGAGCATTCCACACAAGTCTGAAAAAAGTCGCTCAAATTCAAATATGTAATCAGACACATGTAATATTCCCACCCACTTTATGCATGATCCTCCCATGTTTTGGACAATGCATATACGTTTCACCAAACACACAGCCTACAAACCGCGTATGACCTTATGTGAATGAGTCAGATCTGAAATGAGTCCGTCTGAAATTCACGCAAAAGGTTTCGTGCTTTGGACCCAAAGAATCCTTTTATGAAGCAACCTAAAGGGGTTTAACATTGCTTAAATGATTAAAGTGCCCAAATACTTTTGGGCCCACGGTATTAATATACATGCTTGAGATTTTCCTCTGTGCAGTTTGCAGACACAGCCCAAACAAAGAGTGGGTTAGAAACGCCGCTGAGTAATTCTCTGGTTTAATCAAAAGCGCAAAGTGTAATCAAATGCCCAAACAGACAGAGATCAGTCATCAAGATTTTGTTGAATCATCACATCAGCATTACACAGTGTTCAAGAAAACATGTGGAAGCTCCTAAAATATGGACAAATTTATTTGCAGTGGAATATGAAGACTGACATTTAAAGAATCTCCCTGGGGTGGGAAGCACAAACGACTGTAAATCATGAAACATTAATACAAAGGATGAAAGAGAAAAGGGCAAAAGATACAAAGAAAGACTGCTATTAATTTGTACATGCTGATGTAGAAAGGCTACCTAAAATTGCTATTTATCGTAGCCTAAAGAGACTGAGTTTTCCTTCTGTTCCCTTTCTCTGAGTGTAGGCACAGTTTTGCAATAAGCAGTGCATTTTTCATGGGGGTGAAATGCACACACTCGTGAATCCTCCTCCAATATCATAAGTAAATGCTGCATCCAGTCTGAATGAGATGCCACTCCTCATTCTGGCAGTGAGACGAGGGGGATGAAAATGGACATGAAAAAGAAAACAACCTGACCTTTCCAAAGGCTGCTTCTACCGCATGATGGTCCTCTGAGATCTGTCTGGAGGCCAGGGCTAATTTCATAAGCAGAACTTCAGCTCATTAAAAATAACCTGCTTATTCCAGTTACATGTACAAGAGCCCGGTGACTTGTTGGATGAAGGATGCTCCTGATGAACCGACTCACTGAATAAGATAAGAAGCATTGGTTTCAGGTGGACCATGCTTAAAGTACGTGTAACACAGCAATGACTGGAGCAACATGAACATGTATAGTTCCATTTCATGCTCTAATAAACACTTGAACAAACACAAGGGTATCAAGAACGGAAGTATCAGCGCATCAAAGCAAACGTTTGGAGGGTCTGTTGTGGTGACGATGGGAGATATTAAGTGGAATGGTAAGGAATTATTGCAACTAAGCCCTGTTTTAGCACTGCTAACAAATGCAAGCTCAGTTCTGTGATTTGGATCTGTGATTTGACTTTCACACAGATATTTTCTAGATAAGCATGGGTAATGGGGGGAAGCGGCTAAAACTGAGATTAGGGGCTTAGATTTCATAAAAGTAAGAAGCTGCGACAAATTATAAACTTTCCCAGCAGGCCTCATTCTTTCTCAACAAGGCTCAAATTCTGTGTGAACATTGCCCATATGCCTGTGGTTTGAAAACTTTCCCAAAAAAAACCTTTACATGCAAAATGACATTCTACAGTTTGGTTTTGACCCAAATTTTTTCAGATGCATCTTCTAAATTTTCAAACAATTGTTTCTGTTTAAGGTGGCATGGTGTTGCAGTGGTTAGTACTGTCACCCCATTGGGGCTGCCAGGGGTCTTTCGGTGTTTAGTTTTTTCTCCTGGTGACTGCATGGATTTCTGTTAGGAGCTTTGGTTTCCTTCCAAAGTCCAATAAAAAGTATGTCAGGTGAATTGGGGATGCTAAGTTCCCCCTTAGGTGTGAATGTGTGTGTGTGAGTGTGTTTGTGTGTCCACCCTACAGTGGACTGGTGTCCTGTCTGGAGTGTTTCTTCACCTTTCAGCTTTTAAATGCTGAGGTGGGCTCCAACTCCCCCACAAACCAGGTTAGGATAAGCAGCTCAGAAATGTAATGTTTCAGTTTGGAGGGGGTGTGGCTAGACACATCAGACATGGCCACACTCTCACTTTAACCAAAATGTCAATAGTGTTTTGGTTAATGTGACTCTGACTCACTTGTTTAGCTCTGCTGCTTGGGTAATGAGCTATTAACAAACATCTTTCCTCTAATTCAGTCAGTATTTCAACTTGTGCTGTTGAAAGGTGTGAAGGAAGCAAAGGTCAGTCTTCATCACACACTGCTGAAAGAGCCAAAAAAGTGTTTGGTTGAAATCAATTAACCTTCAAACTTAACAAGGCAATAATGTGTAAAATACTTCAAGCCAGAAGACTGCAAAAAAGATTTTAAGTTTGAACTTAATGAACGGGCAGCAGATTTAGACTAAAGCCATCTGTAATAACTAATGTGGCCTTGAAATATACTGAATTAAGTTTGTTTCGCATTAATAAGATAACCACAGAGTGCCTTCACAGCTCGTATTATGGCTGGACTCATCCAAATCAAATGTTCTTCTGCCCCCACCAACACCTGAAAATGTCAAAGTGTTGCTAAGGGTATAGCATTCACCAATGGCTATTGGCGCTGTTCCACTGGCACAGGGAACCACGCTGTTCGGTGAACAGATGTTTTTCCATTACAAATAAAGTGACCCGTACCCGAGCTGCACCCGTGCTGTCATGACCCTATGCAACGGCAGGACCGAAGGCAGGCCACAGCCGAGCTGTTTTGTGATTGGTTATAATGTTGTCATTACTATGACACTAACAAACTTACTCTTTAACGCTGTGAGAAACGCGAAAGAGTACGAGGCCATCGCTAACAAGTAAGCTGTGTTAAGTTTTTGACGCACAGCTAAAGAATGTTGAGAAAAAAATGAAAAAGCTCAAAACAAGACTATAAATAATAAAAGACCATAATAACAAAAGCAGCTCTGACAGAAAAAAAAACTCTCCGCTAGTACAACTCAGTGGACTCCATGGGACAATGACCATCCATAAACTGTGGGGAGAGAAATGCACTGCGTCAGAAACATTGTTACCGGGCTGGGATACACTGGAAAATGAATACACTGTGCTGCAAGTTGTGTGCCATCGCAGTACGGTTTCGGTACGGTCTATGGAAAAGTACCTTATGATGGTTAGTTCTGTTTTCTGCCACTTCTATTGTCTGTAAGATCTGAGAACCAATAATATCGCTGTTCCCTTTTTTCCGAACCTCTTTCTCCAAAATGGCTTTGACAGTAAAGGCCATGCTTTTTTTCAAAGCTCTGATAAGATGCCGCACTTTTGGCTATTAGAGAACAGCCAAACATCTGACTTTAACATGAACATGTGGTCTTTTTCAGCTTCTCTAACACCTCAGCTTTTTCATAGTACAGCAGTTAGACATTCTGCAGTGCTAACTTTACAGAGATTGATTAAATGTTTAAGAGTAGCTTGTGCTAGCCCATCTTGACAAACACAATCTGTGTCCCTTGGGCAGGACTGATGAGACAATCCAGTTGCTCTGCGGGGGACATCTGTCATGAGGAAGAGTGGGAGCAGCCCTGGGGCTGCAGAGTTTTCCTATAAAGACTCCCCACACCTCGCCTGATTTACACTGGGGAAAAATCCTGCCTCATCTGATTTCTCAGGGGAGGAGGCGGATGATGGGTGGAAAACAGAGGGAGACAAGACTAACAAATTTCGTTTTGAAAAATAATCTAGAATATTTATGCAGTGCTCTGTAAAACTAGACCTTGCTTCAAAATGTAGCTATACGTCCCTGTAGAATAAACTTTGATGCAGTAAATTAATCTGCGACTGAAAGGAAGATGATCAATCCTTATAATGGTGTCGATACATCAGGTAAGCTCAAACTGCACCGAAACTGCAAACTGCAAATATAACCTATAACAAAAGTTGGTTTGGCCAGAGGGATCAGAATCAGAATCAGAAAACTTTATTGATCTCGGAGGAAATTGCTTACGTTACACCTGCATAGACACACAAAGACACAAAGACAAGAACAATATAAAATGTAAAGTCTAAATAAAATCCAATAAAAACTCTGTAGAAATACTCTGAAAATGACGTTGTTATTGACACAGCTAAGACACATTAAGCTACATTTCTCCAATCCCTCTACCAGGTCTTCAGGAAAAACAGCAAATGTCATATTCAGAGGCTCTTACTGATTAACTTATTGATTTGTTCTTCAAGTTGCTCTTAAAAGTGTTTTAAAACTTTTAAAAGGGTTTATTGTGTATTAGCTGGTATTTCAAGGTGATTAATATTCATGTGTCCCAGAAAGTACGATTTTACAGATCATGAAAATATATCACTGTGTACCGATCAATCATAATATTAAAATCACTTGCCTAATATTGCGTAGGTCCCACTCGTGCTGCCAAAACAGCTCTGACCCACAAAACCTCTGAAGGTGTCCTTTAAGTCTTAAAAGTTGTGAGGTGGGACCTCCATTGACTGCACTAGTTTGACCAGCACACCCCACAGATGCTCGATCAAATTGAGTTTTGGGGATTTTGGAGGTCAAGTCAATACCTTGAACTCTTTGTAATGTTATATTCCTGAACAATTGCTCTGTGACAGGGTGAATTATCCTGCTGAAAGAGGCCACTGCCATTAAGGAATACTGCTGTCATGAGGGGGTGTTCTTGTTCTGCAACAATGTTTGGGTAGGTGGTACATGTCATAGTAACGTCCACATGAATGCAGAGCCCAGCAGAACGTTGCCCAGAGAAAAACACTGCCTCCACCAGCTTTCCTTCTACCCACATGTTGTAGAAGAAAATGTCATTCATTAGACCAAGCCACTTTCTTACATTGCTCCATGGTCCAGTTCTGATGCTCACATGCCCACTGTAGGTTTTTTCAGCAGAGGACAGGGGGGTCAGCATGGGCACTCTGACCGGTCTGCAGCTATTCGGCTTCATACACCACAAGCTGTGATGCACTGTGTGTTCCGAGACCTTTCTATCACAGCCAGCATTAACTTTTTCAGCAGTTTGTGCTACAGTAGCTCTTCTGTGGGATCAGACCACATGGGCTAGCCTTTGCTTCCCACATGCATCAGTGAGACTTGACTGCTCACGACCCTGTCGCTGGTTCATTGGTGGACCTTCCTTGGTACGCATGTGTTGGGTACTAACCAGTGCATAGAGGGAACACCCCAGAAGATCTGTCGTTTTGAAGAAGTTCTGACC
>JBBPCZ010000163.1:4297086-4314268 GCA_037974445.1 Brycinus macrolepidotus | reverse complement strand
CTAGACAGGATATATATATATATATATATATATATAGTCCCTTTATATCAATCTTTAAATAGATTTCAAGCGTCTAAAAATAGGCTAGTAATCCTAGAACATTCTTACAATCCTATTATTAGAAACAGATAGGATTAAGATGCAAGACATTTTGTTTATTTGTTTGTTTGTTTTCTGAGTTATCTTACCTTTTTATGTGCCTGGAGGGATCTTTTGTAAGAATGCCATGTTAGATGTTTTGTTCTCCAGTAAAGTTGGATTAACAGTCATTAGTGTTGGGGGGCTTATGTTGTCAGTATTGGAGTACATGCCTCAGAAGTGTTAATGGTCCCAAAGTGTTAATAATAAACACTAACATTGCACACAGCAAGAATTCTTTAACACTATTCAGTGGTGTAGTAACACTTGATCTGCCAGAACATTAAAACCACTGGCAGGTGTAGTGACTAACATTGATTATCTCATTAGAATGACACCTGGGGGTGGGATATATCCAGCAGCAAGTGAACAATCAGTTCTTTAGGTTGATGTGCAAGGATAAGCAAGAAACATGAGCTTGGATCTGAGCAACTTTGACAAGAGCCACACTGCAGTATGTAATGGCTAGTACCTACCAAAAGGACCATGGAGCAATGGAAGAAGGTGGCCTGAACTGATGTTTTTTACTTCATGTTGACAGCCAGGTTTGTGTGCATCACTTTCCTGGAGAAGAGATGGAACAACTTGCACGATGGGAAGAAGGCAAGCTGGCAGAGATAGTGTGATGCTCAGGGCAATCTTCTGCGAGGAAACCTTGGTTCCTGGCTTTCATGTTTTTTTGACATGGACCACCTACCTAAACATTTTTGCAGACCAAGTACACCCCCCCTTCATGGTGCTCTCTAACAGCAGTGGTCTCTTCCCTGCCAGACTGCAAATGTTGTTCAGGAATGGTTTGAGGAATATGACAAAGAGTTCAAGGTGTTGACTTTGCCTCTTCATTTCTCAGATTTCAATTTGATGGAGGATCCTTGGGATGTGCTGGACTAGTGCTGGACTAGTCTGATCCATGGAGGATCCAACTTAAAATTTACTTAAGGACTTAAAGACTTAAAGGATCTGCTGTTAACGTCTTGGTTCCAGATACCACAGTACACCTTCAGATACCATGTCTTGATGGGTCTGGGCTGTTTTGGGGACCTACACATTATTAGGCAGGAGGTTTTAATGTTATGGCTGGTCGGTGTATACGCTCTAAAGTAATGTTAAAATCAGCCATTTAAGAGATAAGATAAGTTGAGATAAGATAACCTTTTAATAATCCCTTTATTATAAGTGCACAGTACCAAAGGAGAAAGTAGAAGCAGCAGCATAACCAATAGAATAAAAACTATAAAATCCTTATAACATTGCAGTATTGTATCCTTCATGCCTGTAAAGACCTGTAAAGAGTTTAGTGGTATTGTAGCAGTGCTAGATGGAGGCTCATTACTGCTGTTGGTTTTTCTTCCACTCGATAATAAAATTCATGGTTCTGGTCTGCCTGGAAAGATCCATCACAGAGCTCAGACTTTCCGTCTCTTTCTCTGCCAGCCTGTGGCTTATGGTGACGGCTCAAGTTTTACTGCCTTGCGCAAAACCCACTCCTTATTTTAATTTAATTAGACAGAAGTGCTCTCTGATGTGATAATCCTGGATGAGGTTGCTCCATTAGATCACCGCAGCCATCAATTCTCCCACAAATAAATTGAATCTTAATTTATAGAGCTTGTTTTATGTACTGAGAGTGTAGCTGCCAACACCTGGCTGTGTCTCTGGGATTTGGTTTCCTCAGTTGCAGTGATCACTCAGAGACTGATTTTACAACCATCTGGGGGAGAATTAAATTTACTCAGGGGATGAACACTGCAATCATTAATTTGAGCCTTAAGCCCAAATCAGATCTTTGGCTAAAACATTAATCACTAGGAGTTTATTAACTTCTGATATATTTAACCTTTGGAGAGCTAAGCTACCCTCAAGGTTTCATTGCATTATCCGATTTCACAAGTTTCAATATGGTGTGTAATGGATGATGTATTCTGTATGTAAAATAAATTAACAGGGACCAGTATGTGCATTAAGTCAAAATGTCAGATTGAGGGCAGTTACATATATATGATGTTAACTGCAAATAAAACACAGACTATAAATAGAACAGTGTTGTTTATTGATCAGCCGGGCTTTCTTGCATCATTCGTTCATGGACAGCTAACAGAAGGTACAGAGCTGATTATAAGTGTGATTATATTTCCTGTGTCTGTTGTTTCTCAACTTATAAATGTCAAGAAATATAAAGCTGGCCATCATGAGGATTCATAACAAATCAAAAGATGCAGTCAAAACATCTGTTGTATCAAGATATGATAAGTTGTTAAGAAGCAAGAACCCACTGATGGGCTCGCCAATAAACAACCTAGAGATAATGAAAGACAACAGGAAAAAAGCCTTAGAAACAACCAGTATTCAAAAATGGCTGCGTTGCAGGCTTGACAAAACATGACATAGTGTTGGGTAAGAATGGTTATATTGACCCATAACCCACAAGTTGGGTGAATTTGGGTCAGCTTATTAGAATATTTTGCAGGTGTGATGTGCCCAGCCGCAAAGTGTCAAAGAAGTGTTCCAACTAACTTACAAATAACTTACGTTACCAACATTGCAGGTCAGGTCCAGGTCATTGATTAATGAATACATTTGTGGGTCAAACAAGGCAGATCGGATCTTATAATGGGTTGGAAAGGCCTGACCTGCACGTCACCAGTGTCTGGTAAAGAAATATGACTTGCAGACTTCTGGCAATCATTGATGGGAAAAGATTTACAAAGAAATACTGAACATAATTGTATTAAATTAGATTAGAAGATTACGTTCATTTATCCAGTTACTCATGTGTTCTTGGCATCAATAAAACTGCTGCGATTCCTATATGGTTCATAGGCGTAGATTAAAGCTGATATTCTACATTTTAATGTCATCATCATTGTTTAAGTTTACATCCGATGTGAAGAAACGATACAAAAAAGTTGTTGTATACTCCTTTTATTATTTGGTATGACAGCTAATAATGATGGGACCTGATATCAAATGAGCATAAGTTTAGATGAAAAAAAAAAGGATACCAGTAAATGAAGCACAAGTGTGCTGCTCTCTTATAAGGGACAAACTCAGTCAAAATCACAGTATTTTCTGTTTAGAAGTTTCTGTTTTAAATAAACTTTTTTTTAATGTCACAGTCTTTCCTTTACCTGTTAACAAACTAACATTTGTTAATTAACAACACCTATTTCAATCATAGAACTTTTGCTTCAACTACCTCATTTCCTGGACTGAACTCTGGGAATTATTCTGCTTTAATGTCATGAGTTAGTCTCTAGACTACATTGACAGTCTACCCCTTCTCTTCCAGGGTAATGGAAGATGATGATGTTCCTGATAGACTTTCAGTTCTGGAACAAGGGATGATGGCTGACACATCATGGGAACCAGAAGTGTGGAGCAGTTGATTGATGTGTCTTCTCCAGATGAGATGATTACTGGTTTCTACTGAAATAGGACCTGTTTTCTGTCACTGGTATCCACTTTTCCCATTGGTATAGTTCTCCACTTGAATACTCTGTCTTTTGATGTCTCAGGAGTTCAAGTGCAGGGTTGTCTCTTTAGCAGAGGGACAAATTTGCTGTGAGTGTCAACTACAACTAAAAAGATGTGGTTCTCCAGTGGTCAAGCAAAGTCTGCATGGACTCTTTGCCATAGTTCTTTAGGCCAGCCCCATGGATGTTATGGAGCCAGCTTTGGGACTTTGACCTTGCTTTCTCCTCTATAGCTGTATGCAGGCCTGGCAACCAGAAATATATGTGTGAGATTTCTTTCATTCACACAACACCACAGTGTCCAGAGTGCACTTTCCCTCTTAGCAAAAGTGGAATAATGACACAGTAGCCACACAATAGGCATCCAGACTGGAGTGAAAGCTCAGTGCCATCTCTCCTCTCCTTGCTTTGTGTGTCACTATGGTCGACAGCTCCTGTGACTCTGCATCCACATGCCTGACATTAGTCTACCTTACTAAACTTCTGTCCTGCAGACAAACCTGAAAAGTAGTCATCAATGAAATGTTGATCACGGTTGTGCCATGTTCTCCAACAAAAACTTTGGAGTGCTTATCTAAGGTCTCCTGTAGGGGGACTGTGTCTCTATCATTAACCAGGATCGCTTCTTGCCAGGCAAGTTAGAGCTTTTCCAGCCCTCTGCAGCCTGGCAGGGCCAAACAGTTTCCTTGAATTATGGAAAAATCATTTTCTGCTTGCTGTGGTCCACTGTCGCTAACAACACTGAAACAGCCCCACCAGTGTAGGTCTTTGACCTCAACTAGTAATTTACTTAACTGTAAGTTACTTATCTATTGTATCAAAACTAGCATTTATGTATAAAGCATTGTTTATTTCATATAGAGTGTTTTCTGCAGTTTTCACTGGATTAATTCAGACTCTGTATTTTATATTGTCCTTGTCTCTATGTTTCTGTGTGTCTGTGCAGTCGTAACATAAGCAATTTCCTCCAGGTTTAATAAAGTTTTCTGATTATGTTTCTGAACTAGGTCACTCAGTGAGTAAGGTTCTGCAGCTTATACACAGCTTCTGATGCCATATTGTTTATACACATATTATTGCATTAGATCTATTTTGTAAGCATTTATTGGCTGAAGCAAGGAAATCTGAAAGGTTTACTGCTACTCAAAACATTTTGAAGTTATAATTTTCTAAGCAGATCAAAATTCATAGCCAATGGGAATCAAACGAAGGAGCTGCCTTTTACGACAGGCAGGAGGCCAAGTCGATACCATTTCATTAGCTGAGACTTGGGACATTGCAGAGTAGATTAGAAACGGGCAGAGTGATGGTGGTGGTGGGGGGAGAGAGGCAAGGAGGGGTGCATTCTGACAAGAGCTGATCCAGCTGTTTGATGCCAGGAAGTCCTGCATGGTCTGCAGTGATGTTCTCCCAGCCTGCTGACTGACCTTAAAGAGCGCTCTAATCTAGTTAAGCAAAGCGATGGATAACTCTGTGTACATTAAGGTAGACCAGTCGGATCATTCGTCCGATAGAACCTGGCCCATTAGGCTGCTGTTCAATCAAGATCAGCTCTCGCTGAGTGTCTTTATTTCCTTTAGTCTTTTAGGGCTTTGCCTTATCTCTCTGCCTCATGAAACTCTTTATCTGTTCCTCTCAACTAGGCCTGTTCAGTTATTTATTTATTTATTTTTGCTAATCTGAAGTGAATTGTGACTCAGACGGACTGCAGCAGTTTTATTTTTCGCAGTGTTATGGGAACTCTGAACCCCTTTGCTTGACAGATCTGCTGCTGATGAAGTTAGCTCCAGTTTTGCGGCAGTAAAACATAAATGTAGACTTGGCGTCTCCTCAGCGAACATGATGTCACTGATGTTGTTCCAAGGGTAACACAAGAGGGCTCTGTGAGTTATGTGGAATGACTTTAATAGGCATTATCTTTCCAGATCTTTAGTGTCAAGGGAGGAACGCTGTGCACTCCACAGTGCTCTGCTGCTCTAAAACATGAGGCACCACAGCTGATCCCAATCAGCCCTGCCCTATTGCTGACTCCATGGTGTAATGTGACATAATGTCTAGCGTGTTACAGTCTTAAAATGCCACCTCAGTGCAACTGACAGGGTTTATCTCCACCTTTCAAAGTCATATATGGACTGCGCTCCACTGTTTCTCGTCTTGGGTTTTTGAATTGCAACAACTTTTTCGCCTTCAAAGTGCCATTACATTCTGGATGATCTGCTAGTGATGGGCAGAGTAAGATTATATTGTGTTGAAGTCACCAGTTTCAGCCTTTTTTTTTTTCATTTCGCTGACTTGATATAACAGAAAGGCTCGAAGCCTTTCGACTCACAGAAGATAAAAACTATTCATTTGCCGTTCAATTTGAAGAAAAGATGTTGCCCCATTCATTTCCTGATGAGCAGGGGAAATGGAGACTCCTTTGCAACGCTACACGAATGGCAAATAATTACATTTGCAATCATTTGCATCTCTGATTTGAATTGGTCATCTATGAAAGACTGCTACCGAGCCATTTCTATTGTCTGTTTGCAGTGAAAAATGAACCAATTTAATAGCATGCCAAAAGACAGCTGGTGATAAAAAAAATATATATATATTGCATTGTAGACATCTCTGTCGCTTAGACGAGCAATCTTTCACACACACACTTCAGTGAAAGGAGAAAGAAAGAAAGAAAGAAAGTAAGTAAGAAAGAAAGAAAGAAAGAAAGCAAAAGAAAGAAAGAAAGTAAGTAAGAACAAAAGAAAGAAAGAAAGAAAGGATCTGTTCATTTGGAAATATCACTTTTATAATCACTTTGTAGCTGTGGAGCAGGTTTATTGATTGTAAGGAGATTACTTGCTCTATAAATGTTTTCTGTCATTTGAGGGGAAATAAATCACGAGTGTGGCGTTAAAGACAAAACAAGCAATATGTGTCTCGCTGTGTCGTTTCGATTTGCTCTAACTGTCTTTGAGCTGTCAGTGAATTATATACAGAAGCATAACTGAGTGTCAGCTCCAGTAAGATATTGTCAAATATCTCTCTAAGCTGACATGGTCTTTCCATTACTCAGTGATGTAATGGTGTGTCATGCTGCGTGCGGAGCCGTTGGATATAACTCAGCTGAAGAGCAGGGCCTGTGTTGTCTGAGGGCGGCGCGGGGAGGCTGTGTCCTGAGCTGGATGGCGGGTGATAGATGGTGTTGTGACAGCCATTCGTTTCTCGCTGGCTTTTTTCCCCTCCAGGTTGAGGTGTAAAGTGGAGTCAGCACAGCCATGGCACAGTGATTTAAGGCATTTGCCTCATCAGGAAATCGATCCTGGGTGGAAGGGGCCCAGCTGCCGCAATGCTAATCCAGCAAGGTATCCCTCAGCTTCCTGGGAGCAAAGCACTTCTGCAAAATGGCATATGGATCTTGTTACTTCTGAGACAATATATTGTGCCACATAACAAAATGATCTGATACTGTAAGCATTTTCTGTTCCTCTAAGAAACTTATATCCCCAGTTATTTTATTTTTAACCGTTTATTGATCTGGGACATCTTAGCACACAGTGGCTTGGACATTGAGTCATTCCTGGTGTTGACCAACACTTACATTAGTGAGCATCTAAGTGATGAATATGGAATCACTTCAGCCCCTAAATCTTTCTTGAGGTCCACATCCTGTGTCTTATTATTCAAAAACTGCATGGAACACTCTTATATAACTCAAATAATTTAGTTATTATTCAGTTATAGAAGTGACAAATGGAACTCTGAGTTTGTTGATTTTGATTTCAAATCAACAAAAAAGGGCTTAAAAGGGCTTCTGTACATACACAAAGTTTGCTATTTAAATTCAGATTGAACTTCAAATTCATGGAGCTGGAGCCCCTTGTACAAGATATTCCAGACCAGTTTAGACAAAGTAGAAACCCATCTAATCTCAGACCCACATAGATAGATTTCTGATTTATTGTTTTCTAAAGACATGTAAGGTAAATGATATGGCTGGAAAAAAAAACCAAAAAAAACACTTGGAGTGAAAAAATAGTTCCAGTAAAAGGAGATCCAAGTATTAACTATATGTTATTTGAATATCAATATTTTAATGTGCATAAAGTCCATTGCGGGACTAATAAGCAGAGGAGAACCCCCAGGGCCCTCTAGCCTCTCAAAGAAGGACAAATGATTTCTGAGAAATAAAAAATGTCCTTTTTTATTCATTTTTATGAATAGAATTATATATTTATAACTTCACAAGTTCTGCAGTAATAGTTTTCTTTTATTATTCAGAGTTTTGGTTGCAAACCACAAGGTTAAATTCTTGAAAAGATCAATAGAAAATTATTCAGTCCGTATTATTTTTCTTTGCGTTATCTAGGTAGATATGCCTAAGTGAGCTCTACCATTGGTTGGAACGTCGCCGTGTCAGATTAACCACCAGCATAATTAGGAAGTGACAGTGGAATCAACTAATCACATCTTGATTTCCAGTTGGTGGGATCAGTTTCCAGGGACGTCAAAGACGCTGACTGAATATAAGCAGCAGCAGATAAACAACAGGGTCTGTCTATCATGAGCCTCAGCTGGTAAATCTGCTATGTCATTGATTTGGTGCTAAAATACTCCGAGAACCCCATAGGGGCACTAGCAGAAATTAGCGTTGTCTTAGAAACAATTTTTCCTCATTTTTGAGCATATTTTGATATTTACTGTCTAAACTGAAGGCCTATAAACTATATCTTTTGGAGGCATAATGCGCAATTTGAGACATTATATGAAAATAGTAAATCACAATACAATGCAGTATGTCATGGGATAATACTTCACAAACCACAGATCTTTAAAAATTACTGTAAAATTGCACTGTGGCACAAGCATCGTGATAAGATTGGGGCCTTAAGTTATTCCCACCCTCTTCAGCAGTTAATTTAACTCTTGAATTTACTGGTGAACACTACTGGTTTTACTCTGTGAGAGACAGTATGTGCTAATTTGGTGTGTCATTCACTCTTTAACCATATAATTTAACCCTGTTTAAGTCACCCTTGGCTAAAAGAGAAATAAGGCATATTGATTAGCTTAATTATCTTTAAGCTGCATTAGCGCCCTGCATAAGCACTGTAATTAGTGGCTCTGTGGACCTCTTCTACATAAGCGCTCCAATGATGGTGTCCTACGCACCAGTGTAGCTCTCTTCTTAGCCTCAGGGTCACTTTTAAAAGACATCCAAGCCGAGAATAGCTTCAAGTGCCATGACAAAAGCATCCTTCATCTGCTCCAGGGAGAAACAGTTGACGCCACTCCACAGATAACTGGACGTAAGTGAACTTCTAGTGCTTTTAGCATTATAATAAGGAAGCATAACACACTCCTCAGTCTTTTTACAACAGGTTTGCGTTGCTACAGGTCTATCTTTAGCCTTCTCCATGGCCGAGTACAAGTGTCCTCTCCTTGTAGAAGGCTTAGGCATCGAACGACAGTCGACCTCTTTCCTATGTCAACACATTAGTTGATTATTTCTGTTGCAGGCAGGAATAAACCATAGGCCTCTAATGGCAGTGAAGTGCTCTTGCTCCTTTAGAATGTTAAACTGACATTCCTATTAAAGTGCTATTTTTCTCACACTAAGATAACACCCATGGCCAGAAAACAGCATGCTTAACTGAACTGCTGACATTAGGGGGATCTCTGGAGCTAAACAAAAGCTGTGACCGCAAACAGTGTTTATATGTGGTAGGTCATAAACATGGGGGTCAATGTATTCTCTTTGTCAGGAAACCAGCCAGAGTTTGGTTGACTTTAGAAAGCAAAATTCCATGCAGTGACTTGCTGGAATGCCTGTTTTAGAACTTGTTGAGTTGTGTTAACAATTTATCTTGGTGCAGAGAAAGACAGTCCAAGACAGTCCAAAAGTATTGGGACGCTTGATAGTTACACCAACAGGGACTTTAATGACATTGCGTTCAAATACATAGACTTTAACGTGGAGCTGATCCCACCCTTTGCAGCTATAACAGCTTCCACTCTTCTTGGAAAGTTTTCCACAAGAATTTGGAGATATTGGAGTTTGGAGAATTTGTGCCCAATCATTCTGTAGAGCATTTATGAGATCAGACACCGATGTTGGACGAGAAGGCCTGGCTGTGTTCCAGTTCAACCCAAAGGTGTTAAGGCCCAAACCATGAAAAACCGGTGTGTCCCAATACTTTTGTCCATATAGTGTATCTATATATTGTAAATTTGTAGCTTTAACTGCTTTAATGCACTGAATGGTAATGGGATTGTCATATAATGACAACAGATACGTTGTGTTGTAGATGTGTTTCTAATTGCTTTGTAGTTAACTGTATCTTCTCAGTTGGCCTTAGTTGTATTCTCTTACATGAATTAGGCTATATGTACTATGGATATATCATCCATCTCCATGCATAATGTCAGAAACAGAATCAGAGCACTGAGCACTGAGAGTGAATACAGATGCTACTGGGATTCCCTTGCAGAAACCTCTATAGTTAAAGAATGTTTCAGTATTTTGTTTATCCACCATTTGACTTTATTGCAGCTTCCATTCTTTTGACGTGTTTTCAGTTTTTTTTTCTACAGAAATCTGCAGGGATGTTCTTCAGTATTTCTTGGAAAAACACTCCTCCAAAGTTCAGTCTTAGAAGTTGGCTGCATTTTCTGCTCTTCACCATCCAAGTTATTCCCAATTACAAATGTACACTCATCAGTCCATAAAACCTCCCTCCATATCTCAGATGTTCACTTTGGGTGCTCTAAAGTACATTTGTCTCTTTTCTTTTCTCGCTAATGGCTTCTTGGCACATCCTTTCAGATCCACAGTGCTGAGTTGTCTTTTCACTGTCTAAGGATGGACCGAAATACCTGTGATTTTTTTTTTCTTTTTTTCAGATATGAAGTGAAAGTGGAACTGGATTTTCTTTAAGTGCTCTTTATTTGATGGTCACCGTCTTGGTGGTCTGCCAGGTTACATTCAGAGAAAAACGTACCGTACAGGTAGCTTCCATTTCGTAAGTGTAAATGTACAACATGGTCATTAAGATCCAATTGTGTCCCTTAAAAAACACAGAAAAAAATTATTTGTACCTTTTCAAAGCCTAACATTTTACATAAGAAAAGTACAGTCAAAAGAGTCAAGACAGGTTGCATGGGGTTCATGCAACTTTAAAATTAAAGCTTCAGTGGAATCCAATACGAGTATGTTGACACCCCAATGATGCAAGGAGTACCACGCCAGTGATAGTTTAGTACCTTTTTCTCTAAAAGTGTAAGAATCACATTTTCTATGGAAAGTGCCGTTTCCTTTGATTTTGCCTTCCTTTTGCAAGTGGATGATCTCTCTTATCTCCTTTTAGCCGTTATAGATGCACATGAGAAAGATATGTGTGAGGCAGCTGAGGTGTGTTTGAGTAGTTGCTTGTGTAAATGTTAGTGCCTCTTTGAAGGGGAACATAATGTCAGTGAAAGCTTTGAGTCCAGCTTTAGTTGGGAATACAGTAACTGTTTAGATTTAAGACTGGAAGGATGGAAGTGTAGAGTGCACAAAAAAAGAGAAAACAAAATAAATACAGAAAAAACAACAAATAGTTGGTGTAGTTTCAAGTTCAGCATTCCTTTTACACCTCTTTATGGGTCAGGATAGTGACAGTCAGGGAAAATTTTCTGGTTCTAGGACTGAGACCATACCAAATGAAGGCCTCTGTAAATACTACCAACACTCTCTCACATATGTTTTCTTCTTTGCCTTTGCTCTTTGTTCTCTCTTTTTATCTCTACATCTCCCACTGTGTTTTCTCCACGTTTGCCTCGCATGCCCTTAATTATGTCATCCTTATTCATCATACTGTGCACACCGATGGTCCTTCAGTGCAATTTGACCAGAAAAGCAAAACCCCTTTCCCTTTCCCCCTTATGCTTTCCCTTCAAAACTGATCAACAGACATCAAAAGAGCAAATTAACATCTCAACAATATGATGCAGTATTTTCTGTAGGTTTGATCATGTTTGATATATTATTTAGCTCCTGTGATAAAATTAGCACATGGGCCTTTGCTCTTTTGTTCACATTAATAAGTTCCTTTATTTTTAAACGTTTAACAACACATTTTAATGTGCAGGCTGTTTGAGTGAGGTTGTAAAGGTGAAAGTCTCTTTGAAGAGATGGCATTTTATTGCATTGAGGTACGTTAGTAGGACTGCCTCTGGGTAGACTTTCTTATGGAGGCCATTTTGTATTGTCAGCCTAAGCTCAGTCTCACAAGAGCGTCTGCCATCCTACCACCAGATGCAATTTGTCACTTAACTTTGCCAAGAAAAGTCTAATTTGACATAAAATAGGTGGTAGTGCAAACAACAGCAATGTTGTTGAAATTATGTATATGTGATTTGTAATATAAGAACCTTGTTGGAAGAACACAACCAAGACTACATGATCTAGAATCTTGAATCTTGAATCTTGATGTTAGCAACTTGACAGTTCAAAACATATCAGAAGACATTACAACACATTAAACCTTCTGAATGTTTTCCAGGACAGCAGTTCTATTTATGACCTTGTTTATGTCTCCTGTGAGAGGCAGTAAGGATGTTGAGAGCTTTCAGCTGAGGTTAGTGAGTAAGGCAGTCAGCCACCAGCCCATGAATCTGACATGCAACATCTCAGTGCTGCATCAAAGCTGACAGGGCCTTCCTTCAGATCCACGTGCCTGGACCAAAAGAGGTCACAGAGCCACACTTACTCTCTAACATCAATGACTTCATGCAATTCTGAATACAAACAAGCAAAAGAGATTTTATTAGCAAGTGTTTCCTGTTCGTTGTAGCTGTGTTGTATTTTCTCGGTTTACAGATTAGAAAGTTGAATGTGATCTTGTCAAGTCAAGTCAAGTTTATTTATACAGCCCATTGTCACACACAAGGGATATGTGCTTCACAGGAATAGAATAAAAATATTAAGCATAAAAAATAGTAGGAGGTAGAAAAAAGAGTAAAAGAAATAAACAGTAAGGTGGAGAATAGGAGGGTTTTAGTTGCTTTTTAAAGCATGCTACAGTTGTGTAGAACTGAGAGCTAAAGATAAAAATCTTGGAAGAGGAAGCATCACTTTGGCTTGACTACAGAATCTTTCTTGCAAAAATGATTGGTGAAAAATCTAATTTGCACTATTTCCCTCTTTCGCCAAATGTAATCAATCAGCCAAGACATGATTGGAGCCTGATGTTTGCTTCTTTCTTAGTTTTGGGCTGGAGCTCCAATAAAGCTAACAAGCCCAGAATCATCATGCGGATTTCTCAAGGACCTTGTGTTTGAACATTGACAATATTAACCAGCAAACTGCTGGTTATCAAGCATGGTTCTGGAGTACCCCTTGTCCTACACATTATAACAAAAGAAGAGCCTGATTAGTTGGTCAGTTGCATCAAGTGAAACAGGGGAAACACCAAAATACGGAGAGCAGGGGTCTCCAGGACCGTGGAAGAGAACCTGTTGGTAAGTTAGTCTCACTTCACTTGACTTCTAATCCTGAAAGGAGCACACTGTTGTGACACAGCAGCTGTGTGAGGGGATGTTTTGTCTGATGGAAGATACAGGGAAGCAGGCCTGGGTGCAGTTCTGATGCCAGGTGCGTCTGGCAGGTCGGATTGTGTTACTGATTAGCATCATGCTGCAGTACAGTTGGTTGTGGTTCACAGAGTCCTCCTAGGGGTGCAAATGCTGTGAAAGTAACCCCCCCGCACACACACACACACACACACATACACACACACACACACACACACACACACACACACACCACAATTCTGGGAAACCGCCAAAAAGGCTGATGTGTGAAGAAGCTGATGCATTACCTGGAAAGACAGTGTAAGTCCAGATTCCAGCCAACCAAGCTAAATGTTACTGCGAGGCTTAGTGCTTAGGGCTTTCAGTGCTTTTTTAGTCATAAAACTAAACAAAAAAAAACTGTACTTTTGCCTTTTTCGGTAACTCTTTATAATAAACCTACCCTTATAAAGGGTTTATAAATGATTTATAATCAGGTTGTTAATTAAGATAAACCTTTAATTAGGTTGTAGATAGAGAAACCCTTAATAGTGGGAAGATGAACAGAAGATGAAGCTACATAAGTAACTACATTTTTGTCATTTTATGTGTAAAATATATGGTACATAATATTGTAACACTTTACAATAAGACTACACTTATACAGGGTGTATAAATTATTAATTATCAGGTTGTTAATTAGGTTGTAGACAGTTTATAAATCATTAATAAGCAGTTATAAACAAGTTATAACAGTTGTCATACATCGATGCAGGCTCACTATTTGCCAAGATCTGGTGTTTTAATGGTAGTAGCATGTTAACAAACACCTGATGAAGCTGACAGTTTAACAGAGATAGAAACATGATAAGCTCAGTGACTATCAAGATTTAAGATCTTGCCAAACGGTGAGCTTGCATCAATGTATGACTACTCTTTTAAATTGTTTATAACAGGGACATAGAGTCCCAGTCTGCTGCCTGTAGAGACAGCAGTATTTTCCACTGCAGTACACTAACCCTGACATTAAAAACCAACAGAAAAAGTTGGAAGTGTAGATTTTACACAGAACTCACCATGTAGACGAATATGCAATTACATAATTACACTTGAGTGGTATGACTGAATGAGAGTAGCAGCTCTTGACTTAAGAGGGTTAACAAGCTTCATCTGACAGGTGAGTCAGCTGCTAAAGAAAGCTCCTGACATTTGTTGGGCTCCTTTTAGGTGTGATGAAGAATTTAGGAGGTGTAAGATTTAAAAATTCATAAGAAAGGGCACACAGAGAAACACGTAACAACACATATTTTTACATAAACCCTTCCTTTTTTACTTCAATAGAAGCAATGGGCCCAGGTGCCTAGTTCTTAACATCAGCATGGTAAATGAGGGACCCTTGGAGGTCGCACGGTCTTTCATTTTGGTGCACTGCTTCAAATTTTAAAGAAATTTCAGTACTCTATTCCAATTCTTGAATTATAAGCATTTTCATAAATCACTAATTGCAGCGAACATTCATTCATTCATTCATTTTCTGTAACCGCTTATTCCTTACTAGGGTCTCAGGTACCCAGAGCTTATCCCAGGGTCTATGGGCGCGAGGCAGGGACTCACCCCAGGTGGGGCGCCAGCCCACTGCAGGGCACACATACACACACCATTCGCTCACACACTCACACCTACGGCCAATTTAGAATCCCCAATTCACCTGATGTGCATGTCTTTGGACTGTGGGAGAAACCGGAGACCCCGGAGGAAACCCACGCTGAGTTCGAGGAGAACATGCAAACTCCACACACACACAAGGCCCGGACCCACACACAACCAACACGCCCCTGAACTGAACTCCTCTCTGCTCCTCCTAACACAATGCATTTACACACTGATCTTTTCTGCCTTAAACAAACAACTCACACTCCAGCTGCCACTGTAAATACCTGTTATTTATTATATACTGTTCATTTTCTGTCCTGCTGCTGCTATATTTGCACAATTATATTTATTGCTGTCCACCTCTGTTCTGCATTTTTGCACACATAACTCTCCACTGCTACAATTCAGTATCTGTCATAATACTGTACTCATTCTGACCAGAACTGTGGCTATTGACTGTAGTAAATGTTGTCTTGTCCAGTTGTTTTGTTGCTCTTGTGTTTTTCTTGCACTCTCTTCTGTCCTGTCTGCATTGCAGTCTTGCGGTGTTTCTGTTTCTGTTCCTGTGTTGCTCCATGGTCCTGGAGGAACGTTGTTTCGTTTCACTGTGTACTGTGTATATATGGTTGAAATGACAATAAAACCTACTTGACTTGACAACTATTTATATAATTAACATGCATTACACCCATAAAATTGTTAAATGTGAATAAAGTAAGAGTCACTCTTCTGGGTGAAGAATGTGTCTGAAGGACAGTAAAATGTGGTAGGGTGACAGATTATTTTTATAATTTTAAACAATTATTTGGACCCTCTCCCCCAAAATAAATAAATAAATAGACAGATAAACAAACAAACAAAAACAAACAAACAAATAAATAAAAATATGTTAAACATTTCTCTCTTTTTTGCTGGAAAAATCCCCAGACATGCATATTAAAGATTATGGAAAACTTCAGCTTAAACACACATTGACATCACTTGACTATTAATATAATTAACATGCATTACACCTATAAAACTGTTAAATGTAAATAAAGTGCATGATTAGATCTCTAGTATGTTACTCCAGCCAAGTTGAAGCCGTATCTTAACTCTTCTGGGTGAAGAATGTGTCTGAAAATGTGGTTTGGTGGTAGGGTGGTAGGGTGACAGATTATTTTTTATAATTTAACCAACTATTTGGCCCCACTGTACCCTGTTACTCTCGCCTCTTTGTCTTTGTATTCTGCAGAGAAAAGCAAAAGACTGTGAGAAAGATGGAGATTACATAAGCCTTAGGCTAATGTGCAGAGTCAGGGCTCTGAAGCAAAGTTAGCATCTGGCTGCTGTCCCTGTGGCTTTTGCCACCTACAGAGATAGCAGTGTGTGTGTCTTTGCGAGCCAAACCTACAATAGCCTTTTTACTACTGCAGTGGAGTGCTTCCCAAGCCTGGAGTGGTTTCAAAAGCCATGCTTTTTTAAACTTCGCTGATTTAGTGTGTCAGTCATCATCAAGCCTGGAATGTTTTGTAGGCAGGACTGAACAACTACATGAGACTCCTCAGGGTTCTTGAGAGCTGGTTGGCTGGGGCTGGGGAAGAGCTGCTGGGCTCTGGGAGGTTGCTGATTGCATGATGGACACAAGCAAGAGACAGAAATAGTTGTCAAAGCCGATGCTTTCATGGACTGGAACAGATAACGAGTGATTGAATAGAAATGACTACACTCTAGACTTTAATATACAATCTCTAGTCTCTAATTTGTAGCTCCACTTTGCTGGTGTGCAATTAGAGACCAGCCCTTACTGCGTTCAAGCTTCAAGATCTTCATCAAAGGCCAGTTTCTGATCAGAAAGGTGACCAAGCAGATGGATATTTTTTGGAAACACTCTCAGATTAGCAGAGAAGCCTGATACGCTCGTACTAGTGCCACACAAAACCAAGCCACCATCATATCAATGTCACTTATGTGTTCCAAATGGTCCACCACCTATAAAATATCTGGCAGTGGACATGTGGTCCTAGACTGAGCAAGGATGAATAAGGTAAAGTGGGGCTGAAAAACTGTGCAGAGCGACAGATGGACCACAGTCTGTAAATGTTCACCTCTACCATATAGTGGAACTTTTAAAGTAGATGGATCCCAAAAAGTGGCTGGTGAGTGAAAGTACAAGGTAGGTGTTTCTATTAAAGTGGCCAGTGAGATAAAGGACAAATTAGACGTTTCCTATAAAGTGACCAGTGAGATGAGGTACAAGGTAGGTGTTTCTAATAAAGTGGCCAGTGAGATGAAGTACAAGGTATTTGTTTCTAATAAAGTGGCCAGTGGGTGAAAGTACAAGGTAGGTGTTTCTATTAAAGTGGCCAGTGAGATAAAGGACAAATTAGACGTTTCCTATAAAGTGA
>JBBPCZ010000163.1:4280769-4296986 GCA_037974445.1 Brycinus macrolepidotus | reverse complement strand
CCAGTGAGATGAAGTACAAGGTAGGTGTTTCTAATAAAGTGGCCAGTGGGTGAAAGTACAATGTAGGTGTTTCTATTAAAGTGGCCGGTGAGACAACGTGCAAGGTAGGTGTTTCTAATAAAGTGGCCAGTAGCTGCTTCTAATAAGGTGAATGGTACATGTACAGTTACATTTCCAGCTAATTTGCTTCATTTCTTCCGAAGATTTTCAGCAATTGTTTAAAGAACAAACCAGAACAAAACTAAAATTAAATATTTCATTCAGCCTCCTGAAAAAAGTGCATACTGATGACATGCTGATGTGGGTCAGTTCTTGTCCTGAGTGTTGTACCTCTAAACTGAGGGACATGGTGTCTTTGCTGTGCTCTTATTCTATTCTAAATTCATCCTCATTCATCCTCAGTTTATTTTTAGTATTGTCCCCAGCATGATAAACAACGGGAGGACAATAGAAAGAACAACTCCAAGCCACTATTCGCGTTACTAGTAAAATACTTCAGCAGCAATTTTATTTGTTTATCTTTTGTATTTATATGCACTTCTCTTACTGACCACAGCATTTGTGTACATGGTGTATATAGTACATAATGTATATAGTATAGTATTTTGATTTTTATATTGACTAATACTGTATTATATATTTTCTTGTTTCTGTGTGTCTGTGCAGTCAAAGCTTAAGAAATTTCCTCCGGGATCAATAAACTTTTCTGATTCTGATTCTGATTCTGAGGATGTACTAAATTGTCCACATACATTCATAAGACAGGCAAAGGACTGACCATGCACATTTCACGAGAGTTGCAAGTTTATATTTGCCCTTTCAAGCTTTTCTTCCCCTAACAAATGAATGTATGGATGAATTAATGAATGCTGGTGCAGGTACCGACTCAGTTTCAACCGTTCAAATGTTTCTTTGCTTATTTATGCATGCAAGAATTTGACATTTCCAAACAGGAGAAAAAAAAACCCTGTGTGCACATCATGGCCTCTGCAGCTCCTTGCTGTGCTTTAATTTGGTTTATTTTATCCCTTGGATGTTATTTAGTCCAGATGCAGGAGCTCCTTTCTGGTGTCAGTCAGAGCTGATGACTTTGAGCTTCCCTCTGAGATCAGAGGGGTCGACTGTGATTGACACACATGAACATCATGCTTTATGCACACTGCAACAGTGCACCATCACACCGTCGCAAGTGAAGCGCAGTCAGTCGTGCGGCGAGAAACCTCAAGTGCACTCAAAGTTTGAACGACGGCTACCTGCATGCTACACCCAAGCAAGAGGGGGACAATCAGAATCGGAATCAGAATAAGAATCTGAATCAGCCTCTACTGGCCAAGTACGTCACAAAACACTGCAGAAATGTACAATAGTGCATGTATAGTTGCAATAGTACAACACAGACATCCATTTCCTTCAGGATCATTCTAATCTGGGAGATTCTAATTTTCTGATTTTGGTTTTGTTTCTGATTATAAATTCTTCCACATGGACACACATTTTTGAATAAGAACACTGTGAATATGATTTTCAGACAAGTGAAGTCATCTTAAATGTAGTCACTATATGTAACATTTCTCATTTTGACACTGTTGTAATTATATTACACCTATATCTAGTTGTTTTTGGTTGTTTTAAGTCATTGTATTCATTCAAATTGCCCAATTTCAATGACATTCTTACAATAATCCCAAATAGTAGATATATTGACCACATTTAAGATGGTTTCACTTGCCAATATAACATTTTTATGTGAAAAGTATCCTATATCATACATGATATGGTTAGAATTCTGTGTCATACACCTACATAAACACTGAGTAGCCAGTTTATTAGAAACACCTTGTATCCACACTCACTGGCCATTTGATCAGACATAACCAAATAGGAGCACTTTGTGGGTTCACAATTACTGATTGGACCCCATCTGTTCATGCATAATTTATCAGCTTCCTTTCTAACCTGTCCGTCAATAGAAAGGACCCACTTTAGGATCACCACTATCCAGATATGCTTTTTGGTGCTGGAGTACTTGAAATTGTGTGTAGTGTGGTAGTGTGTATCACGCACAGCAGTACAGTTTTAAAACACTGTGTAAATTGTGTTAAATACTCAAATTAGCACAATTTGCTATAATAACTGATCTAGAAACAGCTTTGCCACATCTTATCATAATGAATAATACATGGACATAAATAATAAGATTTTAGATCATCACGTCTAATCCAATACACAAATAAAAAATGAATCTCACGATATTCAAGTCAAGTAGGGTTATTGTCATTTCAAGCACACATACAATACACAGTGATACGAAACAGCATTCCTCCAGGACCTTGGTGCAGCACATGAACAAAAACAGACCCACAAAGAACAAAAACAGAAACAAGACTATACAAGTGCAGACCGGACAAAATACACAGAGAGCAAACAGAATGAGAGTGCATGAAAAACACAAGAACAACAAAACAACAGGACAAGACAACAATTTGTGCAATCGACAGCTACAGTCCTAGTTGGTATGAATGCAATGTATGACAGATACTGTATTCTAGCAAAACAAGCAAAACAAGATATTAAAGATACTGACTAGATTTAAGCTGCCTTTACTGGCCAAAATAGCATTTTTGCAGTGTTTTTTTGGTGCATGCAAGCCCAAATCTGTATTGGAAAATACAGTACTCTGGTTTGTCCTTAAATGACAGTGCAGAGGCTTTGAGTGAAAGAGCAGAGTCACACACTCGGGAGGACGGAGCTCACGCTGCCGGCCAAGCCGCCCTAAAACAGCTTTATAGTGTCATCCGGCGCAGGAGTGTGATCGAAAGCCCTGCAGTGCTCCTGCTGCTTTTGGCCAGCACTTTTTATTTGTCCACTCAAGACTTTGCGCTAAACAAATGGTGATGAAACCCTCCCCTCTCTGGCCACAGGCTGCTGTATAATGGATGTTCTTTGTCTGCCTCTCGAAAGCCATTTATCCACACGACTGCCTGAGCTAGACTGGATGAGAGATGAGGGAGAGGGAGAATAGACTGTTGTGGTTTGGCCCATCCCGCCGAATGTATTGACAGGGGATAGTTTCAGGCCTGTGATGCATTGTGAGGAAAAGTACATTTTTAGATAGTGAGGGGAAAACAAAATGCACTTCAAAGCAACACTGTGGAGCCGACACAGAACAGTCCTATAGGCTAGTCATCAAACAGAGTAATGAACGCCCTAGGTCGGAGAGGAAAAACAGTTTTATCTGCAGCCTTCTCAGTAAATTACTTTGGCTTTCCCCATGAAGAGCTTTTCTCATGTCTCAGACCATATTGTTTCTCAGTAAGAGCGCTTTCCTCACATGTGGATCAGTACTGCCACATTGTGGCTGTAGACAGCACATTCGCTCAGATAATTAGATTTCAGTAAGAAGCGCTTTTACTGCACCACACCAATTCAGAATTAAGGCAGTCATATTCAAAAGTTTAGGCACCCCGGTTCACCTGAAAATAGGTACACATCCTCTACATCCTCAGCACATTTCTGCACATTTCAGTGTTTATTTGTGAAATAAAAGATATTGAAATGAGACCTGTGAGATGAATCGACCTGGGGTACGAAATATGACCTATGCACATTTTATATTTTTTGTTTTATGTTTTCCAGTCAGTTTAACCCAGCAAGTAAATAGAAATGATGCACTAAATGGAAGAAAATGCCAAGTTTTAGTGTGTTCCCTGTTGAGACTGTGTTGTGTTTCACAAAGAACATCTATAAAATATGTGGCTTAACTGAGGGTGCTCAAATTTAATGTATAATGTATGCCAACACCTGCTAACTCTCCTAATAGGTTTGCATCAGTTTAACTTTTTTACAGTTTAACAGTTTAACTCGCTTTTTTGTTCTCTTTTGGTTTTATTTTATATTCAAGGCCATGTGTGAATATTTGAGCTTGTGTGAATATTTGAACTTTTCTTATTCTGTGTGTTATTTCAGTTCTGAGGGCTGATCTTCGTGCTTGTATCCTTTCAAGCTCATAAATCCAGTATGGCCTCTCAGGTTGACCTTTTTAAAAGGTCTCTGGCATGCACACCTGACGTTGAAATGACCGGCAGGACTGTGTTTGAGAATTTTCTGAATGAAAATAAAGGATCTGGCCATATTTAAGAACCGTTGTCGTGCTTCTGTGTGTTCAGAGGTGTTATCAGTGTCTGTTTCAGTCTCTGGTGTGGCCCTGTTCACATTTGATGGTAATATCAATTACAAGTGACCTGATCAGAAGTTGAGAGATGAAGGGCCGCTTAAATCCGGCATTTTCTTGGGTCTCAAATCTGTCTCCACTTGAATGCACGACCACTTATGATAGGATGTCATGACTGACCGTGCACATTTACTGTGTATCATATCTACATACTGGTCTCTGCCACAATTTCATGTCTGTGTTCGAACTGTTACAAACATTTAGACCGCATGGATTTCTACCCATATTAGGCCTATCAACAAACAACAAAGAGGCAAAAAATGAACTATTTTGGTCCACTTGGGGCCACTAATACCAGGTGCATTATACTTGCAAAGAATACAAAGCAGGAGAAACTAAAATCCAATTCATGGTCCAGAAAGAAAGTCTTAATAAACGAATAACTGTCCAAAATCTGGAGAAACCCTGAGCTGGTAGTGGTTTCTATATAGGGGCATGACAGCACTGGAATTTTTTTAATTATTTATTAATTACAGTATTGAATGAATTTTCACGCTGTGCAGAATACGGGCTGCTCCTCACACAAGTCAGATTCATGAACAAGAGATCATCATAAAACATAAGAAATTAAAAAAACAACAACATCCTCATAAGCTGTTAACTCTGTATTACAACACATATGTTTCATTCCTAGTATTTGATTTTTTTTGCTTTATCTTGCTTCCAAAAGGTACAAAAATAATCACTTTAACAGAGATAATAAGCTCTGCTCTGCCCTCTGCAGGCCCAGCAGTGAGAGTGAAGCTTCATTCCAGCAGGTGCTGGGCTTTAGGTATTTATAGCTATTCCTGTGGAGTGGCAGATCTTTTTAAGCCTACATCCGGCAGAGCTACCAGCATTCAGCTTGGAGGTCGTGTGACCCTCTGCAGGCCCGAACTCTGTCCAAGCAGCTGCTGAAAAGACTTCAAAGAGCTGGAGACAAAAGAGTACAGGAAGTTCAGTGCCACAGGCAAGTTCTACTAGATATCTTTTGTTACTTTTGCAAAAAAAAAAAAAAGAAGTACTTTTTCCAGTTTTTGACAAACTTTCTAAAACTTACTAAGCACTCTTTTCTTTTAAAATATTTGAAAATGAACATTTTCGTGTTTATATTTCATATGTTCATAGTTTTTGGATACTGAAATGATATGGCCACGCAGTATTGCGCAAGAATTAGTGTATATCCCTGTTTATTATTATTAGTGTAGATTATTTTAATCTTTTGAGATGAATGAGCCACACTGGACAAATTTCAATAGTTGTTTTTGCATTTTTGTCCATATTTTGCCCGCAGTTTAGTTATGTCTAATTCCACGTGCTAGCTGGGCTCCTCTTACACTGTATGGCCAAAATTATTGGGACACACCTGTTTTTTCAGGGTTCGGGCTAGGCCCCTTTACTTCTTCAGCATACCAAGACATTTTGGACAACGCCATGCTTCCAACTTTGTGGACACAGTTTGGGGAGCGGAGATGGCGAGCCAGACCTTCTCGTCCAACATCAGTGCCTGACCTCGTAAATGCTCTACAGAATGAATGGACACAAATTCCCACAGAAACTCCGAAATCTTGTGGAAAGCCTTCCAAGAAGAGTGGAAGCTGTTACAGCTGCAAAGGGGGACCAGCTCCATATTAAAGTCTATGTATTTGAATGCAAGGTCATTAAAGTCCCTGTTGATGGAATGGTCAGGCGTCCCAATACTTTTGCTCATATAGTGTATCTCCTATGCAAAGCAATCTTTACTATCTTCCACTAAGGTAATATGCCAATTTTGTCTCACCACTCGGAGCTGCATCACATCTACATTGCACAAATGGCCACTCGCAGCACAAAGCAACAGAAGGAGGGGGCAGTGAGTGGTGCATTTTTCAATTGGCTAGGTGAGGTTGGCTCAGTGAGCTGATGAGCAAGTCATGCAAACTTAGCCTTGTAATTCTATTTTTCTTTATTCTGAGAAGTCTGAACATGAAAGTACAGCAAACCACTTGAGCTAATAGAACATTGGAAGATGGCATTAGACAATCACTCAGAGGAAAATGGCAAGTCCAGGTTGACCAGGGCGTCTTTAAATGAGTATTGAAATGTTTTTTTTTTTTTTTTTTCGCTCATTACTCCTTATAGAGCAGATACTGGATGAGTCTTTCTGGAAGAGGGAGTTTGTTGACTTTGCACTTCCTGTGTGACTCAACATGTTGGTGGATTTTCAGTCTGCAGAGCTGCTTCAGTGAGTGTGGAGCCCCTTTAAGAGAAGAAATGCAAAGAAAAGATAGTGTAAGAGCTCAATTAGAATGACTTAAACACAGTACAGCTGGAGTATTCATAATACTACATAAAATAATTCCTGAACATTCTAGATCAGCAGTTCCCAACCCTGGGCCTGGAGTACCTTCAGTCCTGCACATTTTAGCATTTTTCCTGCTCGCAACACCCCTGATCCAAGTAATCAGCTAATCAGCAAGCTTTCCTTCAGCTGAATCACTTGTGTTACAGCAAGGGTTACTTTGAATACTTTGAAAAGTACTGATGGATGAATACTGAATATACTGTTTTAAATGTACTCAGCACATTTGGAGGCCTGGTGGTTAGGGAGTTGCCCCTGTGATTGGAAGGTGCTGGGTTCGAATCCCAGGACTTCCAGTGGCACCACTGAGGTACCCTTGAGCAAGGTACCGTCCCCACACACTGCTCCCCAGGCGCAGTGCTGCTGGCTGCCGGCTGCTTCACTTGGTGAATGGGTTAAATACACTAATGTATTTCATTACCATAGATTAAAGTAATAGATTCAGTATGCAATCAAAATACATTTAGAGTGCATATATGTGTTTTTGCTTAGTTCATACTGTTACTCTGGTTGGAACTTTTCTTCATGTAATTCTTCTGTTAATATGTTTCATGGAAATTTTGATTAATGGTTTCCCTGAAAAGTCCCCCAAGCAGCATCATAAACTCATGAATTAACTGAAAATGGAACGCCTTTTGCAGTTTTCGTTTTGGGTGCTAAATCATTTCATTACGTGCAATATCTTATTATTACGTGCAATAGACTTACCATGTGTAATATCACTACTTATATCAATATTACTGATCTACTACTGATCTCTGTTATGTGCAATAACGGACTCGGTATAGTGAACAACTCCTAACCATTATTTGTGTTACTAGTAATTCACTTAACTGTAAGGTACTAATCTATAGTATTTATACCCACCATTTGTGTACATAGCATAGTGTATTTCATATTGACCATTGTGTATTTATTGGATTTATTTAGACTTTATATTGTTCTTGTCTCTCTGTCTCTGTGTGTCTGTGCAGTTGTAGCATAAGCAGTTTCCTCCAGGATCAATAAAGTTTTCTGATTCTTTTTTACAGTGTATAAAAGTTATAAACACAAATATTTGGTATTTTTTGAGTTATCACATGTCCTTTAAATCTAAATATGTTAGAACTGTCTAAATATCTAAATATGTTAGAACTGTATTGGGTATAGTTCTTAATGTGATATTACTCTGGAATACAGTTAGGCACTGTTTTAATGCCTATTGTCTATTTTTGCTAAACTTGCCATAGAAGAAAAGTAAAATAAATAATATATATTTTCTATAAACAAATTGCCATTTTCCAATAGCACAATGCTGCAGATTTGACTATATAATGGGCAGCTTTATGATTCTCAGTTAATAACAAGTAACGAAAATGTATTCATGGGAAACTCTAGAGAACATCTAGAACACAAACTCACTTGTTCTCTCCTTGATGTAGGCCCATTCCTTATTGCTGTCCAGCTGTTCAGTGAGTTTGGAACAGAGTTTGACATGATCCACATAATCCAGTAGCAGGTCTATGATGGGTCCTGCCCAGTCACGCACCATAGGATGGGAAATCATCTCACAGAACTGTCAGCAAATTCATAATTCATACTTAGAAAATGAAGAGGATTGCACATCTGCAGCCATATAAAATAACACTGAATGGAGATGTGACCTTAATAAGGATTAAACCTAGTCTTTGTTACGTAATTGTTACATCAGTGCAGGTTCCTCATTGAACAGCATTTTAAATTTAATCTGTAAAACCAAATCCTTGTCTTCACTTTCTTGTACAAACCTGCATGCATTGTTCATCTTTGTTGATCCCAATACCATCCTTAAAAGAGGACTTCTGTGGTGAATGTGATTTACTGCTGCATTTGCACTGGAAACAAGACAGAGCATCACATCCACTGTCCATGAGGAGCTTCAGCAAGGGCAGGTAGTTCATGCAGAGTGCGACAGTGGCTGGGAAAGTGGTCAGCTTGTTTGGGATGTGGGCATTTACGTCTGCTCCGTTGTCCACAAGCAGCTTTACCATCTGCCTGGAGCCCTGCCTCAAAGCAACCAGGATGGTTCTGAAGTAATCCAGGTTGGGATTGGCGCCAGCCTTCAAAAGCATCGCAGCGGCTTCAGTGTTTCCGTTACTGACAGCAAAGTAGAGCGCTGTGGTACGTCGGTCCTGATACCTGCTAGAACGTTCTGGAGACAGCAGAGCATTCACGTCAAAGCCAGCCTGAATCAGGAGCTCCAGGACTTCATCCTCATTGTTCTCAGCAGCCAGATGGAGGGGGCTGATGCCACTGAGTTGTATTTTTGCCCTGTTTGTGACTGGAATAAGCAGGGCCACAATCCTGAGTCAGGGAGAAATGAGAGCGAGAGAAGAACTTCAGAAGTCTTAAAACAGGGGTGTCTCATCCGGGGTGGCTGCAGCTTTTCATTCCAACCAAGCGAAGCCACAACAGATTACACAGATCAACTGACATTAGACTTCAAGTAGTGGTCAGTTATTTGAGAGGTGCTCCTACGTGGAACCTGCTGCCATGCTGCCCCACTGCAGAACAACTGGATACCAGTAGAGTAAAATATACACAACCTACACAATCACAGTCTACTGGGGCACATTTTATTTTTATGGTCCATAATACATAAACTGTGCTTTTATCTGGTAAAACTAATTTTATCAACAGAATTAGTTTTAGAATTGTAACCATGGTTAAGTTTAGACTTAGGCTTGGATTGACATCAAGTGTAGGGTTAGCCAGAGCGTTACAGATAGAAAAAGCTCATTTTATTTAATAGCTGTTTAGTTGAATGGTCTACTGAGATGACATAAAGGCTTCACTGGCACGGAATATGGTATAGCTTTACATACTGTACATATACAAATAAAATAATAAGGAATTATGATATTACTGAAGATGGCCATGTTGGGCAGCGATGTGAAGTGGGAGGAGTCCAGCCTTGGTTTGTTGGTTGGTGTCAGCGTTGTTCAGTAAGAGCACTCTCACAGCCCTCTCATGGCCATTCTTACAGGATTCAAACAGGGCAGTTGCGCCATCGCTTGCCTGGCTGTTGACATTTGCACCTGGGGTTTTCAGTAACAGACAGAATAAAGACAGCAAAACCACTACATTAGTTAAAGCCGCAATATCTCAGTAGACACCAAATTACATACATTATCTTGGTATGGTTAAATTAGCTCTTATACTCTTAAATGTTGTAACACTCTCACGGTGTGACCATTTTCATTTCAGCACTTTCATTTACATACCATACTGTATAAGGAGACTTAGTGCCTCTACATTTCCAGTTTGGGCTGCCACAAAGATGGGTGTGAGGCCATAAATGTTGGGTGTGGTGATTTTAGCTCCTGCCTTTAGTAACATCTCACAAATCTCCACATTGTTCCTACACACAGCTTCATGGAGGGGAGTCCAGCCTTGGATACAGCTTTTATTTACTTCAGCCCCACCGTTCAGGAGAAGCTCCACCATCTCTGCATTCTCCACCTCACAGGCTTAGACATTGGGATGGACAATAGAAAAAAGAATGGTGATTGAGAAAAAGAGAATGAGGAAATGTCAAGCCAGCTAAACATCATCCTTATGTTTACTGAGCATTTAAATAAACCACCTGAAGAACATCAGCCATTTCATTTTACACTCTCTGTCCACTTCGTTAGTAACAAGTACTTTCACTCACTGGCCACCTACCTTATAGGTGCACTATACAGGTCTAGAACCTGTTACACAGTTTCTCTGCCACCATCTACCTCATTCATCTTAGATCAGTTTCTGGCTCTAAGTGGGGCAGCTGGAGGCCTGGTGTTAAGGGAGTTGCCCTTGTGATCAGAAGGTTGTGGGTTCAAATCCCAAGATTGCCAGTGGCACCACTGAGGTACCCTTGAGCAAAGTACTGTCCCCACACACTGCTCCCCAGGTGCTGCATCGCTGACTCCCCACTATTTTACTCAGGTGAATGGGTTAAATGCCGAGAAAGAATTTCACACTATGTGCTGTGGTATGTTCATGCGTGACCAGTGGTTCACTTTCCCTATGTAATTTTTGAGCAGGGCCATTCTCATCACCAGTGGTGAATCATGATGTTTACGACTAGGCCTTCAAAAAACAACGTGCAAAACAACTGTACAGTCGCAAAGTGGAGTTACAAGACATACATTCCAACTTAAGTGGCTGGAGAGCGTAGATCTTGTTATTCTACTCAATGACAAAGACATACCCTTCATGTTCTTACTGAAAAAAAGGATTAGCTTAAGTGGTACCTTTATAGAGAGGGGTCTCTCTATCGTTATTGCCAATGTTTGGATCAGCACCCCAGTCAAGAAGGCATTCCACAGAGGCAACCTGATCATTTTCCACAGCCAAAA
This sequence comes from Brycinus macrolepidotus, assembly GCA_037974445.1. Classification (NCBI taxonomy): domain Eukaryota; kingdom Metazoa; phylum Chordata; class Actinopteri; order Characiformes; family Alestidae; genus Brycinus; species Brycinus macrolepidotus. The sequence continues at coordinate 4,286,077 of JBBPCZ010000163.1, read as the reverse complement.
AGAGAGGAGTACGCTGTTTCAGGTCACACCTGTCAATCAGCTCAGGGTGCACTGGACGAAACAAGTTGGGAGATGTTTAAACGTTAAAGTTGTACTTTATGATCTCTATATTATTTTACACAGTGTCAGAGATGTATTGTGGAAACAACACTGAAGCAATGTTAATGTTGTTCATCATTAGTGGAAAAAACAAAAGAGGTGTGAAGCTTAAGTAATCTGAGAGTTATCTTGGGCTATAGATTCTTCCAGTTCATATGAGTGATAATGACTCTGTATATGTAAGGAATGGGGAGGTTAAGGTCAAGTCTGCTTCTGTCCTCCTCACCTGTCAGCAGCACTCGTAAGCATTTCTCCTGCCCGTGAGCTGCAGCCTCATGCAGGGAAATCCACCCCTGCTGGGATTTCTCTCTCAGACTTCTCCCAGCGGCAATCATCTCCAGCAAAACATCTAGATTTCCACTTTGGATCGCTTCAACAACAGGATCAATTGGCCTTAAAAAAATGCCAATCCATTAATTCAAGAGGTAGTTTGGACAAAAGGCTAATATACAGATTTCAGGTGTGTTTGATTTGTTTCTTTAGTTTTTGACAGGAACTGTTTGGCTAATTTAGCTAAAACTTACAACAAGGTAATTAGCATTGAGCAAACTGAATGCTTTAATCATCACACCCCTGCCTCAAAATGCACTGGCTTGTTATGTAATCTCAAATAGACTTGCTTAAGTGTTTTCAGTCACTGCATGACAGAATGTCATACACAATGTCTGTAAAAATGGACATAAATTGACAGTAGTAGATTTGAAGTAGTAGAAATAAAGTTATTTAGTTGATATTTGGCCTTTGTGTAGGGATTTCATATTGTGATAATGACTCAACTGGACCTATTTTTACTGTAATATTATATACTACATAGCTAAAGGAATAAACCTATATAACTTACTATACATTTCAGTTAAAACAACAGTTCTTACTGTATCTTAACAATTTGTGATACATATTTTGTGTTTTTAAGCCAAGTGATGGCAGGGAAGCCTCTTACTCCTCTGGTTCTTTGGTGGTGTAAAATGTTCCATCATATCTCCTCCAAGCCACACAGCGAGTCCCATCACTGCTGATAAAGGAGTAGGACCTTGTTGCTTCAGAAGTAGGGATGTTTAGAAGCGTTTCAGCTTTCATCTCACCTTATATGTTTCATCAAAGACACACTGTGTCAGAGATTTCCCTTTTAATGAAACCTTACGTGAGTTGTGAACTGTTAGGTATATTGTATGTTAATTTTATGCAGTGTTTTAACTGGAGGGTTATATGTATATTGTATATTTTTATGAAATTAGATTGGTTATATATTGTAGGTTGTTGATGGAATAATATTTGCATATAATTAGAATAAAATGACAAATACAAAATATATTTTGTGGCAAAATGAATCGTTAGCTATGCATGAATCATAGTATAGGGTTTGCAGAACATAGCCATGTGTAATTACAATTACAGTTACAATCTATTTTTGCACCAGAGCTTTGATTCCTTCTCAAGCTCTTCATATTTCGCTGGTCCAAAAATAATTCCTCTCAGCTGCTCTAAGATTTCATATGTGGACGACATGGATACTGTGCACAACATAGCAACCCTCTGCTGGAGTCTTGTAGTCAGCTCCTGACCTTGGAGTAAAATTAGGCCATAGCATCCTGGAAAGTGCAAGTACAATAACACAGGATGCGAGGACAGCATGTCCATATGGTGCCGCTAAAGTTCTCATGTCATCAGCTGGGTTTTGGTTGCCATAAAGAGAGTTTTCTCCTTGTAATTCCCGCCAAAGCCAGATAAATAACGAGTGTCTTTTACAAGCCTGACATAACTTCACATGGTATTTGCATAATATTTCATGTTTTATATAATGTATGAATTCCATGAAGTTCTAGGGATTGGGCTGACTTGTGAATTTTACAGAAGCTCGATGACTTTTAAAACAGTATGCTTATATGCCTCTTATTATAAAAAGAAAATACAAACGCCAATATTGGCAGTAAGTCTGTTGATTTGGTACACATACTGTACAAAAGCTTTAGGCACCTGAAAAATAGGATTTAAAAATGTATCTGTTCAGTATTTGCTTTGCTCAGACACACACACACACATACACACACACACACACACACAAATATATATAACAACATGTAATTACATGCATAACATATGTATGTTTTCATACTATATATGTATATATGTGTACGTGTATTTGTTTTTCTGAGCAGGCAATAACATTGCAGCCAATAACATTCTTTACTTCTAGTGTAAGTTCATGCAAAGCATGTTTACAAGCTTGATGCAGAAAAATAAAAGTGGAAATGGAGATACAAATGGAGATATGTTACTGGGTATCATATTGAAACAAGAAACACAACAATTTGATCATGACATACAGACATCTATACACTTTTAAAACAATTTTAACGGTGGTACAAAGGTTAAATTTTGCGATCTTACGACAAAGTCACATATCATGAAAGTTCACAAACACAAGTACCTTTGGTCTTGAGCAAGGCTGCAGCTGTCAGAGAAGGAGCTGTGTGTTCTCCAGGAGGCAGTGCACTAAGCTTTAAGCATCTCATATGGCCTCTAATACTACAGGAAGCATCTCACGTGCTCTCCAAACACACGTCCTGTAGACATGGACTTGAGAAGACTCTGAAACATTCAAACACTAATCTGGATGTGTGGCCAGTTGTGTCATTTGAGAATTTGAGACTATGATATTGTCTTTTTAAGTGTCATATTATAATTGACATAAACACTACCAGTCAAAAGTTTTTGCACACCATGGGTTTTTACCACTTATCCATTTATTTCACGAACTGCAGAGTTTTATTCTTGTTAAACATTGGAAGGTTGTTGAGTGAACAACTATAAATGAAAATATGTGAAATAAAACAAGTTTCCTTTATAAGATGAAAGAACCTTTAACAGTGCAGGTCTGACATCCTATTAACTGGTTGTGTGGTGATGCAGAGCCAAATTCTAGACTGTCCTTTAATAGCTTGTTAAATATCTAACACTTGCATGTTAATCCACTTTATAATGATAATTCTAATTATATTAAGTGACTTTTTGTAGGCCAGTAGTGATGAATAAAAATATTTTCTGGCTAATAAAGGAACTCAAATGGCGAACACACTGTCCATTTATTTGTCTGCAAAGAATATTGAATGTATATTCAGTAAATATTAAGTGAGTAACATGCAGGTGTAGAAAATCTCAGTGTGTGCAAAACCTTTTGACTGGGAGTGTATGTCTCAGTCATATTGAATTTTGCAATAAATACTAAAATGTTGAATAATAATCTGAATGCAACAAGAGAAGTCTTGATGTCTATGCTGATGGATTCTGTGAACATTTTCCAAATATACAAGTTTATTAGCTAAAATATCACGCAGATGTTAAGAATTGCTTTGTTTCCAGCTAAAATATGACCCAGATTGGAAATCACAGTTTGATAATATTGCACCATCTAGTGCTCAGAGTTGAAAATAACACCAGAGATCAGGCACAAAAGATGGAAGATATGGTGCAAGCATCCTTGGTCATCTTATTTTTCGCCCACTATTTGACTCTTGATGCCAAAGTGTAACTGTAACAGCAGACGATCCAGACCTGCAGTGGCTTGCAGTGTGACTGGCTGTGCATCTGCACACCTTAGGTTTAGATGTCATGCATTTTCATTAAGTTATTAAAGAATAAGCTTATTTACAGTATTCTTAATTACATGATCTAATTTGTTTTTCTCTGCCTCTTCTCACATGTCCTTGCATTGCCTAATGTCCTTTCAGCTCATAAAATCTTACACTTTAGGAAGGGTCTACGGACGCGAGGCAGGGACTCACCGTAGGGCGCACACACACACACACACACTATTCACTCACACACTCACTCCTACGCCCAACCCGCAGTTCACCTGACACGCATGTCTTTTGGACTGTGGGAGAAACTGGAGACCCCAGAGGAAACCCACGCCACCACGAGGAGAACATGCAAACTTCACACACACACACAAGGCCAGGACCCAGATTCAAAACCCAACCCTGGAGGTGTGAGGCAACAGTGCTACCCACTGCACCACCGTGGGGCTTACTGATAATGTATTCAAATTAATGTTTATAAATTTTATGAATAGCTCATATTTCACACAGTAAGAAACAAGTGTTAAAACATGAATTTATTTGGTGATCTTTGGATTAAAGAGTGAATTAAACATAACCAGCCTAATTCTGATCTTTAAAAATCTTTTAATGTCGTTTGCTGTTAGTTTTTACATTTAAAACATTTCAGAAATAGATGTCCTGTGAACAGTAATGTTTAATAGTGTTTGAGAAACTGAGCGTGGAAATCATAATCTGGATTTCATGGTAGGCGTAAAAAAAATCGTAGCTCGGTTACTGGACTTGCAGCAGCATATTTAAGACTGCCCTGTGTCACGTCCTCATATTTTAGTGTTTTTCTTAAACTTTCTTGTTTTATTTACAACAGTTATTTAGTAGATTTAGTATTATTAAGCTGTGCCCTCTCTAACCATGAGGGTTGAGAGAGTTATTTCTGCCTTTCTGTTGTTCATGGCTCTTTGTTTACACCCGAGACCAGCTATAAGCAGTTTCCTCTGGGATAAATGAAGTTTTCTGATTCTGATTCATACTCTCTTCATGCTGTCCCCTGCCAAAAGCACCTATAATGGGCACATGAACATCAGAACTGGACCATGGAGCAATGGAACAAGGAGGCCTAATCTTATTAATCTGATTTTCTTCTACATCATTTGGACAGATGGTTGCATGAGCAAAGTTTACCTGTTGAAGAGACGGCACCAGGATGTTCTATGGGACGAAGGCAAGCCAGTGGAGGTAATGTGATACTCTAGGCAATGATATGATGGGAAACCCTTGGGTCCTGCATTCATGCAGATGTTACTATGACATACACGATTTGGACAGAAGTATTGGAACGCCTGACCATTACACCAACAGGGACTTTAATGACCTTGCATTCTGTGGGAATTTTTTCCCATTCATTCTGTTGAGCATTTATGAAGACGAGAAGGCCTGGCTCGCAATCTCCGTTCCAGTTCATCCCAAAGGTGTTGGATGGGGTCGAGGTCAAGGCTCTCTGTGGGCCAGTCAAGTTCTTCCACACTGAACTCATCCGACCGTGTCTTTATGGACCTTGCTTTGTGAACTGGGGCACAGTCATGCTGGAATAGAAAAGGCTCTTCCCTAAACTGTGTCCACAAAGTTGGAAGCATGGCGTTGTCCAAAATGTC
>JBBPCZ010000163.1:4255835-4280669 GCA_037974445.1 Brycinus macrolepidotus | reverse complement strand
TGGGCACAAATTCCCACAGAAACTCCAAAACCTTGTGGAAAGCCTTCCAAGAAGAGTGGAAGCTGTTATAGCTGCAAAGTGGGGATCAACTCCATATTAAAGTCTATGTGTTTGAATGCAATGTCATTAAAGTCCCTGTTGCCCTTATAGTCACACATGAACACACCACAGCACACAGTGTGAACTTCTTCCTCTGCGTTTAACCCATTCACCCAGGTGAAGCAGTGTGCAGCCCGGGGAGCAGTACTTGTGGGGGGACGGTACTTTGCTCAAGGGGTACCTCAGTGGTGCCACTGGCAGTCCTGGGATTCAAACCCATGACCTTCTGAGCAAAGGGGCAACTCCACCAGCTGCCCTAAATGGTCAGGCGTCCCAGTACTTTTGTCCATAGAGTGTATGTTCCGCGCACACTTGCGTTGCGTGTTGACGTGTGTTCTCTGTGTTCTCGGTTCTGGTTCTGCAGGCTGATGACGAACCGAGTCCACACGCTGTGACGCTCCTCACTACGGTGGCATGCTGTCGCCATGGAAACCGGCTCAGTTGGTGCAGTGCGTTTGCGTGGTTTCAGGCTGCACATTTTTTTTACTCACGGCTCTTAACGTCGGCTGGCTCTCTTTAAGGCTGGATTTAGAGGAATATAAGACAGCTAGAATCCTTTTTAGATTGGGTTTCAGGAGTACGAGAGACTGTCTTATCACTTCAGTGACTCGAAGAGTATTTATTTTAACTTAACTACGCCAGCTAGCCAGCTAGCTAACCGAGTTTATGTAAGAACCTGCTGTCTTTGCTCGCTAATTTAAAGTCTGTCAGCTTCCAGAAATGGGCAGTTTGGTGGTTCGTATGTGAACATTTTTTTACATCCATCTCTAAAGGCTCCGTGAGGGCGTTTGGTTTTGTTTGCGTTTTAAAGTATGGTAGAGGAATCTATTAGCCAGCTAGCCTGATTCAGGTGACGCCTGCAGTCAGTCTGGGAAGGATCTCTGTCTTTGGATCTCTGATACAGCCAAACGCAGCCAGCCTGTGTGTGTGTGTGTGTGTGTGTGTGTGTGTGAGAGAGAGAGAGAGAGAGAGGGAGAGAAAGCGTGTGTTTTACACCTGCTGCAATGGGAAGCCTAGCCTCTCTACAGCCAACAATATTCCTTCCAAAGTTGAACATCACTCCCTTGCAGGAATCCCACCTCTACCTTGCGTGGTCTGCCAGTGTCAGGGCTTTTCTCCCCCTTCTCCTCCAGACTGGATGTGATTAGAAGCTCCCGAAGTAGCCTTTCTAGCACCAGATGAATTAGTTCTAGTCATCAAAGTCTTGGTAACCTGAAGGAGGCATTTTCTCCTGTTTTTGTCGTGGGAGGAACAGCTTCTCCTCATCAAAGAAATCGTCGTTCAGAGTTAAAGAAGCCGACATCATGACAGAGCTGTGACAACTTCATCATCAGATTCTTCAAGAAGACACGGGGGGACCAGATGTTTCTCGGCAAGATGACCCTCAGTCAATCCGGGCTGTTTGGACAGATAGATGACCTGCAGGACCTCGCCTTCATCGAGAGACCCATCCGTAGGAGCCTGAAGGTATTCATCTAACACTTCTTCATGCTCAGGGTTTTTATTCCATTCTTGTCTTTTATTAGGTATGTATCTATAAAGGAATAGATGTAAGTGGTAGTCTGGGTATTTGAAGGCATGCCACCTACACAGATGGTGCTTGTGTGTATTATAAAGGCCAGTCTAAATATATTGAATATACCTTTTATCCACACAGCCTTCTGGGCTGTAAAGAAAAGGGAGGCTCTATTCTTGCTGTCACAGGAGAACTTGCTCTAGATGTTCCTGTTCATTGTGCTCACCTGTTATTCTACACAGATTTGAGATTTTTCAGTTGAAGGCAGCTCCTTGCTGCTCATTGAGAAGCATGGTAAGTGAGGAGTTACTGTGGAGGAGGCTAGACACGGCTGGTAGGGAGGCTGGGGGTTGCCCACATCGCTTTAGTGAGTGACGCAGTTTCTGTCAGCTGTGCGCATCCCTGCCTCGCCTCCTCCACTCCACTGCAGTACATCTACCATATAGAGGATTTCTGCCATGCCCAGTGACAGCACTCCCATTTTCATCTAACCCACACTGGTATGACCAGTGTGTGTTTATTAATCCTCCGTAGATGATGAGATTAAGAAGTCTGCTCAAACTCCCTTCATAAGAATTAGGATGAAGTTACTCTCACTACCCACCCTTCCCAGAGTAGGCTTATCACGTACCGTATGAAAGAAATTTGTTGCATACGAGGGAGAGGGCGGGTTTTTTCTGTCCATGCCTTTTGTAGGGAGGATCCAAAGAGAAGCTTTTCGCCTAATGAGAGAAGCCCTGAAGTAATAGACTCGTCACCCACATGGCTCCCGTCCCCCACACTTTCTTCCCACACAGTCCATCGTGCTTCACATCCTGCCTCGCTGCAAACCCCCTCACACATTTGGCTGAGTCATCTTTAAGCAGTAATGGAATCGTTTGCTGTCAGTCTACCCATTTTATATACAGACTGAAGATTCTCATTTAACCAATGATGAAGCTCAGGTTTATTTTGATGCAAGGTACATTGGTAGTCTAAATGTGTGTCCACGGATTACATGATGCATCTTAGTCAGTGTCTCCAAAAACACTCAGATAATCACTCAAACGCTGTTTGTAGAAAATCAGTGTTATTAAATTGCCTTAAGGCAGGGATGTTGATTTAATTATGTGATTCACTTGTTTATTTGTTTTTATTGGTTATTGATGTTCATTTATATTTATGTACTACTTTTGTGTGTATTGTTTTCCAGACTGCAGAAGAGATTGACAAGTTAACTGTAGATGAAGATCTGAATGATATAGAGCGGGCAGTGTACCTCCTCAGGTAATGGCAAATGCTATACAATATTAACTTAAAAAATGAGTGACACTTGACTGAAGACTTTGGACCGCGATTCATTGTGTATCTCTGTTGTATCACTCGCCACTTATCAGTAATAATATTCACAACTGGTGATGCAGTTGTGAGAAAGTTTGTGAACTTTTTGAAAATATCTGTATTTTTATCTGTATAAACATTTTTCCACATTTTGAGGAGCTAAAATTCAGATGACAAATAATATCTGCAGATATCATTTTACTTTTAACTGAGAAGACTCCGACAGTTTTAATTAAACAGTCATTTACTGACTGTCATTATAGTGAGTTGTCAACTTGCAATTGCCAGAAATGACAATCAGTTCAATCGTCAAATTTCGTAAACACAGATAAACAGCAAAACTGTGCTGCTGCTAATGATTATTTAGTAACTGATGAATCTGTAGATTATTTAGAAAAGTTGCAAGTCTATGACTAGATACATGAGCATGTTTATTTTCTCTGGTTTTAACAGGCTTCTGTGTAGTGTGACCGTATTTGAGGCATATCTGAGGGAGGTTGTTGGAGAAAGGTGCCATGTATACCAACTGAGTGCTTTTTCAGCTTGTAGGTTAGGATTAGAATTAGACTCTCAGTCAGAAAAGAAGAGCTTCTTAATCATTCTCTGATCTGAGAACACACTCAAACAGTATGTGCTTAAATAAAAACCAGAACACTCAGGTGTTATAAAGTGTATCATACTTCAGGCTGCAATACATCATCCACATTAAAACCACTGACAGGTGAAGTGAATAACGCTCATTATCTTATTACAATGGCACCTGTCAGGGGGTGGGATATATTAGACAGCTAGTGAACAGTCTGTTCTTGAAGTTGATGTGTTTTAAGCAGGAAAATGGGCAAGAGTGAGGTTCTGAGCAACTCTGACAAAGAACAAAGCTCCAAAACAGTGGTTCTTGTGGGGTGATTCCAGTATGAAGTAGTTAGTTTCTACCAAAAGAGGCCGAAGGAAGGACAGCCAGTGAACCGGTGACAGGGATGCACTATGGGATGAAAGCAAGCCAGTGGAGGCAGTGTGGTGCTCTGTACAGTGATCTACTGGGAAACCGTGGAGGCTTGCTTTCGTGTGGATGTTACTTTGACTTGTTCCACCTACCTTAACTCTGTTACAGACCAAGTATGAGTTGTTGACTTAGTCTCAGTTCTCCAGATCTCAATCCAATCGAGCATCTGTGAGATGTGCTGGACCAACTAGTCCAATCAGTAAAGCCCATACCTCACAACTTACAGGACTTAACTAATGTGCTGTTAACATCTTGGTGCCAAATACCACACAGCACACCTTCAGAGGTAGGTCAGAGCTGTTTTGGCAGCACGAGTGGGACCTACACAATATTAGGCAGGTGGTTTTAATATTTTGGCTTATTGGTGTATTTGATAAAAAAAAAACCCAAAAAAACAAACAGAGAAGCCATTTAAATAACCAACACAATTTATAGTTGATAGTTCCAGCCCAAATTATAACTATGTAGTGATGCAGAAACCCAGAGAGGCTTTTTTTTCACAACTACTTGTACAAAATGTGTTAAAAATTGTGGCTTTTTATATTTTTGGTCTTTCTTTCACACTATTTCTTAGATTGTTGCTAGGATTACTCTTTGTGCACTGGATTGTTCATATCGGTTTTGCCATTTGTTCACTTGCTTGGTTGCAGCGTGGTGGGTAAGAACTTCTGGTGGAAAGTTGTATTTGGGATACGCTGAACGCTTCATGGCTTCTCATCGCCTTCTGCTTGACGAAGAATGCTCAGCTCAGCAGTTCAGGGCCGGCTGTGTCGTCGCTGATGTACGCGCCTCATGAATAATGCAGCTAGTAAAAGGCCTTTGGTTGATGTCTCTGGCAAAGATAACTGTGTGCCAGTCTCTGGAGGACTTCTCATAGACACCATTTTTAATCCTGTGTGTTACTAATACTCAAACGCACAGGTACAACAGTGATGCATCGCTATCTGATGGCGGATTTAAGCTCATTAAAGTTGGATGGATTGGTTCTGATTACCTGGAAGATTGGGTTATGCTTTAATCGGATTTCCTTTGAACACAGGCACTCCAGGAGTGTCCTGTCATCTTAACCTTGCTGAAGTCCTTTATTTTTACTCGGGTTGTTTCACATCACATGTTTTGGTTCAACAGTTGTTTTGTGGCAGCGCAGTCACATTGTCGTGTTGAAGAATAACTTGATGATAGACTTGTCTGTTTACACACAGTCTAGTCACTCTAGACCCAGTTTCCCTGACACAGATTCAGTAAAGCCTAGTTTTCAGGTACTTCCAACAGAGACTGTGTGTGTTGTTATATTTTGGACTAAGTATAATTTGTCTACTGAAACTACCTGTTTATCTGTGTAAACTACCCTGCCTGTATTTAAAGCAGTAACCCGTAATCAGTTTGGGTAACAATACTGTTGGCTGTCAGATGAAACATAGAGCACCATCCACCTTTTTTTCTCCTGATCCTGGTTCACTGAGTTCAGGATATAACCAGTGTTTTGTTAAGGAATTTGTGTTTTAATAGCACCAATGAGACGGTAAGATTATAATGTAATATAAGATTATATTATATTACATTATATTGACTATTTGTTGCAGCACTCCGCCTTTGAAGTAGAAAAGATTTATTTCTCTTATTTATTTAGCAAAACAAAGGATCTCATGTTGTGAGCACATTATTAGTATTTGTCCTTACACAGGGTAGATTTTTTAAAATCAGTTTTACTCATATGCAAACAACACTGTTGCACGAAGTCACAGAAGAATGTTTTTAATATAATTCATTTTTATGCACGGTGGTTACAGAGCTTTAACACCATGCCACGAATCATGAATATGCAGTAAAGGTTTATGTTCTATAGTAGATGTGATCAGACACTTGTATTCTTTTAAGGATTGTCCAAGAGAATTATGAAGTTTTATGGTGACAGTGTTTTAACAATCAGTATGTTTACATTTATGCATTTGGAAGATGCTATTATTCAGATAGACTTAATATGTAATCATGTTAAAGATGCGGCCGAGTCTTGCCCTAGGACTCTTATTGGCGTAATTCTCTTACCTAAGCAGTGGATTGAACTCCAGTCTGCTGTATTGAGGGCAGTGGTTTTAAGCCACTATGCTACAGCAACCACAAAAATACATAAGTGTGGATTTTACGTTATTTACGTCTGGCCAAAATCCTATTTGCCAGTATGCTGGTCAGTTGGCTCTGTAATATCCTCGATTGGTGCATTACTAGTTTATTCCATTTGTTTGTCCATGTATGCTGGTTGTAGCTGTTACAATTGAATAGGATTTCTCAAAATATGTATGAACCCAAAATCAACCCCTTCGAATTGTACTTTGACACAAATGTAGACTTTAACCCAGTATTGGAGGATTGCATTCTCAGTGTCCCTCTTTAACCTACAAAACTACGTAATGCTCCTTCTCTGAGCTAATTAAGTGACAGAGTCATTCCACACCTCGGCTCCCTCGGGCAGCAAACTAGTTCTGAGAACAATTTAATTGCCCCTGTCGGCTGTCACTTGGCTCTTAAAAACAGGCTGCGAGCAAATCTGAGTTAACAAAGAGGAGAGATCCTGTTAAGTTTTGGATGAGCAGTTGAAGATGAACAGATGAAGAGGGAGTCCCTCATATGCAGACATCCCATGGATTACGATTACACAAATGTAATGTTTCCCTATTGAGAGTAGCAAACTCTTGAGCCTGGCCTGTATTTCAGACTCTTGGCACAGGTTGATAATATTCTTGGGAACTTGGTAGCAGAAACCATATTTGAGGTTTCACGAACAGGTTTTCCATTCAGACATTTTGCAAATTTTAAGTGAATTTTGGAAAGTCAGTAAAAGAAAATATGATGTTTAGGTGAACTACTGTAATATGCGAATTCCTGAACATGACATCATATGCATGTGCAATAGGGTGAGAGATAAGAATGTGTCTCTCTGTGTGTGATGGAAGGATTTGCTCTTTTATTAGTTTTAGTAGAGCAGTTTTAAAACCCCTCTGTCAGCTGTTAAATGGCTGTAACACTAACAATTCAGATTCGCCAGGCAGAGCAGGCAGTGGGTTTTTAATGAGGGCTGAAGTTGCTGTCCCACTTCGCAGAGCCCCTGATTCATCACAGCATCAGTCCACATGTACCATTGAGAATTTTCATCGCTGCCATGTCTCCTATTTCCAGATGGAGCACAAACCTATGACTTTCAGTCCTTCTACATGTTTGTGTTCAGATAACATCATGGTTTCCATCACCACTTTTCTCATTTATTCTTTATTAATAAACCAGATTATTCTCCCCATCCAAGTATAAAAACATCTTTGCATTTTTTTGAATTTTTGACTTCTCCATCCAGGTTCTTAGTTCATATTTCTAAAATTTGAGAAGAATGGAGAGCCCTATACAGACTAGATACTTAAGTAATAATTTAATAGAAATACTGAGTAGTTAACAGGTGTGTAACTGTAACTTATTTAAGAAAATACTTATTAGGAACTGTTTGTTGTCATTTATATTTTCGCTGCATCTGCTTGGTATTTGAATGCGTGTTGGCTGTATCCCTCAGCCACTTTTCCCATAACGTGCTTTGGAGCAGAAAAAAAGGCCCGGTTACATATTACTGATTTCAAAGTCTCACTTGGATGAATTCAGCAAAGCATGAAGTAGCTTTACAGTGTGCTGTCTTTCTCAGTGCAGTGCAAGTCACACATGGCGTTCTGCCTGAGAAAAAGTTGGGGCTTTTGAAGCCTAGCTGGGCAGGCTTTGTCTGTATGTGAAACCCAAGTCTCCTGTCCATCCTTCAGTCGACAGTTAAACCTAATTACAAATGCGAATGTGGCTCTTTTTACTTTCTGACTGCCCTCCAGGTAGGACATGGCCCAAACATTCAGAGTCAGATCAAAGCGTAGGCCTAAGAACTTGTATTGTGTTACCGGCCAACTCATCACCTGGTCTTTAGCTGATTAAGTCACTCCTCTCCCCTTAGATACCAGCTGCTCTGCTCCCTGTGTAGTGCCTCTGTCAACTAGTCCATAAACAGACCTATTGCCAAGGTGCTGAACATTATTGCCCATATTCAGGATGTGCACCAACCGTGACCACATTATGTTCTTCTTCGATAGACTCGACAGCAGGCAAAGCCCTTTCATAGTTATTAAATAACCCTCTGCCAACAAAAACCACTGGAGGACAACCTGCCTCTGAAAAAGTAATGAATACCTGTTTATGGTACATTATTTAGAGAAACACCACATAGGAGACTGACAGACAAGGAGCTGTTCTGGGGCAAGAAGTAACTCTGAGGAATTTAATGAGACAGACTTAAAAATAAATAAATAAACATCTGCCGTCATATCACTCTATACTCAAAGGGACTGTTACAATGTGCCCATCTTTAAAAGGTACATGCGGATGTTTTGTTTATATTTTATTACTGTGTTCTTAACACATTACTTTGAGTTTGATTAATACTTGCACTGTCTTCATACCGTCTCCAAGCATGACATGTTCGTGGTGTTTGCAGTTTGGTTCTGTACGCTGCTCTCCTTGATTTTGACTGACTGGTACTTTGCTGAAACAAGTGTGAACAATAAAAAAAATGTCTGAGAGATCAAAGTTGAGACAGAAAGACACAAAGTGCTTGAAGCTGTAGTGTCTGTTAAGCTAAGAATAGTACAATTAGAAGGCAACTGTCTAAGAGCAAAGTCAAGAGAAAAAAGCCAACATCTGTGGGGTTCGTATCTATAGCGACTTTGCTAAGCTATCGTTCCCTTGGTTAGCAGGCCAAATGTGCCGCATAACACAGTATAGGCTCAGTTCCAACTCATGCCAAAATGACACTTGTTTAGAAGATAAAGACTCATATCTGAGAGCACAAAATTGAGTGACTGGTGCAAGAGTGACAGTGAGCATAATGTGGTGTGTGTAGCTCTTATCCTCTTAACCACATAATGTGCTAATTCTACTGACATTCCTGATTATTCCCCTCTTTCTATCAGCACCATGTATTGATGAACTCCTACACTACCAATCACAGTCATACTTCACACCCCTATTGCAAACCATTATTCGAAAACTATGAAGATGTAAGACACAGTAGCACTTAATGCTGGTAAATTTATTCACTTCATTTTAAAATGTCCATTGTCCAAGTTTGGATTCCATTCAATCTAAAAGTGTACATTCCCTCGCTTTTAAGTACAAATAAAGCCTAAATTGAAAACATCTATTTTAAAGTATGTCACAACAGTGTCTTTATCCAGTTTTAAGTTTTGAAGAACAGTAATCATGTTTTCAAAGAAGCACTGCTATTTCTAGACGTGGCATGATGATCAGCATCCGGCTGTCAAGCTGATTAAAGAAATTGGAGAATACAGAAAACCAGACACTAGGTAACACTGTGTTTGTCCTTTTCATGGACTTTGAGGTTCAGGGAAATGCAAAAAACTGTTTGCCCTTCCTTTTTTTTTCTCGCCAGCTCTGGTCAGGACGTCCAGCGAGCAAGCGTGATCGTCAACTTGCCAAACCTTGTGCGTCAGAACCCAGCAGAGACGTTCCGGAGGGTGGTGCCAAAAGTCAGAGTAGGCCAAATTCTGCTCCATCTCCCTCTTTTCAGCCCTGAGATCAGGACATGCTTCACTGGTACATAGCATTTGCTAAATGATCATCCAGAGCTTTTCCTACACCCTCACAGGAGGTGCTTCATGTAGCTGGGGCAGACATGCAGCTCGCCGCAGCAGGCTCTTTCTTGACCGTTCTCCAGGACGACATTGTCCTCATCCAGACGCACACCCACTCAATCCTGCAAATAGTTCTCCTCAACCTAGACCACAGGGACACAGGTCAGCACTCTTTGAGATAACACATCTCTCCACAGTAACTGAAGGTCCATTTGTAATCCTGAAGTACGAAAAGTGAAAGTTCTTCTTTCACTCTCTTGAATGTCATTGTGTCATTTCTGAGGTTCTGTTCTGGCCAGGCCTGAAACTGGACATTCAGGCAATATTTGTCAACATAAAATAATCATGAAGCATTATTATGTTCATAATCATGAGGCGAGAGTGAAGACTGCATTTTCCTCTGAAGCTCAGTTTCAGCTTTGTTTTTCTCTGTTGCATCTTCAATAGTGGTCGGCAGTGCTTGGCTGGAGACCTTGCTATCAGCTATTGATGCTTTACCAAAAGAAACCATCAGACAGGAGGTAATAAGAGCTTGTCAGAATTCCCTATTGCTTTTTAGAAATATGCAAATTAACAGTCTGGAAGAAGAAAGGAAGTAGAAGAAAAAAATTAAAACTTAACCTCTCCTGCTGTGACCCGATTGTGTTTGCAGATTTTAAGTCCACTGGTATCTAAAGCTCAGCTCTCCCAGTCTGTGCCGGCCCGTCTGGCCAGCTGTCGCATCCTTGGGAAGGTTGCTGCCAAGTTTGAGTCATCAGTGTGAGTTTGCCAAAGTTTCTGTTTTTCTGCCTATAAGGCAGAGATGCTGGCACAGTGCCACCATGCTGACCTCTGATACATAGGAACTTCTTCCACGCATATGGAAAGAAACTGTATAATCAGAAATGGTTGTATTGTTCACTCGCACAAAGCCATTAGTCTGCAAAATACAGTGCCATTTTTTAAATTGCGTTTTTAAGCTTAAAAAAAGTAACAGTGGTTATTTATAATGGTTTTCAAATTTGCATTAACTGCCTCCATTGAATGTTTCAGATTAGTTTGCAGGAGTTAATGAAAGCTTTCTTTCACACTCATAGTAAGTGCTTATTTACAAGCATTTACAGGATGTCAAGGGTTGAGAGAAAGGACTCTTGAAATTGTTTAGCACTTACACAAATGTCAGATTTTATTGTTTTTATTGTTTATTTTATTGTTGCTGATAAACATAAAGCAGCATGTGCCAGTTCTTTCAAGATGATTCCTTTTCTTAAGTTATGGTTGAAGTTGTTTTCATTGTAGAGTCTGTACAGTCCTGCTGGTAGTTCTGATTTGCCTGACTGTGTGCTGTGGCTGCCCCCCCGCAGAGTGAAGAAGGACCTGCTGCCTCTGGTTAGGTCGTTGTGTCAGGACGTGGAGTACGAGGTGCGCTCCTGCATGTGTCGGCAGCTGGAGAACATCGCCAGGGGAATTGGGTAAAAAGAAAAAAGAGAAAGAGACTAACACGAAAGATCTGGGTCTTCCCTAAATTTGAAGGGCTTTGTTATGAGTACAGGACCTCAAGACTGCGTAAGAGTGACTGAACCAGTCTGTTACATTGTGAACTGTGTTAGAAGTGTATCTGGAACCTTATGATGATTTTGAATTAGCTTTGATTGTGTCCAAGCAGACAGAATGTATACAACCACTGTACATTTGATTTCATTTATCTTACTAGTGAAGACAGATAGCCGGTAATATCATTGTTCTGCTTCAGTTCCTGGACTAACTTGGTCATTTAAACGTATTCAGGTGATGTGATTGATTCTAGTATATTCTAGTAAAAATAAAGACTACTTGTGTGTTCACATTTGTAGTTCACTTGATAAATCAGAGTTTGTCAGTAGTTCATTAGTGCATGGTCTTAGAGAAAACTTAGAGAATTTATTAAAGAAAGATATTAATTAATTGTGCATTTTATTAATTAATTGCTTGTAAAATACAAATAGAAGGAAACATGACATAGACAATGAGGACTAGTTGCAAATTGGTTTTTCGTTAACTGATGTAAAATTTATTGGAAGCAGACTGGCTGCATGCTGACAGATCACACTGTTATACTATAAGAGACTGACTTCTATTCTGGTATTGTATCTTATGGTCTGTTTGAACTGGAAGATGCATGTTAACCTGATCGTGTTGTTCTTTGCATGAACGATAGAGCACTCAGATGAGGTAGTATGTGGATATGTCAGTGTTTTACACTGGTACAGCTTTTTTTTATTTGTGATGTTTTTGTCTTTTTCTTTTCCATGCCCCAGGGTGGACCATACGAAGGCTGTGGTGCTGCCAGAATTAGTGGAGCTGGCTCGAGACGAGGGCAGCACTGTGAGACTGGCGGCCTTCGACACCATCATTAACCTCCTAGAGATGTTTGACAATGGTGAGCTGTATATACACACATGATGCAAAGCTTTTGTACTAGTTAATATCAGTACATCAGTTATATCAGGTAATAAATCTGATTAAATCTGTAGTGTTCAGTACAGAGGACTGATGTATTACTAGATTTCAGTGTGTATAGATATGACCAGATTCTGTTGCTGCTGTGTTTCATTTTTGTAGAAACATTTAAGTCCCTTCATAAGCAAGAAAAAACTTGTAGAAATATCTTTTCCTTTTTGTGAGATGAAAATATGTTTGAACTTGGTGGCACATTTTGTTGCTTGACAGATACTGCAACAGTTGTAGAGGCTTTAAATGAATGAAGCTTTCCTTATCGCATTACAGCGTGATGGTCCAATTACATTCTGAATTACAGTACTCGGTTGTGTTAACTGATATGTTGATTTTTTTTTTTTTATTCAGACCCTAATGCAGCTTTGTCTTGAATCTCACTATTTTAAGAGAATTCCTTTTGATGTGGACACGCATATTTCTTCCTTTTGTCAAGCTGCCACCTGTCACTTCAACATTCTTGCGTGATATATCTTTTCTTTTTGACATTTGAAGCCGTATATCAGACCCAGTGGGACATGAGATACAGAAATAGACAAGCAGTGATGGTTGCTATGCTGACTAGAAATGAGTCTGGACATTAGTCTCACACAGTCTCTCTGACTTCCTCTCACCCTTTCTCTACAGATGACAGGACACGTGTTATATTTCCCCTGGTGAAGACATTCTGTGAGAAGTGCTTTAAAGCTGATGAGGCAGTGCTGGCCTCCCTGTCCTTCCAGTATGGCAAGCTGTGTCATGGCCTCTCGGGTGGGTGTCTGAATCGTACTCACACCTGATCTGCTGTTAAGGTTGGCAAGTAGGAGGATGTTGAAGCACTAGAATTCATGGCTTCTCAAATCCTGCCCCCCTTGGTTATAGTTGCTCAGTAACTCAGGACAGTCAATCCCCACAAATGGAAAATATTCATTGATTGCAGTGGCGAACGTCTATTCATTCATTTTATTTTTTCAGTTGTTTAATCAATATTCAAAGCTCATCAAATTGAACAGAAAACTCTGGTGATCGTATTTATACCTAGTAATGGAATCTTAGTTTATCATGAAGTGAAGAAATACTGATAAAAAACTGCTCTAGATGTTTAAGGCAGCGTTAATCAGTGGTCTGCAGCAGTTTCTGAGCTCTGCTGAGGATTACATCAAGCTTTTTCTGGGTATAAAAGAGGCTTATGGCCTCTTTGCATGTCGTTGTGTGCATTCTGCCAGATGGATGATCTGTAGACAGTTATAATGACTTAATAACTTAATAACTGCATTTTAGAGCGTACATTACTTTATATACACGAATAATGCAACTAAGCAACATATTGATCTGTGGATGAAGGGGAGTTGTGTGATGCGGCGGCTGCTGATGATGAATAGATGCCCTGTATCTTAATGAAGCTGTAATTTAATAGCTAATTGCTGATGAGTCACAGTGTGGATTCCAGCTTGCTCTCATTGCTTCAAGCGCAATGCTAAATGCACCATCTGAGCATTGGCTTCCCTTGGAACACACTGGCCTCTCAGTCAAAAGCCTGCCGTTGTGTGTTCAGATGCCAGTGGACTTCTTGTGATCTTTTCTCAAATGCCCCTTCTGTCTTTGATTGCATATGAGACGAAATGTTCAGCCCCCCTGATTAATTCATCCAAATCTATGCTTTTCGTGATTGCGACCACCTCTTGGTCCCAAACAGCGTCTTTCACAGATGAGCAGCACCTCTGGTTTCTGGAGTTTTATAAGAAGCTGTGCTGCCTGGGACTGCAGCATGAGAACGGCCACTGCGAGAGCCAGCCTTACCCCCTGGAGCTGGAGAACAAGTATGCACTGGTGCGCAGGAATTGCGCCTACAACTTCCCTGTGAGTGACAGAGAGCACCACTGTTTCACTGTTCTATTAATAGCTGTTTGCGTTTAGAGGTCTTGATATCATTGAACTGGCTTATGGTCATACTTGCATGTGTAAGAACAAGCCAAGACAAGATGAGAAACTGAATAGCTGTAAACAGAAGAGACCATGTTCATTTTGGATCCGACCCAGAATCAGAGTCAGGATCTGAACGATGTACTTTGAAAATTTAGAAAATCTGGTGAGGGAGCTCAGAGATCTCCTAGTAAAAGGGCTCTTTGATCTCCAGGCTCATTTGAGGAAATTAAACCTGTAACTGCTCCATCTGCCTCTGCTGAAGCAATTCTGTACTTACTGTGCTGGTTATAAATAGAGGCGGCCACTCTGCATATGTTTGTGTTTTCTGGGAGCACTTTGAGTAGAAAGCAGCTGAAAGTTGTGCATAATGATGACTGTCTGTAATGTTAAAGAGGGTTCAGACGATTCCATAATAGGTAATCATAAGAGCCTAGACTATCATTTATGATTTAAAGACATGTAAAAGCAATCAAGCATTCACGTCTTTCTAATGCTGTGTATTACTTTAGATGTAAAAGTGCCAAAATAGTTATTTACAATGATTCCTTTGGGTTCCAACAAACAACCTTTCAACTGATGTTTTTTAAAGCAGTATTTTTGTTTGTCATACCTGTAAAGCATGTTTGTTCACTGTGTACAATAATTTCAGCACTTTTCCCTGCTTAGTATAAGAACATAAACTGTACTCAAAATGCACTTGTAAAAGAAGCCTCAAAGGAACCTCTGAAGAGTTTATAATGGCACTGGCCATAATAGTTGCACGATACTTGTCTTGCCGCTATTTCCTTAACTATTTAACAAACATCCTTCTTACACAAATCTATATTTTAAGGTTTAGAGGGAGGGTAAAGCCTCCTAAATCATGTCTGAGTGTAGGGCTGAAAGATTAATTGTTTAGTTCTTGTGCAGCTATGGTTATTTACAATTGTTCTAATTGCATAAACTGTTTATCATTAATTTAAGTATGTATAACTATTTGTAATTTAAATCATTGTAGCCTATTTTACCAACAATATTTTCTTAAGACTAAAGCGGGAAATAGCAAGAAATAACATGGAGCTTAAATATTCTGATCTTGTGGGCCAGAGTAACAGACATGGATCATAATTAATTTAATTTAATTTATATATATTTTAAATCACAATCCTAATATTGGTCAGAAAATTGCCAGTTGATATTTTTCTTCAGTCATTTGGCTCTACTTAAGTGTTATTCCAAACATAATCTGCCAGTTTCTTAAGTTTATATTTATCATGAATTTGGCAAGAGCCTGTAGAGGAGCTCTTGAAAGCTGCATAAGATTTTAAATTCATAATAGTTCACACAGCACAACATGCACTGCATGCAAAGCTGTGAATAATTAAGGCTAGAGCTAGGTGTGAGTTTAGCTGCTGTATCTTTTTTTTTTTTTGTTTGGTATCCGGTGAAATCACTTTCAGCAGGTTGTCTAGTCTTACCCACAAAGGGCCGGTATGACTCTAGATTTTCATTCCAGTCAAGCAGGAGCACTCCTGATTCTCCTTGTTTTATTCAGCGGGTCTTAGTTTGTTACTTACTGATCATGTAGGCTCCTGCTTTATTGGAATGAAAACCTGCTGCCACACCACCCCTCTGAGGATGAGATTGGACATCCCTGACTTATACTCATCCTATAGACTAGGGCTGCACGATATGGACAGCATATCAGTATTGTGATTTAACTGCAACATACTAGGATTGTGATGCCTTTCAAGATATTAAAGGGCACATATCATCACTTTTCTGGAATTAAAAAGGCTTAAACGCTTAAATATTGTTTCAAATGGTAACTCCCCCATCCATACCGTCCATATATGGAAAATAAGCTATACAAACAGCCCATTTTCAAGTCATAGTTTTGTGATGTCACAAAATAAACACATTTAAATACGTCCTTATTCTGATTACAGCAGTTTAGTCCCACCCATTCATGCACCGATTCGCCAACACCTTTGATGGTTAAGGATTAAAATAATTAGACTTTTGTTGGATTACACGAAGACCTCGATTCATCAGAACACCCAGTAACTCGCCTGGAGCTGTGATTGGTCATCCTGTCAGAAACAGTGTGATTGGTTAGAGGCTCTGCAGCCTTCTGCAATACCATTATTGTAGAGCACGATATCACGATAACTGTTTGAAGACAATATTTTGTGCAGCCCTACTATATACACACTCAACCACTTTTATTTAATGTCAGTGATCAGTATCTTAACAGGTCATTCCCTTATTTTTTATTTTTTTTGCAAACATGTTTATCTCTTCCTTCAGGCCATGGTGTTATTTGCTGACCCAAACCACTTTCTGTCTGAGTTATACCGGACCTTCTCCAGCTTGTGTCATGACCCTGAAATCTCAGTCCGGCGGACGGCTGCGGAGGGATTCCACGAGGTACGAGCTATAAATCTGTTCTGTGCGTTTGCCACTGGGAAGTATGCGGCATAATACTTGCTTATAAATGTGAAGAAAATTAATCTGCTTGCTTCTCCTCTTATGTGAGTACAGAGGCCACTGTTTTTTGGCTGCTAGAGAAAATGTAGACTCCACTTACTCACTTGAAGATATTATGACTTGCAGTTTTAGATCAGACAGTGTGGCTGTGACATACAGTCTGAAGAGACAGGATGGGTGTGAAGAGTCAGGTTGGGGAAGAAGGTGTGAATTGGGCTGCACTGACCTATTGTTCTAGATGTACTTGCAGACTGAGCAAGTTCCTTATTTACCAGAGTCTAAGGGCTTATTATCCTGACTTTTTTACCCATTTAGCTGTTATTACCTGATGTAGACACTAATTATTTGTGACCCTGGGTTTAAGGGAGCTCAGTCCAGAGGTGAAGACTGCACTCTACATCCCCTTTGTGCTCTCTGTTTCAGGTGGTTAAACTGCTGGGTCCAAATGTGCACTATGTACACAAAGAGCTGATCACCTTGCTGCAGGATGATTCATTAGAGGTGGGAACCGTGTGTGTGCGCTTCTGTCTGAGAAGATGCATATTTGTGCTTCATATGTATATAGGTGGGTGGATATGTGACTGATAGAGTCCAAAGCTGTGATGCGCGATTTGCTGTTATTCCTTTGGCACACAGGGTTGTATAACAACTTTTGACACTCTCTCTCCACTACTCTGTTCCGGGATGGTCTCTACTTTTGTCACACAGCTGATTCTTGAACACTTTCTGTCCAGTCTCCCTCCTTCTTTCTCCTGCTTTAGCTGACCTTTGTGTTTGTGGTGTGGGCTAGTTGTCTTCATTCTTTGTCTGTATTTGAGTATAAATGATCTTACCAGGACAGTTCTTGCTTAAAAGGGCTTTTAAAATGGGACAGTTGGTGGCCTGGTGGTTAGGGATCTGTCCTTAGGTCATGGGTTCGAATCACAGGACCACCAATGACACCACCGAGGCACCCTTGAGCAAGGTACCATCCCCACACACTGCTTCCCGGGCACTGCATCGCTGGCTGCCCACTGCTTCACTCATGTGAATGGGTGAAATGCAGAGAAAAATTTCGTACGGTTCACACTGTGTGCTGCGATGTGTTCATGCGTGACAAAAATGGCCACTTTACTTTAATATGGCCACTTTAATATGTTATTATGTAATGTATCGCTCTGTAGTATAACTGTGTATCTCACACCCTCATTCATGAATTCAGGATTTTTTTTAGACATGATGCGCTTTTATCCATTCATGTTCTATAATTGGACTGTAATTGGGAATCCCTGCCATGCTCAACGAATCCTGACTACTAGGTCAGGTACTGATCTGTTTGAGCTAAAAGTAAAGTACGGTTTCTTCCTGAAAATGCAGGTAACTAATCGTTCTTGTAATCTGACAGGTCATTTTTGTCATTCAGCAAATCAGTTCTTTCCACTGTAGTGATGATTCGAAAAGTTAAGGAAAGGTATATGATTACAAAAGACATTTGACTTGCTAGGAGTAACATCTGGACTCTTCTGGATGAACCCGGGGGCATCCGCTTGTAAGCTGTCAGCAGGAAAAAAAATAGTCCTCTCTGAAGGGCTTGTAATCTTTCAAAATGTATTCCTACCTTCAGGATAAATCAGAAAGGGAGTTTGTTTTCCTTTTTATTTGGGCCAGAGAGACACTTTAAGTTAGCCGAGGCATCGCTACAGTTAACCATTAAAATATGTCGATGGTGAACTGTGCCAGGAGGACAGGCAGTGTGGCTGCTGGAAGATGAACATCTTAATACCCTAATGTAGGTGTGTGGGGTCTGTTTGTGGAGGTTCCATGCCACTGTGTTTGTGTGGGATGAGTGAATGCACTACTTCTCTGTAGCTGACGTTAGAAGCTTGCTATTGTTTGTTCTGTGCTGATCCCTTGAGAGATGTTAGTCACACAAAATATTAGCATTCAGTGCTGTGCCAAGCATACAGAACAGCAGCCTGAGGCTTACTGACACTAGTTATTACTGAGGTGAGCTATTGATTATTCCTATAGGTACCATGGAAATTAAAACCCTTCTTTCCTATTATATACAATATATATATTTCCTATTATGTACAGTATGAATAACACACACACACACACACACACACACACACACACACATATATATACATATATATATATATATGTATGTATGTATTTATCTTTGTTTTATTCATGTTGTACAGCTATACGATCAGTAAAAAAACTGAATAGAGTTCAATAAGAATAAAACAAAGGTGTGTGTTTATGTGTGTTTGTGTTTGTATGTATATATTTCTTCCTACATCACCATGCTGGTTGAGGAAAAAAAGCACAAAAGTAACAAACAAAATTAACTGAACACTAACGCTACAAAAGACAAGTCATACTAAAGTGTAATGATGACGCCATTGCTAAATCTACTGATTAATAGGAGTACTATTGATAATTAAGATTTATTTATAGTAGTATTACAGTTAAGATGACTGATTATAGTTAACAGTTTTTTCGTTCCATTAGTTCAGTTTACATACCACATATTGAAGAGAAACCTGTTTTCAGGTTAAATAACAGATATAGTGCTCATGGATCATTCGGGTGAAATCTTTCTAATTGATTAATTCAACTCCAACAAAAGTCTGATTTAAAACAGTGCTGAAAATAATAAAAAATTCTTCACCGTGTTGCAACAGGCATACTCTTAAGTGTCACTTGCTTTGTTTTTTAAATGTCTAGTTTAATAATAACATTTTCAATTAATATGTTTACTGGGTAAATGATAATGAAATAGAGCATTTGCTCTATAGTGTGTTTGTAATTAAGTTAATAAAGATGCATTCGTGTTTATGACTTAATATTTTTTATTAAGTCTCACACCTTGTATAATCTCCATAGGAAAGTGTTGCTAATAAATTAGGGCGCTGCCAAGCGCCGGCCGGAGGGATATAAAGCTCTGTACCACCGGGCTGTGGAACAGTGGAACTACATTCTCTGGGGTGATGGAGCTCAGTTCCCAGAAGAGCAGAGGCTGTTACTGGGGCAAAAGGGGGGATAACTCCCTATTAATATCCTTCAATTCAGAAGAAATGTTGGATGAGCAGGTCTCTGTAAACCTATCAATAATTATATTTGTCTCTGTACACACAGATGTGTATATAGTAGGGGTACAAAAAACATAGTATATATTTTGGGTTTAAAAGTGATGTTGAGAAATGAAGGCCTGAGTATTTTTACTATTTAACTATTCATATTTAATATTAATTTTATTTAATATTAATTATAACATGTATTAAGCCCATAGATATACTGCTAGATTATTAATATTAAGAGTAAAGTGGAACCTTATAGTCATGTGTGAACACACCGCAGCACAGCACCCAGTGTGAACAATGTGAAATTTTTTCTCTGCATTTAAGCCATTCACCAAGTGAAGCAGTGGGGTGCCACCGACTTGGGTGCCCTGAGAGCAGTGTGTGGGGACCTCAGTGGTGCCACTAGCAGTCCTGGGATTTGAACCCATCTCCTGCCGATCACAGGGGCAACTCCCTAACCACCAGACCACCAGCTGACATAAACTACAAGACTTTCTAGTGAGAACAAGGTTTCTGTCAGTGGGCTGATCTTTAGTGATGCTTGAACAGCGCAGTGGATAACACGTTCTGCACACGGGAGAACATGTTTCAATCTGCTGCTTAGTCAGAAATCAGAAACATCACTACATAAGATCACTGAACAAGACTTTTAATATTAATTTCACCTACAGTTCTGGATAAAATCATTTGTTAAGTGTCTAATGATAAAAAAGTAAAGACAAAGTTTTGAATGTTATTTGCTTCAAAAAGAAAAATAAGAAAAATTGGAGTGAAATGAACCAAGTGTGTTTTCTTTTGAAGGAATCATTTACAGTAATGTAGTCTGTAATTGAAATACTGGTATAAATTAATATTCCTGCACTGAGGAAAAAAAAATCCATAATAATGTTTTTAAAAAGAATGAATCCCAGTAATTGGGTCAGTTAGTCATCTTAACTGTGGCGTGTAAACAGTTTGACTTTTAATGCTCATTTTGTGAAGTACAGAGGTAATGAGTTTCCTGATTAATAATTTAGGGGGAGCTGTTATTATTCAGAATAACTTGGTTTACATCACTGAAAGGGATCAAACTGACACAAACACACATCTGCGGTTTTTGAAAACACATGCAAATAGTTAAGCAGCTAAGGGTGAGGCTCTGTTTTTTTAATGTGATACTTTATTAAATCACTTAATTCTAAAAATGCCTGTAGGCTTACACTAAGCGCAGCAGGAGGTGCCTATCTTTGCCGGCTTTAAACACGATATTACAGCTCCAAACTAAAGTGTGACAGTTTGCTCATATTTGGTTTGTTCTGGAACCAAAAATGTTGAGAAGATATTCCTCTGATCTCTCTGTTACACTGACAAACATGTTGGCACATCATCCACTGAAAAGAAAAATTATTGTGTAGAGGAACACGAGTCATCAAATGTACCACCGCACCTCTAATGTTAGTGTTCGCTCTTCAGAATACCCTCATTCAGAATACCCTCTGTTAATCTAGCCCTTGGTTATTTTTGGAAACTAATATATGTTTTCAAAAAGCTTCTGTGTGTACAAAATGTTACTATTTTTTTTAGCTTGCTATCACTTCTGTACCTTGTTGGTGTGGTATGTTAATATCAGGTCAATATTAGCTGACAAGCCGATTTTTTTCTTCACTGTGGTTAACCAAATATCCATTCATTATGGATGAATAGATATTCAAATTACTGTTAATGACAGTATTAAACTCTTTAAATAACAGTATTTATACTGGGTCAGTGAAGGTCTTAGTTATGGACAATAGTTGATCCACTGTACTGTCACTATTTTACTAATCTTTCATTGCAAATACTGGGTTTCAGTTGTATTAAAAATATTGCATTTTTATTATAATGACTGCCAACTTTATTTCCTGTAATAACTAACCAGGTAATATCTCGAGTATAAAGATATTTTAAGTTCTTTTGTACCATTTCTGATGGTCTATTCATCACAAAATTTTCACACAATGTAAAATGTAGCCGGTGTTTTCAATTCATGTCAGAAAATGAAAAACAGCTTTAGAAGAAGTCTTTCTCAATAAACCTCATCTGTTTAGGTGGATTGAGGGCTTTGTGAAAGATGTGCTGTTTGAGATTTTGTCACTGCTTTTTTTGCAGGTACTGGATGCCCTGCTCAACCACCTTCAGGAGACGCTGGAGCTGGCAACGTCCAGGGGAGAGGGTCCAGGTCCTGAGAGTAAGGTAGTTAATGTGAATGTGTGAACACAAGAAAGACGGGGAGAAACAGTAGCTCCCTCTGCTGGCCGTACAGAAATGTGTGTTTGTCCTCAAGTATAGGAACCGCAATTAGGATGAACAAATCTGTTCAATTTTGCAAAACCACAGAAATCCTTGCTCTGTGAGTTAATTGACTATTTTCTATAAAGCAAAAAAACAATAAGAAGAATGAAAATTCTCAGTTTTTGACCAGCAGTTTTATATTGTCGTCCTCTCTCAGCAGGTGAATGTGCCTGATCTAGTGCCTGCCTTGGTATCAGCCGAGCAGAAGGCTGCATCCTCACTGCGCTGGAGGGTCCATGAGAAACTCCTTCAGCGTTACTCCTGCCTGCCCCGCGTCATCACTGGAGACCAGATCTACTTTCGTTTCCTACAGAGAATGTTTAGCATCATCACCACAAATGTACTGACACTCATGCACATTTACAATTACACGACAAACATTCACATTAATTTTGACTCATATTTTCATTTTGTCTTTTCTTGTTTCTAGAACGTTTTGCCTGTCCAAAGAGAAGCTGCTCGGACACTGTGTGTGTTTTTGCGCTACAATCGCAAGCAGGAGCAGCGGCAGGAGATCATTGGCAAAATAATGCAGGGTATGTCAGACCAGCTATAAACGTTGTATGTAATTCTCAGAATAATACGTAGAAAGGAGTAAATAGATTTTCCCTTCCTGAAACGACGGTTGCTTTTATGTTGTATTCTGTATTTTTCTAGTTTTATATTCAGTTTTTTACTTTTTTTTTTCTTCTGTTTTCAAAGAACTTGCTCAAGGTAGAAGCTACTGGAACAGGTTGCGGTTTCTGGACCTGTGTGATATTGCCATAGATCTCTTCTCCAAATCCTACTTCTGCAAACACTTCCTTATTCAGGCGCTTGATCTCGTCAATGACCCTGTGGCCAACGTCAGGTGATATCTACAACTTCTCACACCCCCATTCATTCACAGTGCTCCTATTATGTTGCCATTGCTTCCTCTGCTCACACAGTGGATCATGTACTCTAGAACTCTAGCTCTGTTCAGTGAAGCAGATGTACTGAATACGTCTACCTGTGACTCTGGCAGGTATAAGCTGTGCCACATGCTGCCCAGGTTAAGGTCCACCATCAGGTTGCCTGCAGATAAACACCTGCTTCAGCAGCTGGAGTTCTGTGTGAGAAAGCTGCTCTGTCGTGAAAAAGACAAAGATGTAGTGGCCACAGTGCGCAAGGTGAGGAATGATGTCAGCTGTTGCTCTCTTAAAAGTTAACAAAACAATGGTCCCTATTATCAAGAGATTATGAGTTTGATCCCTGGTGATGCCACACCTGTCTGGTGGTTTTGCTGTTTTGGCAGTTAGTGTTCCCCTGGCATGTTAACAGTGGGTCATAAATACATTGCAAGCCAGATGTTTGGGCCCACTTACAGATTTTTAAAAAAATAGAAATGCTACTCTTGCAAAATTTTATTACAAGAAAACATCAGAGATACTTCAATGTAACTGACAGGTTTTGAAGTGTAATGTAACATTATACACTGTAAGTGCAATATAATGGATGTGAAAGCGTATGTACCCCTTGTCACCCCTTGCCTTTAACAGCAGCACAGATTTGCGACATCCTTTCCAACAGTTGTTGGAAATAACTTGTGTCCGAACCCTCCCAGCACCTTTTTTAAGCAGCAGACAGCTCTGTCTAATATGCTGGATGCTCATTTTGAACTTGTCGATCCATCTCATACTATGCAGCTCGATGGGAGAAAGATCTGGAGACTGGGGAGGCCTTCAAAACCAACAGTTTGAGCCTTTGTAGCTTTGTTTTACTGCAGACTTTTAAATATTGAAAACCAGTCAGTTACATTTGTTTTAAGTATTTCTAACGTTTTCTTGTGATAAAATTTTTAAAAGCAGTGTATCGTTTATTTAAAAAAAAGAGACTTCTGGCCAGTAGTGTATATGGTTGGCTTCACATGATTAGAGGAAGGATGTACAAGCCTTTTTCTTACAGCATTTGTGATATCGTATAATTAGGGGAGTCCTAGCTAGCAGATTGAACAGGGCACTAAAATTAGAAAAAAAAATGTAAAAGATAATGCTAGAAGCATAAAACAATATTTTATTTAAAATGTTTCTTCCTTAGACCGTCTTGGAGCTGGACAAAATGGAGATCACAGAACCGGTATTAATTTACTATGACATTTTCATTTAAATATTCATAGTTTTATATGTTAGCTGACTTTATTTTGAGTGTGTACTCGGTTTTGAGATCTCAGAGCAGTTTATATTCCTGCAGTATCATAAAAGGCATGAACGAGACCTGCTGGACCAAAAGAAGGAGAAGGAGGAAACTTTACTACTTGAAATGGTGAGTACTCAAACTTGCTGAGTGATATAGGATTGCTGGTTGCATGAAATCATAAAATGCCAAGCATATAAAATCCATGGAGGACAAAAACTTAAATGTATTTGTTTTTGTTTAACAATTATTAGTAATGTGTGTGATGCTTATAATAAGTGTATTATAAACAATTTTAGACAGAATTTTAGAGACTGTATGATATTCAGTTGTTCATAGAACATTTAACAGCATTTCCAAAGAAAGCTCAGCGTGTTTTTGAAGTGGTCACTTGACCTTTTGTAATCAACACTGTTAAATGTCAGCTGTAGCATTGTTGGGTCTCCTTTTTCAAAAAAATACACAGGAGCTGCTAGAACGGCAGCAGAGTGAGGCCAAACTGGTTGGGGAGAAGCACACTGAGAAGAAGCGTAAGTAGCCGAAATATTTTTATAATAATCACATCCTATACAGCCCTGTCCCTCTGATCCAAGCCTGAGTAAGTTGGCAGCTGTGAGTTAAGCTGCTGTAAAGTTTCTTTCTGTAACTTACATTCAGCCTGATGAGTGATAATACACTATATGGACAAAAATATTGGGACATACCTCTTAATTATTGAATTCAGGTGGCCCCTTACTTCCAGTGAAGGTCAATCTTAATGCTTCAGCAGACCAAGACATTTAGGACAACGCCATGCTTCCAACTTTGTGGACACAGTTTGGGGAAGAACCTTTTCTATTCCAGCAT
>JBBPCZ010000163.1:4178919-4192594 GCA_037974445.1 Brycinus macrolepidotus | reverse complement strand
AGGTCTAGTAGGAGGTTTATGGATGTGGTGAGGGAGGACATGCAGGCAGTTGGTGTGAGAGAGGAAGATGCAGAGGATGGAAGGAAACGGAGATGGTTGATCTGCTGTGGCGACCCCTAATAATACGGGAGCAGCTGAAAGTAGAAGAAGAAGAATGTAAAAAAAGATTATTTCCATTCGATTTTGGAACTTTTCTGTTGGTCTGTTCATTATGAAATTTTCACACAGTGTAAAATTCACTCAGTATTTTTTAAAATACTACTGTAAACTGCTGAATTACACTGCTGATTGCTCCAGTGTTGGTTATTAACAGCAGTCTTTTATGATTTGTCTGATATCATTATTCCCTGTTGTGAGTCAACAACTGCCATCATTCAAACTGAAGCTGTGTGAGGCTGTGAAATTATTAATTAAAGACTGAGTGTGTGCATTTGTCTCAGTGATATTTTGATTATTTGTCAACGTTGTCACATAGGGGCTAATTCTGAAAGCGTGCTTTTATGCATACTATAGTGAGACTAAGCATACAATATGCATTCCACTGCTGCCATACTGGCTACAAGGTAAACAACAAATATTCCATTGCCATCATTTGTGTTTTTGCATATTTCCATGAAATCAGTCCACTGCTTTGTTGGTAGAATTTCTGTTTCGCTGATTATGTAAATCATTTAAAAAAAGAAGTGCAATTCTGAACGTGGACCCTTGAATGCAAAATGTAACCGCATGTCATCAAAAGCTGCCATCAAGTGCGCGCTTGCTGGCGATAATGGGAGCCTATCGTCTGGGATGTGATCGTAATCGAGTATAATTGCTTTAGTAAGTGCCTCCATTATAATATCTCCCCACGTCTAATAGTCAATTATGCCTTTGTCGTTAACATCATTATCTTCGGTGTTGTCAGATGTATGCGGCCGATAAGAATCCCCTGACCGACTGGAAAGAAAAGCATTTGTCACTTATCAACATTCTTTACCTTCTGGGAAAAGAAAAAAAAGTGAAAACTCCACCCACAGCACACAAAGATATTAGACAAGTGTAACTCTTGAAGTAGGGTGAGGGGGATCCATTAGTGCGTGGAAAAAATAAAGAGATTTTGTATGGTATGGTATGATATGGTATGATATGGTATGGTATAGAATGGTAAGTACTGGTGTGATATGATATGATTATGTATGTTATGGTATAGTATAGTAAGTATTAGTATGATATACGATATGATATATGGTTGTTTATGGTATGGTATGGTATGGTCTGGTATGGTATGGGATGGGATGGGATGGTACAGTAGGTATTGGTAAGATATGACATATGATATGATATGATATGATATGATATGATATGATATGATATTGTTATTTATGGTATGGTATGGTATGGTATGGTACGGTATGGTTTGGTATGGTATGATATGGTATGGTATGGAATGGTATGATATGGTATGGTATGTCATGCAAAATGACATGATGACAGAGAAGACCGTCTTATTCGTGTGTTAAACCATGTCCAAAAGATCAAGGCTGATGTATGCTGAATGAAGGCCTTAAGATCACTGATATGCAGAACATTATAGCATTTCTAATGCACTTTCATGTGTCTGCAAAGGATGAAGGAGAGGAAAAGAGAAATAAGGGTACAAGTGAATAAAGCATCAGAAGAAAATCATTTTCTATAGTTTAAACAGATGCAGTGTCAAATTGGTCAAGGAATGAAAGAACTCCACTACTAGCTCTTTGGGGTAGGATGTAGCTTTAGATTACTGAAGTTTCTAAAGCTCAGGGCTTTCTTCCATTTTCAAAAAGATTTCTCAGATAACTCAACATTAGAGGAGTGGTTTGGCAAAAAAATCTGATTTACTCAATTTTCCACTTACCCGAGATATTGTCAGGTAAGAACTTGTTTGGAGTCCAAATTTTGCATATTCAATTTAGGGCTGGAGCTACCATGCTAACATTACTAACAAACACTAAGGATGCTTCCAGATGCTTCCATGTTACTGTATTTTCATATTGATTCTCCCTTTTTTTCTCCTTGACCTGAAAACTGATTTGGTGACGCCATCTTACTGGTTGTCCCAATATTGGGGGAGATGAGAGAACCATCTCAAAACACCTGCCAACGTGGGATGCTACCCAGAAAGTCTTATAAATATTTTAGGTTGACTTCACTGCATGCATACCCAGAGATGACGGACAACTCAGAGGAATCCAACTGTGCGTAAAATTGCTTTTTGTTTGTCTTTATAGTTTTTGTTTTGTGTATTTTGTTTTTGATGTAAGGCAGACAGAGAAGGACGCATGCTTGTCTTGCGCTGTAAATAAATCAAACCTGTGTAGCGGTGTACTTGTGTACATATGGGGTAGCTGGTGGCCTAGTGGTTAGCGAGTTGCCCCTGCGATCAGAAGGTTGCAGGTTTGAATCCCAGGACCGCCAGTGGCACCACTGAGGTACCCTTGAGCAAGGTTCCGTCCCCACACACTGCTCCCCGGGCGCTGTGTTCCTGTCTACCCAGTGCTTCACTTAGGTGAATGCGTTAAATGCAGAGAAAGAATTTTGTGCTGTTCACACTGTGTGTTCACGTGTGTTCACGTATGACAAATTGTCACTTCACTATGTAGCAGCTAGGGCTGTTCCTTCGAGTGAAAAGCTGGATGCTGAACATGTTCTGGCTGATCGGCTTCATCTAGGTTAAATGGAAAATTGTGCAAATCTGGCTCGTTCCTTGAAGGGCAGTGGAAGTTGATATTCATCAGCATAACTTACTTTAAAGCTGTAAGAAGGTTATTTCTGACTTTTGTTGCTTAGGTAGTCGCTGAAATATTTACTCTCATTATCCCTGACTCCACTAAGTGGCTTTTGCTGGCTGTGGGTCGTTTAATTTATTCTCAATGTGTTTTTCAAGTGTTCCAAGGACCAGTGAAGTACACTCCCATTGCGGCTTGTGTCTAGGTGCACTGCGAGGGGATACACACAGGTGTTTTCATTAGGCGGCTGCTGGCAGCATGAATATGCAGCATATTTTAAGGAGGGGAGCTCTTGGGGAGTGGATCTGGGCCGAGGTCTTGAATTGACTACAAATAAGATTATGGACTTGAATCAGACAGATGTGAGAGTGAGAAGTGTCATTTCTGTAAATGTGCCCATCGAGCCATGGCATAGCTCAGCGACGGAAAAACTGCAATTCTGTTCCATGACAGCGATGTACAGCTCAGTGCTTTTCTTGCTCTGCCACACCTGACTCACCTCACTGCCCAATTAACATGCTCGTGACAAACTGAAGCAGGTGTATTACAGCAGGGAGCGTATTAAAATGTACAGTGTTATGGCTCTTGGAGTGGAAATTGCCCATCCGTACATGGGATCTTCCACACTGGAAGATATGATTTGCTTTAGTGTGTTTATCATGTGCTGTTTCCCATTTGCAAAGCCGTAGTTACAAAATCTGTGCCTTTAAGTGGCTTATAGTCAGAAACATGGAACATTTGCTCAGGAGTAGTAATCGCAATGTAAACATCAGCTAGTTAACTAGTTATTGTCAACTAGTTGTTCAATGTCTTATATACATCTTCCTCCACTGTATGTATGTATGCACAAATGAATAAATAAATAAATAAATACACACATACTTTTCTGAAATCAGATTAGGTAAGACATGTTCAAAGTTATTACAAAATCTTCATTATACAATCTGTGTCCAAAAGCATCCAGATACCCCTTCTAATTAGTGAATTCAGCTGCTTTTAAGAGCTCCCAGTGCTGAAGCAGGTGTTCAGTTGTGTACACAGAATGAAATCTCCATTGGAAGGCACAGCCAATAGAATGGGAGTCTCTGGAGCAGTCAGTTTACTCAAGGGGTGGAAGGCTCCGAAGACTGTGCAGCAGTGGAACTGTGT
Organism: Brycinus macrolepidotus; assembly: GCA_037974445.1. Taxonomy (NCBI): domain Eukaryota; kingdom Metazoa; phylum Chordata; class Actinopteri; order Characiformes; family Alestidae; genus Brycinus; species Brycinus macrolepidotus. The sequence goes on along the minus strand of JBBPCZ010000163.1, from coordinate 4,188,701 downwards.
TCTCTGGAGTTATGGAGCTTCATCCAGTACTTTTGGAATGTGCTGGAGTCGAATTTGTGATCCAGACCTAATCATACAACATCAGGACCTGATCTCACTAATTCTCTTATGATTGAATTCAATCAAATCCTCACAGGAATGTTTCAATGTCTAGTGTAAAGTCGTCCCATAGAAGTGGAAGCGGTTAATGCAGCAGGGGACAAACTCCCTATAAATACCCTTTATTTTAGAAGAGGTGTTAAGAGAACATGTAGTGTACCCAAAGACTTTTACTGTGACTATTACTATGAAAAATAAATTTCGTATTAGTCACTATTGTATTTTGCCTGCTTTGTGTTGTGTTTGTCCCTAATTGTGGTAAAAATTCTTCTTGGCTTCCCACATTGCCTCAGTCCTAGAGATGTTCAAATTCAGACATTTGCCTGGACCCCCTCCCCTTTCCCCAAAATACTCCATCTGTTGCTGTGCCTATACAGGCAAAAGTCTGTTTATTGTGCTCGGTGATTTATGTTATTGGTGTGTAAGAAGTCAGAGTGCCGTTTTATCCCACTCAGTTGTGGTTTTGGTGGTGAACCAGCAGCACTGCACTATCGGGCTAAGAAGACTTAAACTGATAAAGAGGAGTTTCATTTTGCGGCCTGCTGTTCCATTAATTTTGAAAGGACAGAATAAATACCCTGAAGACAAGGTAATGAAGAGTTTTCTTTCATTTTTCTTGTCATTTCATCTTTGATTATGATGCTTTATTGAATTTTTCCAATTATATTTCATTACTTAAATCGATTGTAAGTTTTATGTAAGCTGACACTTGGTTGCAGTGAATTGGTTACAGTTTACTGGCTGGCACTGGAACTCCTGCTCTTCTTTCTGTAGAATATATATGTGTATGTAAACACAAACAAACAAAAACAGGCAAATAAATAAATATACTGCTTATATTATCAATACTGACAACAAAATTCTGGAGGTCGAGGTTATGCAACTAGTTTTTTATTTGTACCACTGCATGTTATGCTCTAGTGGATTGTGACTACAAGATACATGCTGTTACATTTTAATAACATTGTATTTTGTAAATAAAAGTACTTTGAAAATAAATATAAAACTGAGATACAAAAAACTGAGAAATTAGAAACTAAAAAGTAAACTGTTGCATACAAATGCATTGTCCTCTCATTGGCAGATTGACAGCTCACATTTTGCGTTATTATATTCAGTCACTAAAGGTCTTAAACCTCCCCCATCATCTTGCATTCTTCTCTCACATCATTTTTGTATTATTTCTGATTTTCTTTGAAAACCTATACTTTAATTAACCTTCTGCTTCCTGCCCATTTTAAACACATCACTTTCTTTCACTATCTACATCCTGACAGGCCTAACAAAACAGAAAATTGTCACTTACATGTCATTTTCTTTTCATTAGAGCATAGACATGTTTATTTGTGGTTCTGTATGGTTTAGTAAGTCAAGTCAGATTGTCCAGTTACAAAAAATCTATTAAGTTGTACTCCGTTTATTTAGCTGCATCTCTTTTTGTGGGAATAGTTTTGATCTAAAGCTTGAAATTTAACTTGACTTCACTGAGATCAAGATACACACATATGGCACAGTATATCAGCAGTAATACACAGTCCACCCAATCCCATTGTGTTCTAGTGGTGATAAAAAGTGTAGGGCAGGTGGTGGATGAGTGTAAAGACCTACTCCAGTGCTGGCTGTATTTTTTTTTTTTTTGCAAAAGCAAGCTAAAAGTGTGCCGATCTGTTCGTGCCCCCGTCCATCAGAATGTAGAGACCAATAAAGACACACTTGAGGCGGTGCTCTGGGGGGTGCCTGCACATTGAGAGCAACTGACTCATGAGTAATGGGTTGCTGACCTCTCCATGTTGGCCCGTAGGCCTCCAGCAGCCCAGCAGACGCTGTCGAGGAAGCAGACGACACCTTGGATATTAAACTTTATACATAGCCAGCAGCTTGAAGATCTCCACAATGCTGTACAAATGGCTGTTGTTTGTTCCCCCACTGGTTGGATGGACTTACACAAGCTCTGTGTCTGTGCTTATGTATTCTGGTCAGATGTTCTTTTTTTATTCTGCTGAAAATGGCATTGCATCTATATTAGAAATGCACGTTGTAGTGGGGATCAAAATATTTGCCATTGAGTGAGAAAGTTTAATTGCTATCAGTCCAATATTTGAATCACTGCTCGTAGAGAAAATGACAATGTAAATGTATAAATAATAACAACTGACAACTTGATACCCCACTCATGCATGTGGTGACTTATTCACATAGTCACTAGTGCTGGGCATTTGACATCTTTTCCACTTGGAGCATAATGGATAACACCATCACCCAGAAGACTGGAGGTTTGGTTCTTTGTCCAGGCAGGATTGTCGCTGCTATAGTAATCAGAGACTTTGAGCAAGCCTTCTAATACTGCATTCACTCAGGGCTTAATATGTGCCAGAAGAAGCCAGATCTGGACCCTGCACCTCCCAAATTGGATCTGGCACCTATTTTAGAGGATCCTTGTTCACATATTAAATACATTTATGTGACAGTCTGTAGAGATGTATGAAGAAAAATCAAATACGTTTCTGCTGGCAACTCCGTAAAGCATAAATTGTGGAAAAGTTGATAGAGAAAATAGAAGAAAAAGACTAAGAAACTCATGTCACCTTGTGCCATGGAACAAACACACACACACACACACACACACACACACACACACACACACACACACACACACACACACTTTCCCAGTGGCAGAAATGGTATTAAAAACAATGGCACTGTTTATCACTCGCGAATGCACCATGACTGTTCATCCCTCAGAAGACTGAACTGTTTTTGACAAAAGGCTGTTTTTGACATTGTTTTTTTTATTAACTTCTCACCCTCTAGAAGATATGTGCTGAGTTTTTGGAAACCCAATTGTGACAGAACGTTCAGTGCTTAGGAATCTTATTAATACACTCATTGTTTATGTTTACATTTATAATCTTCCTTTCTAGATTAAAAATAAGATTTAGGGATAAATTTTCTGTATCTTAACCTCATCATGCCGTCGTATGCAAAACTTTGAGCATTAAAATGTGCAGGAGTGTGTCCTCTATAGAGAATGTGTACTTATTTTCACTTTGCCCACGGTGCCCAGACTTTTGCATATGCCTGTATATGAATCATCATACATGCATTACAGCTGCAATTTTATACCTTTATGATATATGGATTGTAGTGTTTTAAACTTATTTACACTTATTTTAAAATACAAAAAAAAAAAAAAAAGATTAGTTCTTTGTGTTTTTATTGAGCATTACAGTGTGGTAAATGTAATTGTTACCAACCCAGCGATTCTGTATTGGTGCATTGGTAAACTAAGAAGAAGCTCTTAAAGCTCTTAAAGCACTCCTAAAACTCTTAAAGCTTCACGCTGATCAAGTGATGCATTGAATTTACTTATTCAAATGTATGCACAATTCTCACATAAATAAAAAATACATTAATTCAGCCATTGTAAAAGTAAACAGAACAATTAGGTTAATGTAACATATTTTATTCAAGATACGAATTTAAGTATCTTTATTCTCTGGTGAAACAGTATTAAAGAGAAGTTCCAGTTTGGTTTTAGACAGGGGCATAGCACTGAAACAGTATTAGCGAAAGTACTCTCTACTGTTCATGTACTCCCAGACTGAAGTGCTTCATTTGATACAGTTGATCACTATACACTTTTAAATCATCTTAAGGGATCTGGATCTGTTTTAAACTAGTTTGCAACAGATTTAAATGGGAGGCAATATTTTATTAGCTTAAGGGACTAAGCAACTTCCTCTGGGATCAGTAAAGTTTTCTGATTCTGATTCTGATTCTGATGTATCAAAAATATGTGAAATTCATTAAGGTGTAAACAAGGTTCTGTGCCGGGCCCCCTTCTGTTCTCCCTGTATATGCTGCCATTGGATTAAATTATTATAGAGCATTGAGTCAACTTCCAAAGATATGTTGATAATACTCAGTTATGCATATCTATCACATGCTGGCTTGTTAAACATAAGTTATAGTTATTCATTATTAAAATTATTGTTATTTTTAGTGCAGATTAGACCCATTTGTATTTTTCGCTTGTGTCTATTAGGAGCCCCTGCATTATACATAACAGTGTAAATCTGACATGACCTCTATATGCTTCATTTTGGAGTTACATTGATTTATTTCACAAATCCCCTTTACGGTATCATTGTAGACTGACTCATTACAGTGGTTGTTAAAGCCTTTTCTTTGCTGGTATTGATTCTTATCAAAAGCACACAGTGGGCAGCTTGTCCAGGGTGAAGCCAGACTGGACGTGCAGCTCGAACAGGTTGTGATGCACGCATGCCGCTACGTCTGAAGCAGATTGCAGACATCTGGCGCGCCGGCTCAGTCTGAGCCCCCCTGTAGTTTACTCTTTCTAGTGGTCCTCTGGCCTCGGACAAAAGCACTCAATCACAGAGAGGAGGAGTGTTCACTCCCTGACCCTCCACTGCACTCCTGCACACAAAACACAGCAGCAAAGCCAAATACGAGGGTTGCCCCAACGTTACGTCTGGCTGTGACCGAAGGCAACAGCAAGACAGAGACAATTTATTACAACCTCTAAATCACACTCTACATGTTGTCTAGGGAGTGATTTAGGACAGATATGAATGCTGCAGCTGTGAATGAAATAGCGTTTGATGCCAAATGTAAGAAACATTTTGAATTTGCTCTATGGTTTCTATGTTTTTGTTACTTTTTTATTTCCAAAAAAGAAAATAAAGAAAACAAAGTGATTTGATTGAAGCCTGCTCAAGCCATATCAAGTGAACTAAAATCATGACCTTCAAACAAGCTTGGAAGTTCCCTTATGTCTGGGGGCTGCTGACTTACAAATGCTTCTCAGTGTATCACAGCATTGCTAGCACTCTCACATTTATAAAACTGAATTGGTTGTGGATTCAGATTGATTCATTAATTGATATCCAAGACTTATTCCAAGTAATTACACAGAAACCAGAACAAAATAGCTATTATTATTAGAGTTATTGTTAAACCATCGGAGTGAAGAATGAGAACCTGGACCTGGCAGTGATTACTGGGCATTTATGTGGTCCTATTATATATACGTTTAAAAAAAAGTAGCATTGTTTTACCCTTGTACTGTCATTTTTTATATTACAAGCCAAATTACTTGAGAGTGGTCATTTAACTATCAAATACATATCATGCAACTTCATAATTTTCTTATTTCACCTTTTTTAGACAAGTGACAATGTGAAAATATGACAAAATGTAAGTGGTCAAATATTTGTTTTTTCACCTAAACAAGAATTTTGCTTTGTTTCATTTACAACATGAAGTAATTGTTTGGTTAAACTGATGAACCATCATGGCAGTAGATTAATTTCTTTATATAGGATTTTATTTTGCTAATGCACCATGAATGATTTGCAAAAAAGTCATGTTTTGAAGGTTTAAATTGTATGAACTGCAAAATAAAACATATTTACTGCGTACTCCTTATTTAGGATGTTTTTCAACCTTTACAATAATGAAACTTAAATGTATGTAAAATTTTAGCCTCTGAAAGAATAACTTCAGAACTTCTGTTTAATCATTTCTACTGTATCTATTCTTGTTCTTTCATTTCTTTTGTAGGTATGCTGTTTTCACTATTTTCACTACATTGGACATGCTCATGGCCTAGTTTTAGAGGGCAAATGGGATCTATCGTCTCGCTGCGTTCATACAAATGCGTGTTTACTTTTGTAGCTATCTGACTTTCGTCATCAAGGGATAAAAGCTCGCAGTGAAAATCTTTACTGGAGAGTCTACGTGATGCGTGATGGATGCTCAGTTCCTTCTCTCTCTCTCTCCTTCTCTGTGTTTTCTCTCTCTTTCTCTCAGCTTTAAATCTGCTCCTCCTGAAACACCAGGATCAATTTAAGCCTCAAGAGGTCTCTGTGGATATCTCCACAGCACTAAATATACTACATACCTTCAAGCAAGCTCGGAAATCCCTTTTTGTCTGGAAGCTGTTGACTTATAAAACCCTTTCGGTGTTCGGTTTCCAGATGGTGTGTGATGCCCTCATGCCAGTCGGTCTATCACAGCATTGCAAAATCACTATTACATTTATAGTAGCTCCACTAAGAGACTAAAAATGGCTTAACAAGCAACTGCAACAAATGATTTACTGCAGTAGTACATCTAAAGTAGCGTTCATACACGATTTCAGCCCTGATTTTTTCACTTGGAAACTGCTGACCAGCAAAAGTCCCTAAACAGAGGCAAATTGCAGTTCGCTCCAGGCTCATAAAACGCCTCTCGATCACTGTGTGTGAATTACTCCAAATCACTGTCTCGCATTATTATATTGCCTTTCACTTTCATAATCCTTCTTGTTTATTTGCTGCAAATCAACAAACAATTTGGATCACTTGCTTCTTGCTGATGTCTATTTTTGGAATATAAAAAAATGCCTGCGTTTCTCTGAATTGCTTCTTTTCCTATCTGATTGCTGTGATTTCTCCTGATCTGTGGCCCATGGCTTCAATAAATTGTGGCGTGTGGTTTGGGGAATGGCTGCCACCCGCAGGCTTGGAGGCCTAAACGTACACCCAGAAACACACAGAGACACCGGAGCGAGTGCACAGCGGAGTTTTATTTTAAACAAAAGCCATATCAGTGTCACAAAACATAAACAGAACCACCACCACTTTGGGGAGAAACTCTAACACGGGCTCTCTACTCTACCTCACTCTTACTCCTGTTCCTGGCCGCTCTCTCCAGTCTCTCCTTCCTTCCTCTCCTCTGCTCTAGTCCTCCTCACTCTACCTGAGAGCCCATGTTTTTAAAGAGTCCTGGCTCCTCCCTTAACGCAGCTCAGCTGGCTCTCGTAAAGGGAGGAGCCCCGTGCTCAGTCCTGCGGGCGTATGAGGGTGCTCTGCTCTGCTCTGCCTCACAAAATATGTCAGTAGCGCTGACTAGCATGTGGATCCACCCGACTACCAGATCAGTCAAAATCAAGAGAAGTGGACAGGAAAGGACATTTTTATTCAGGTTTTCAGACACAGCCCCAATCTCACGCTTGGTATTGCGTGAATCCCCCCATCACTTCTTGTGTTTTCGTGACAAAATATAGTTTGGAGACCAGAGAGGGACTGGTTGGAGATTCCTCCTGGTGAAAGATCTTAGAGTGTTTTCACATATAGTCCTCTTTAAAGGAACCAAACTCAGTTCTCTAGAAGTGGTCCAAAAAGTGGACCAACAGAAAGGGAACTCAGTTCTTTTTATGTTCACAGTGTGAGTTCATTTGAAAGGGGACTCGGTTCTCTTTCTGGTCCACTTCAGCTCAGATGGGGCCTCAGTTCTTTTTCTGTTCACACTTTGGTTCTTCATCCAACCTGCGGGCGTTGTTTCTTCACATTCACCATTCTTGGGAATTTTTTTCTACATAAGAGTTGATGGTTAAAAGCTCTACAAAACTTCTACATTTTCCACAAAGATCTATGCTACTATTTTTCTTCACTGAAACTGATGGAGAGCAAGAATGCTTTGAGGCTATGCAACTTGGTAGAGAAACTTGACAAGAATCCCTAGGTCCCATTTATTTATTTGTTTGTTTGTTTGTTTGTTTGTTTGTTTGTTAGCATTTATTAGTTTATTTCTTTATTATCTGGTGTCTGTCGTCTCATTTTTGCTTGTCCGAAGTATAATTGAAATTGTAATGGAGTTGTGTACCACCATCTTTTCGTTTCCCGAGGCTGTACCACGTGATCTACCTACAGCAAGGCTAGAGGGCGAAAACTGTCGAAGCGAATCCGGAGTGCTTTGTGTTCATAACGTGCAAGTTAAACGAACCATGCTGTGGGCTTAAAGCGAACCGGACTGAGACCACCTCCCGATGTAGTCTCAGTTCGGTTCGTTTCAAAGGGGTCTGAGTTTGTTTGGCGTGTTCACATAGACGCTAAAAATGCTGACTAATCGATCTGAGTTTGCTTTAAAGGATGAAACGGACCAAGTGTGAAAACACCCTTAATCAGTCATGTAGAGCACAAACCACAATGACTTCAATATTCTCAATTACAGGACAGCAAGTTTGAAAGTCATATAGTGTGTCCAAGGCATTGTACAGCTTGGGAGTTCATATTCTCATTACAGCTTGAAATATTTTTTAGGACCTGATAGAATCTCATCAGAGTTTAGCCAGGTCTGTAATATACTTGTTGACGCTGGGCTGTTTTAAAGGTTTGTCGAGTTTCTCATAGCATACCTCCCACCTTTAATGGATTTTGGCTGCATTTACCCAGTTTTAATTTTCCTCTCTGCTTATTCTTGCTCCTTACTTTAATTTATCTTACAAGATTTTTATCTGGCACCCTGGAGCCACTTGTGTTATCGGCACAGAGGTGTATGATAACAGTATGCCTCTGTGTGTAGGTTGGATTCAGATGCAATTTTGTCCGTCTGCAGCGAAGTTCAGGCAGAATTAATTGGGCATCAGTCAAGTTCAGGCAGAATTTTCTCAGGCTGCAATCAGGTTTTGGCAGAATTGATGTTTTTAGATTACAGTGAGGTGAATCAGCCTGAATATTTTGTGGTCTACAGCTGGGATTAGATTCTAAACTAACTGCTGTGGTATCAGCTGTGGATCGAACTATAGCAGAACATTTTTAGGCTATATTTGAGTTCAGTTAAAATTTCAGGTCCTGTTAACCCTTAGAATACGAGCAGCACGCATCCATGCCTGCAGCGCAACAAATGGTAAATCATCATCATATGGCAAACAACCCCCGGTTTGTGTTGATTCGTAAGGTGTCAGATCATACTGAGCTTTGTTTAGTGTTCCTATGTTACGTAGAACCAAAGTAACTGTCATTTAAAAAATGTAATAACAACCACTCATGAGGTTTTAAAAATGGCATTACAAGCAAATGAACATAAAAAGCAAAGCGGCGAGCGTGAAGGATATCAAAGACCAGTTTTAGCCTGTTTTAAGACCATTTTGATTTGTTGAAATCAGATTTTACTAATACGAGTTCTAAAAGTTAAATCTGTAATTGTCATGCAGAGGGTACTCTTATGCACAGTGATATTTAATTGCTTGCAAAAAAGTTAGTATTGCCTGCAGTTGCTTACAAAAAGTCAGTTTGACTTCCAATTTAATTCCTAGCCATTATGAATAAGACCTTCACTCTCCCCCTTGCAGGACCCTGGCTTTGCGACCTTCCTTCTTGATAAGCTCCAGGCGGTGGATTGGCCTTCACGGGGCCGTGGTGCTGAGAGCTGCTGTGAGGTGTGTGGGACTCCTCTGCACCAGCTGAGGCGCCTGGCCCTGCACTCCGCTCTTGGACTGGCGCTGGATGACGCACCTGACTCGCAGTCTGGCCATTTTTCTGGCCTCCTGACTCTCCAGCCAGCTGCCCCAAGTGCGCTTTCACCACGCCTTTCCTGGGACTGGCCGAATCAGAGCATCCAGCCCGCAGCCAGGCCACCCCCCTCCAGATCCCACGGAGAGCCAGCAGCTGGTGTGAAGCGCAGAGAAATGGGCTGGATCAAGAGCGGCACCGCTGGGACGGGCATCAAGCCAACCTGTCTTGCCACAGTCACTCCACTACCTCTCCATGCACAGCACTATCTGGAGGGCGTGTGGAGTGTGACACGAGTCAGCAGAGTCCAACAGCAACAACAAACCCCGGTAAGAGTCAGAATGACAGTCTGGAGCGAGGAGTTGAACAACATCAAATGATCGC
>JBBPCZ010000163.1:4167336-4174776 GCA_037974445.1 Brycinus macrolepidotus | reverse complement strand
TATGGTTGACTTGATGAAGCCTGAGCCATAATCACATTCCAATGAAAGAGGGAGCGAGAGAAAGAGAGGGAGAGAGAAAGAGAGAGGGAGACAGAGACACAGAGATTTATTTTATATCTATTTTATATGTGAAGAGGTACACATAAAAATCAGAGAGAGGATGCACAACAGATTGAGAGAGATGGAGAAAAAGAGATGGAAAGAGTTAACAATTTAGAGAGAGAGAGAGAGAGAGAGAAGGAGACCATGAGGAAAAACGAGGAGAGAGAGAAAGAAAGAGGAGACAGAGACAGAGATGTAAAACTAATGAAGGAGACAGAGAGTAAGTGGCAGGGAGAGAAAAGAGAATGATTGAGAGAGAGAGATGGAGAGAGATAGTGACAAAAAGACAGAGAGCGGCAGAGGGAAAGACAGCAAAAGTGATAGACAGAGGGAGAGAGAGAGAGAGAGAGAGACATAATCAGGTGGAGTATGCAGTGCCAGCGCTTGGTTTATCAGTGGCAGTGGGATGTGAGTCACAGAGACACTGCAGCAAAATGAAGGAAGTAAAGGAGGTAAACAGTTCTCTCCTAGTCACCTGTCACAGAGCATCACAGATGGGCTAGAAGAAGAGTTTATAATTATTTTTAGCTTGTGTGCATACACTCCTATTCTCACTGGGATGAATATGGCACAGGAGAGACGGTTCTGAACCGGAGAGAATCATTAAACCCCTGCAACACGTGACCTCCACTACATGTGTATATTTCTGTTTATTAATGGATCATCTTGTTCTCAGTGGCTGTTACACTGACAGAAAGGGCTTTGAATTTATGTGAACTTATGTGAAAGTGTAGTTTCTCTAGTTCTCATATTGTGATTTTGGAAACTGGTATTCTGGTGTTATTTTTTAACAGTTTTTTTTTATTTTTAATAAATATGCAATGTTTTAAACACAGTGCCTCAACCAGATAAGAAAATGAGTAAGATAATAAGACACAAATAAGACAAATGACTGCCAGTGTAAGTTATGGTAGGAAAAAAAAAAAAAAGATTTTAAAAAATAGAAACTGTTGTCAGCTGACCCTCAAAGAGCAAGGTTTCTCAAGGCTGTTCTTGAGTGATATCTAAACATAATTACTACAGTATTTTCTGATCTCTGGAATTTAAATATAAATGCCACTGGGAAACCATGAGGTAATTTACACCATATGGACAAAAGTATTGGAACAGACCTGTTTTTCAGGGTTTGGGCTAGGCCCCTTACTTCCAGTGAAGGTCAGTCTTAATGCTTCAACAGACCAAGACATTTTGGACAATGCCATGCTTCCAGCTTTGTGGACACAGTTTGGGGAAGAACCTTCTCTATTCCAGCATGACTGTGCCACAGTGCACAAAGCAAGCTCCATAAAGACATGGTTGGATGAGTTCGATGTGGAAGAACTTGACTGGCCCGCACAGAGCCCTGACCTCAACCCCATCCAACACCTTTGGGATGAACTGGAATGGAGATTGTGGGCCAGGCCTTCTCGTCCAACATCAGTGCCTGACCTCATAAATGCTCTACAGAACGAATGGGCACAAATTCCCAACAGAAACTCCAAAATCTTGTGGAAACCCTTTCAAGAAGAGTGGAAGCTGTTATAGCTGCAAAGGGGGGACCAAGGGGGTTCCATATTAAAGCCTATGTATTTGAATGCAATGTCATTAAAGTCCCTGTTTGTGTAATGGTCAGTCATCCCAATAATTATGTCCACATAGTGTATTATGACATTTTATCAGCTAACTGAAACCATTGGTACATTTTGTTCCTCAGTGTGGCCAAAAACAGACTGTTTGACTGGCATGTAAAATAAGCAACCACAGATCACTGTTTTAGTGTAACATTTAGGGGCAAGCTATTCTTAAAATGTGGATTCAACAAAAACAAACCCACAGGAAGCACACTAAGTTAGATCGGCAAACAAATGAGGACATTTAACTTTAAAGAAAACTTTTGAATAAATATACAATGCCATGAGCTTCACAAACTTTTTTCATTACAGCAACTGTCTTGCTCTGAGAGGCTCGGTCACGGCAGCTTGTGTTCCCCATCGGACAGATAAACCCCCACTGCACAGAAGTGTGAGAGTAGCCAGTTAGAATGAACCTGACAAAATCACAATAGCTGTGGCCAGCTTAGCATGCAAAAGATATCAGACACTCTGTGCACTTGTGTGTGAGACTGAGGGCCAATTTCCAAAGCCCAGATTAAGCTTAAGCCTAGACTAAAATGAATTTTCAGTGAGGGTCTACCATTATTTTAGTCCAGGACTAGGCTTAACCAGCCCTCGAGGTCGTGTCTCCCTAATTTGACACCACGTGCAACTTATTATTGCTCTTTCTTGTGAAAAAACAGACTTTGTGCCTGACATAAATGTGCTTAAATTTGAGTCAGGATAATTCTGAAGTATCAGAATAACATCATAAGGACGGTCTAGATTTTTCGAGGGTGCTAAAATTGGAGAAACTGGCATACTTTCTATCAAGTGGTGATGCATAGCTGCCTAATGGCTCGGCTGTAGCTATTTAGTGTTTCACCCTCCCTTTGTGCGCTGTTTTGCTTCAGACTGTTATTATCATTCAAATATGAATACTTCTCATTTAGCGTCTAACAGTTTAATTTATTTTATGCCAACAGAGAGCCATCACCCTGGGAATTGAAGGCTTTCCGAAACAAGTCCAGTGTGGCTTCTGCGATCATTTCACTTTGAAATTTATTCACTGTAATTTATCGGGTTTCAAGCTGGCTATCTGCCAGAAATGCGCTACAAACCTCCTCCATTCATCTCTCCCTACACCCCCCCCCCTTTTCCCCGAACCACCCGCTCTCCCTCCTTAACTGATACCCCCCCCCCCACCCACAGCCTCCCCTCTCATGAGGTACTCGCCTAATCCTGCCTCTCTCATTTCACACCCCACGTTGTCACAGATGAATGCTAATAAGATCACTGGAGATTACCTGCTTTTCATTTTTAAATAGCCCCCCCCTTCATTTTAACCTTTTATCAGGGGGTTAGCCACATGAAAAAAACATGGGTACAGTAGATTCTCATTCAAGAGGGTCAGGTGGAAAAAAGAGATGAGGAACAATAAAGGAACACTTCTCATCCAGATATTGACAGAGTCGATGGGTGGCGGCCCTGGAGTCCCTGAGCTGAGGTGTTTGATGTTTTCCAGTTCTGAATTATTCCTATGAAAATGTTCTGGGGGGGGGGGGGGGTTGAGCCACTGTGGAGTCTGATAGGGGTCTGACTACTCATCCCTCCATGGTGTGGCTGAGGATGAAAACTGAGAGATGTAGGTTAGCTCAATAACAGGGATTTCTCCTTCTTCTACCAGCTGAGCCCCTGCAGCTCTCCACCATCAACAACTGGTCAACCCATGGGTGGTCACATTACTGTTAATGTTTGATTAGCGCTAACTCCACGCTTGGCTTCTAGCTATAGTCCCTCATGACCAGCTCGATCAGTAACACCACAGGGAGGCTTTTTTAGAAGCCCGAGTTGCGCCAAGGTGCACCACAGCGGGGTCAGACGGACCCACCAAGTGTTGATTGTCACCGGCAAAACCAGACATGCTAGCAAGCTGTGAGAAGCTGTGCCTGGGCATGGTGCTGCTGCCCCTTGGCATCGCACAACAAAGGACCCACACAACAGGGCTCCACACATGATGCGTCATCCAATAAGTCATGCAGCAGTGGTCCTATAATGTCACCAGAAGCAGCTGTCAGCTAGCATAAAGACAAGGACCTTAGGAGTAAAGAAAATTGCCACCCAGCAGGTTACAGAGGTTTAGGCAGGTAAGGCAAGGAGCTGAGTGTTTGGGACATGTCACTGAGTTTAACCACAATTATCTGGCCCCCCTGCTGTTTATTTGAGTGCTTTGAGCCTACGGCTCCATTGCCAGAGGCGGTGCTGCTAACTCATGGACACATTATTGGCTTTGTTAGTGACAGGAGGCACTCAGGACAAATGAAAGAGATCATGGATTGATTGACCTAGCAAGAGACTCCATAATTTAAGAGGCTTTATAATTTAAGGCCGCTGCTTCAGCGTGGATATTCATGAAAGATGATCAGGAAGGAGCAACATGAAAGGGTTAGTGGCTGAATGATTAGGAAAGGAATTCAACAACACAGGAAATTTTGTGTATAACCTGATTCTTAATAAACCAAATTCAATTACTAAGCATTCCATCTGCTGAATTCTACAATATACTCATATATATGCTCTCTAGTTCCGACCGAAGGCTCTGTTCACCATCCATCTACAAAGAACATCTGTCAAAGGGATTGCTGGAGAGATGTGGAGCTCCTTTTCTTGTCATATCCCACCACAGCCAAAGCTTGTCTTTGACCCAACAGACCAGAACTTCAGACAGTTTTCTGTTTATAGTCATTTTTTTTCAAACATCTCCTGTTTTTGTTCTCATGTTGATGAAGATTTTCCTCCCAGATTTGAAACTAAACACTAATGACTTACACATTTTGTGGAGCTTGTCCTCTACCTTGTTATCCTACTCACTTGTTAGCATTCTCTCGCAATGCAAGCATATCTTCTCACCTACAGTTCTGCTGAGGAACCCTCATGAACTGACGTCAAAACAGAGATAAATATCCCCATACACCACGTTAAAGCTGTCAGGTGGGCTTAGAACAAACAAGAAACAGAATATCTGAAGTCCTAATCAAAAAGAGGGACTTAACTGTCTTTCCATTTTCTTGCTGTCAAGTCCAACATCCCTCACAATGACAGATATTATTGCTCCTGAACCGTTCATTTCACTCTCATTCACGGACCTGGATTGAATCCCTTTTCTATTTAAGCCGTCCTTCTGAAAATCTGACATATGACCTCTTATCAGACAGTCAATCCTCCTGTTGCTCTAAGCACCTGTTTTAAGCCATAGTTGTCTGATTAAATTCTGCTTTTGAAATAGCTCCCTCCATCCAGTTAAGGACTTAAGGCTGCAGTAAGCCCCTACTGCTGCTGACTTTTCTCGGGTACAAGCCAGAGGGTCAGCCCTGTGTAGTCGAGAAAGAGGTACATTTCATAATCATCCCATTATGATAAATCCCCACCTTTTCTTTTGGATGAAGACTGATTGGTTCTCTGATGCATCTTTACCCTGCACTCTTAAATATAAATGTTCTCTGGAGTGATGCCATGGAAGAGTCATGTTTAGTTTCCCTAAAGAAAATTTCAAAGGATAATTCAAAGGGATTTTCCACATTTTCCAATCTAATCTCGATTTGCTGCAACTGGTCAGTGTATGGTCAAATTCTACAGGCCATAATTTAGATATTCACTGTACTTCCTTAAATAATTCAATGAAAAGTTCTTTAGACAACGGAAGGTGGTTCTTCTATTTCTTCAAAAAGTTCTTTAGGGAAACAAAAATGGTTCTTCTGTGACATCACTCCAGAAGTTCTTTACGGAAACAATGGAAGGTGGTTCTTCTATGACATCACGCCAAAAGTTATTTAGGGAAACAAAGGTGGTTCTTTTATGACATCAGAGTTCTTATGGGAAGCAAAGGTGGTTCTTCTATGACATCACTCCGAAGAACCCTTTTGACCCCTTCATTTTTTACAATGTAGGCAGTTTGTTCGTCCTGGATGTTGGCTTGGCCCAAATCAATGGTCGAAAGAAAAGCACAGGAAAATGGAGAAAGTGAAAACACGTCAGAGATGGTTAATGATTACACATAACACAGTAATTAGCCTTAAGGCTGCTGTGGAACTGTGAAGCCCAAACAAGCTAATGGCTCACATTAGCTTGTTTGGTCTCACATAATGACAAGCACACTAATTTGACAAACCTTGAAAAGACTTCATTGAGCAAGAAGCCATTTGTCTGAGCCTCAGTCAAGCTACTTAACTGCCATCCACTGTCTTTTTATTCTTCTTTCTTTTATCAAAGGACAAAAGCTGCGATTGGTCATTCTGAAAGCTTTGTAAAGCCTTAATAAGACAACGAGTGTCGTCAAAAAAAAAACAAGAAATGTGTTCCTGACATGTGTCAGATAAATAACAGCCTGGGAGAAATTATTTGGAATAATTTGGAAAGATAATGATACAAGTGATAGCTACATATATACTGACTGATGGTGTGCGTTTGTAGCAAATATATCATTGATGTCAGATCAAAACCTTATATCTCCAAAACAGTAATTTTGACCAATTTTGACCATTTTCTTTTACTCTCTTCAGTTGATATTTTCAAATTTTTGTTTGGCCTGTTTTTTTACGATTAGACAAGTTTTAGATTAGCTGCATTCTAGACTATCAGTGTGACTCAGTGGATGTTTTTCTTCAAACTTCATTCAGTATGAGCTACTAAGCAATCCAAGCTGATCTAAACCTCAAACACTGTCAAGATGACCAATAGCCTCATTACAAAGCGCTTGGGAATGTTGACAATGGCTGGACCGAAGTGCACAAAGGACACACTACAGGCTCCCAGTCTTTCCTTTGTGCTTGATGATGTTGAATGTATTGCTTACACTTTTGATTCTTTTAACTTGTTGGCATGATAGTATCATATTCATAATGTATGAATTTAGATTAATCCCTTTCCATTTTTATGTGTTTCTCACTTGTTGAGATCAAAACAAATGGTACTTAATCTGAAATGCAGACACTAACCTGTTGATACTGAATGTAAAATGAATGGAATTTTTAATTCACTATGTACCTAATCATCCAGCTGTGTGATTACACTTAATGAATCAAAATAACACTAGACTTCTAAGCGGTAGCTGTCATGTTTTGGAGAGTTTAGCCTGTGGGCCGAAATGAAAACCAGTATTAGGAGCACTATTGAGTGTCTCAGCTGGGTGGCTAATGCCCTGATTAACATGTTATAACTCAGCTGTTCCTCTAATCTGTATACACTCTTTCTCTGTTGTGTCCGCACATTGATTTATCCATCAGCACCGCTATCCATCCTGCCGTAATCAGCCTCCCATCCATCTCAGCAGTTTTAATGCATGGACTTCCTTTGTGTTGTGCAGTCACCCTTTCGTTTCTCATAATGCTGTGTGTTATCCAGGACCATCAGTGCTTTTTTGTCCGTGGAAGTTAGGAAGTAAGGAAGACTTACACGCTGGTGTATGTACGCACACACACACACACACGCACACACACACTAACCTAATCTCTTTGAAGTCCAGCAGAATGAGCAGAGGGGGCTCCTCTGTGCTCATGAAGTATTCATGTCACACGATGTGAGGGTGTGTGCAGGAGTACATGCCATATATGTGAGTGAAGTGTGTTTGAGGGTTGAGAGAAAAGTGGGAAGGTGTGTGTGTGTATGTGTGTGTGTGTATGCGGGTGCGAGACGGAAAGCACATGTGAGTTGCTTGTGTGTGTGTGTGTGTGTGTGTGTGTGCGCGCTCCCTATCAGAGTGGCTTTGCAC
>JBBPCZ010000163.1:4157336-4162336 GCA_037974445.1 Brycinus macrolepidotus | reverse complement strand
ATACACTTCTTATATGTCTCTAACTGATGCCATCCTGTGACCCTGACTCTCAGGCACTTGCAGTTCAAAGCATGTACTTCGAACACCCACATGTCTTACACCTTTCTAATACACACACACACACACACACACACACACACATATACACATACACACACAAAATGAAACTCCCATATATTTGGATTTCCCATTCACATGCACATGCTTATCTGAGTGCATAGTATCTCGTGGTCACAGCGTGAAATTACACCACTCGCAATCATTTTTATGCTTGGCATTTAGTCTAACACAGCACTGAAATAGAGTAATGGTAATACGTATGTCTGTCACTGTCAGTTACATTGGTAGCAGAGTAATCTATTCATTATTTTTACCTTTTAGACCCCAACAGAATTCCTAAATCACTCTTTAGGAGCTTTTCAGAGTTGTAGGGTTATTGATCATTGTTTTAAATAACACATCATAAAACAGGTAAAAAGACAAATAAAAGTTGATGCTGTTTTCAATGTAAGTACCACCACTGCCACCTAAGACAAAACTAAGGGATAGAAATCCATACAATCAATGGAAAATTGGCATTGACATTTTAATAGATATTGTATGAAGATAATGAGTGTTGAAAATGCTCAATCAATCAATCAATCGATCGATCAATAAATAAATAAATAAAGGACATGGATAACAAACGAACCGAGTACAAAACAAAATATGTCATCATTTCCTAGCAGTTAACATGACAGCCTGCTAGGCTATAAACTCAACATGCAATAGCCATAGCTAAAAGTTACACTTGGTCTAAGAATTCTTTCCAGGCTGCTACAGTTTTGGGAGCCTGCCTATTACTATGCAAGACAGAAGCAAGAAAAATTAAGACGTAACCAGTGTTTACACAAAAGGAAAATAACAAAATGCAGGTTTGTTTGTTTGGATGTATTTTACTTATGTTCTGGTCAGTGTAGCTGTTTGGTCAGTATAGGTGTTTGGTCAGGGACTGATAATAAAGTGTAAAACAAAGGGATAAAAGGGTAGTTAACCACTTTATCTGGTTTATATAGTTTATCAAATGTCCCTGTAAATTGATAAGATATTTAAACACTAAAATATCTTGCTAAGCCACTGATACTAAAATTTGTGTTTATCCACTCAAGTTATTTGTGGTTCACCGTGACAGTATGTTCAACAAACCAGTCAAAATAGCTCTGAAAACACATAACACATAAACTAAACCCCCTTCAACATCATCACTGCTGTCTAAGTTAGCAGAAATCCTGCCAGACTCCTTTGTCTCCGTATCTGATAAACAGCAGATCTGAACACTCTGTGAGGTCAAAAGTGACTTTGAGTACTAACAGCTCCTCCTTGTGAAGAATATTCAGACTGTTGACACAGCAGTTATAAGGACCTGTTTTTGGCTGAAATTGTGAAACAGTCACTAAGACAAATTTTCAAGGATGTACATTTTGATCGAGTAACAATGACAAGCCTGAGCAAATCTTTCTGTTTCCGCAGAGTTTAATGCTATTTTCCTGCTCATTCAGTCATGATCTAGATCTTGCGAACTGACAGCAGACAATATCACAGTTTAGAGATGTAAGACTATGCAACTATGGGTAATTGAATGAACATATACAGCAATTCTGTAAAAAGACAAAATGCGAATAAAACAAAGAATTAACCTACTTTATCAACGTAATCATTATGTCCTGCATTTCTTTTCACAGGGCTGCTCAGAAGCTGAACCTCTCCAAGCGCAAGAAGACCTACCCCCCTCCGCCCCCCTCCCCACCTGACCCGGACGAGCCGTTCTTCTATACTGAGGGTTTCAGTGCCACCCTGCAGGTCTCGCCACCACCTGTCCCACCATGCCTGCTCAGGGCCGGCTCAAAGGTCAAAGACAACCCCGGGATGGGAAAGGTAAGGTCATATTACAAAGCTCGAGACGGGGTGGTTCTGCTGTGACATTTAGGACACAATAATGTACTGCCATGTACCATGAAGCTTACATCAACATTTTCTTTGGGCAACAATAATCCGCTGCTTTGTTTCATTATTTCAGTTCAAGAACGCTCTGTAAGAACTTTGAATTTGGCCAACTGTCAAGTTAGCATCAAAGCAGACTGTGTTTGACACTTTGGGACAGACCGATTGCCCCTATTCCCAGGCTGTTGGAATTCCAAGAAGCTCCTTTGGAATACCAGACACATTCCTGTCTCTGGGTGTCTGACAGCCAGTGGGAGTGGGAAACTGAACTGTCCGGTCAAAAGGTCATATCAGAGGGCCGGTGGAAGAAAGAGAGAGTTCTCTCTCAGAATGGGCATCTGTATGAGTGCATGGAGGCAGGGAGGCCAAATTGGGAGTATTGGAAGCACTGTCTTGGAAGGGCTAAAAGGAAAAATTTGTTAATCACAATAAGGACACATTGTCCAAGAAGTATGACTCATGGACACACACACAAATATGCAAGAGCATACTTGGCGTGCCCTTATATGACATCATGTCATAACATTTTTTTATTAAAGTTGTTCTGGCTTGGTTCCGAATTACTAATAAGCTGTCAAGATCATCTCAAGAACATATCCAGTCAAATCAGTTTCATTACCCTGGTCTTGTTTACTGTTTCTGATACCACAAGTGCACCTCTTACACTTTATTCTTGTTATTCAGTTACTAATACTAAGAGTTATTATTCAGTGTAATGGGTCTGACTATAAATGAAATGGTAACTGCAGTGAAACTAAATTGAGTTATGAAGTAACTGGTGTTTGGAAGTGGACCGTGAAAGAGGGTCCACATGATAATGTCCTATAAATCTTCACCTTGAAAACTTTCTCTTTTCATTAAAGGAGGTCTGGTCTTCTAACTCAAGCAGAAGCTGCTCAGAACTCAATCCCAAGTTCTCTCCCCTCCTACAGTCATACAGTCTCTTCTTACATTTCAGTCATATATGGAAGGCATGTTCCAAACTCACAGTTAAGTGAAGCAGCCCAAAAGGTTTTGCTTAGAGTTGGCAAATCTTCACCTTTTGACTCCCATTTGAAACACACTGCACCAACCTTCTTCACATGCCTCTTCTGAAACACACTACAGCAGCTTTCTATACTTTTCTTTGAAGAAGCCAGAGAAATGTGAACTCTGACCTGAAGAAGACCTTCACAGCAGTGGCAGATTTACTCTGCAGGCCACTTATGTTGCAGATCGCTCTGCAGAACACCTGCTACGTTACAACCTCTGCTGCTAGCACCCTTACCATTCTAGGCCAGTAGTTAGTAACATTATCACACATTATAACTACCAAATGCATAGAAGATCGTGGCGTTGCTAACTGAAAATAAACTAAACAACTATCTATTTTGATTTTAGTGTGACTTCTTTCCTGTCAGAACACACTAGGTTACACCAGTAAGAGTCCTTGGCCAAGACTCCTAATGCTACATTCGTCTTCATCTGTAACATAATTAAAATAGTAGGAAATTCTGGATACAATGCAATTGTAATTTTTCAGTATTTTGGGAATTTTTGCAATATATCCCTATTTATATATATATATACTTCATTTGTATATATAATATTATATATAATCCCATTTATTATATGTATAATTCAGTAATTCATAATGGCATATAAGAACACGTTAAGAAGGAATACATTCTAATAAGACGTTATATATGTGGAGACTTTGTACCATAGTTGGCTAAAAACCCCACAGTGTTGATAAATGTTGTTAATACAAGAGCTGCTGCACACTATACTTTGACTATACATGAACCCTTTGTGTGCCGAGGCTTGGTGTTAAATCTTGTGACGTGATGTGATGTAGTCTGCCACATGTTAAACGAGTGTGGAGAAATTACAGTGAAGTGGATTAGACATGGTCCTAATGTAGCACTGCCAGCCACCTCCTTCTTCACTCCAAACTGGTCTCACAGCCAGTGAGCAGGACGTGTTGATGACATTGACAAGACTTCTGCTTGTCTATTTATAATAGTAACATCACAGAAGAGCTGTGTGCTGCGTGTACTGCTATCCATTCCATGTGTGATAGCCCCACACATCTTCCAGCTTGGTAGACTTACAAGTTTTATTCCACGCTTATACCCCATCTTGGGTTACCAACTTGCTCCACTTCCTCTAGAGGTTTAGGGGCTTGGATAGTCTATGCTGACCCGAAAATGCTCCTATGCTTGTATACCTGAAATGTCCCATGTAAATTAATAGGGGCTTATCTCTGAGGCTGGTCGTTGAGGGGCATTCTGTTTGTGGAGATTAAGATGCAGTGTGTGTTCCTGGCAGCAGCCCCCTGAAGAGTGGAGTAACAGACCAGTTGACTCATAAACACTACCAGATGGTGCAGGTTTATTGTGCGCTGGAACCTACTGGGAGATGGCTTCCCACAACCGTTGCACAAAGGGCAATGACATCAGCCACCTTAGACTGGCTCCAGCATGGAGACCTCAGAGGACATCTTAAATCCCTAGATCAGGTGTGTCCTCACTTCCCCCTTAATGCCAGGGCCATACAGCTAGTGCAGCTAACTTTCACAATCACTTGAGCTTCTTCTTCAGCCACAAAGTTGTCTTAAAAATGCACAATAAACATTACAGGTGAGCAGCTGCAAGATTTTAATGAGATTTACATCAAGCCGGCATAGCGGAGAGAGTTCTAATGAGGTCCACTGAGTTGAGGGACATTACCAGGATGGCACAATGAACTGCAGAGCAGGCTGAAATGCAGAGGTGTGGATGTGTGGTAGGTAAGCACTTATTTATAGGTATAAGAAACCGATTCCTGTTGGAGGATGAGTATGCACATTGTTCTGCGGGGAAATGTTGGAAACAGAAATGTGACTTTAGTAGATCTGGGATTTAAGAATATCACAACAACAGAATTTTGTGTTTGATACCAAGTGCCCAATCACAAAGCTCGATTACATTAAAATGGTTTGAGTGGGCTAATGACCCTGAAAATTTGAACACCAATATTTTATTGAGCTTCCTGAAAAT
>JBBPCZ010000163.1:4136627-4148908 GCA_037974445.1 Brycinus macrolepidotus | reverse complement strand
AGTGTGGTACTGCAATGCAGAGGGGCGTTTAATTTTCAAATTAATCGCGCGATCAATTTATTTTAAAGCGTTATAGAGAACAAATTAACGCAAATAGTTAACGCGATATTTTTAACAGCCCTAATATATACGTTTTAAAATGATACTTTTAAATGTTTTAGTACTTTCAGAGTGGTTTTGAGGTTCACTATAAAACATGTGGCTGCACAACAAGGAAACTAGTAAGAAATGATTCATCACGAATCAACAGTAGTAAAAATGAGAGACTTCAATTTAACTCAGCCTTGGTTTCGCTTACTTTTTTTATTTGTGTCAACACCCATGCCTCCCACCACCCCTCTGGGCCCTCTACCAAGGCTTGCCCTTCCATCTTGAATGAGAAATCTGAAAACATAAAGGTCAAAGTCAAATATTTTCCTTTGTAAATGTACAGAAAGATCTGTATTTTATCACAGAGATTATTTTCTCTCAAACTGAAGAAAACCATTGCCAGTTTTGCACTTTTATGCGACATCCATGATCTTTTCCTCCCTTTACAGACTAATTAGCTGAACATGGTCTGGCTGATAATGATTGTACAAGAATGCAAACAAACAGGGCTAGCTGAATTTCATTTCAAGGCACGGAATACGTATCACGCTCGTCTATCAATGTTCGGCCTATCATTAGAATTTCAGTCCCGTTGCTGGGGTGCGGGCCAGGCTCTGGCCTCTGCCAGAATAAATTTCAATATGTAATGAGGTTAAAGTCTCTTCTTCTGGGATGTTTATAGGGCTTGGCATGAGTGAGAGGCTAGTTTGCATTCTCTGCTCCACAGAGGCTTGTTGGTGTGGGTGCCTGACTATCTAAATCTCGCTGACGCAAGGTTAATGGTCTCCTCCTCCACGTGAAATAAGTGCATCATGTCTGTCCTTTAATGATATTGAATGGGTTTTAGGCTAGAGGCCTACATGGTAATATAATCTGACTTGCCAGTAACGACACCGGAGTTAAATGAATAGCTGCTATGTGCTGTACATTTGAGACTGGTACAGTTAGCTATAGTCTCAAATGTACATTGCCTGTATTTCTTTACTTAGCACATATTTTACTGTGCACTTCTTTGCTTTTTAATGGTGCATTACAATAGAGGTCATATTAAAGCCTTGGGAGTCTCAGTTATTGGCAGTGATAACAAAACCCTGGTGCAGTTTGATGTTAATTCTGTCATTGGATTAGAAAAAGTGTGTGTGTGTATTATTGTGTTTTCAGTCATTTTTTAATAAATTCTTTATATTTTGTTGCTATTTCTCATCAAAACAAACAGAAAACAGTTTGCAGGCCCAAACCTGTCAATATGGAATGTAAATGTAACGTATTACATGACTGATGTCATTGCATAATTACATTTGAACAGTAAGGCAAAACGTAGCAGTTCCAGACTTCTAAGGATTAAACTCTCTTAGAACAGGACCTCTGAACCCCAGTGGGCTATTATGGAATGTATTTTCCATAATGTACATTTTTGTGAATTGGTGAATATATACGGAATCTGTCCCTTCCAGTGTCTGGGTGTCGGAGTCGTCTACATCTCCTAGACCTGGGCAGCTGTGAATCTGACCTCAGCCGGACGAGAGATGGAGGAGGGGGCCAGTGTCTGTCTCTAGCTGCCCTGGGAAATGTCATCCTCGCTTTGGCCAATGGTGCCAAGCATGTTCCATACAGGTACACCCAATGCAACAAGCAGTAACGATTCAGTACAAAGCCAAAGGAGTCTGAATGGCATGGTGATGTATGTGAGAGCAGTAGAGGAGCTGCACAGATTTACATACACAGGAATTCAGTTCTCTTTCTTCTTAGATCAATGAAGCCAATTAGCTCACTTGTAAGAGTGAGAGAGGTAAGCTGTAGGAGGAGGAGATGGATAGAGATGGGATGTTGTTGACAGGAATTTGTTTCAGGGAATCACTGGAGATTATAACAAGAAAGGTGAGAGATTCTGGGGTAGTGAAAATACAGATAATACCGATATATATATATATATATATATATATATAATTTTAGAATATAATCTATGTATATTCTCCCAGTAGAAAACAGGGTCATTGAGAGTTAACAGGAAAAATCATACTAAGTGGGGGATGCTCATTTTCTGTGGTATCCTATCCATGGCCAATATGAGCTTTCTGTGATCTTAGAGAAAAGAGGATGGGGTTCCACTCAGTTCTTTTTTCTTTTTTTCATGTATAATTCAGGGACAGCAAGCTCACCATGCTGCTGAGGGAATCACTGGGCAACATCAACTGCAGAACCACTATGATCGCCCACATCTCTGATTCGCCCGCCAATTATAGCGAGTCGCTCTCCACTGTTCAGTTGGCCTCTCGCATTCACCGCATGAGGAAAAAGAAATCCAAGGCATGGTTCTCATTTATCTCCTCTTTTATGTATTTTGGCTAATTTTATTTCCTTATGTTTTGGTGAGTGTTTTTCTCTAAACATGCTGCCTTTTGGACTTCAAAAAGTTCAGTGAAAGAGCAGATTTTTTTCTTTGATAAAATTTTTACTATATGTATATATAGTGAACCACAAACTATATAGTTAACTGCTTGTAAAGGCCAGATAATGTGTCTGTGTTCTGTGAGAGAATTCAGGTTTATATTTTTAAAATGAATGAGTGTTAAAACATTAATTTGTGGGGAGAATTTCTCAGTGAAAAATGCCAATGGTAATCAATGTTGCTGCTCCTGAGGGAACGTGTAGTTCAGGCATTCTGGCAACAGTTACATATTTCCAACATGCTTAAGCATCCACTGACAGCTTTTATTAATATTTGATAGATTGTGTTTAGTCATTTGGGAGTGCTGCATACTAGGCAATATATTGTGTTGACATTAATGCTTGTCTCTCCATTGCCGTTACCTTTTAACCTTTCCTGATATTGACAAGTAATTATAGAGGAACTAAATTGATTGTGCATAGAGAAAGAGCTACTTAATGACTTCTTTAATGTCCTGATCTCATTTGTGTCCTACAGTACACCTCCAGTTCCTCAGGAGGGGAGAGCTCTTGTGAGGAGGGACAAATCCGTCGACCAACTCATTTGAGACCCTTCCACCCCAGGACAGTGGCTCTAGACCCTGAGCACCCTACACTTCTGTCCAGCGACCCAGACTACTCCTCAAGCAGCGAACACTCCTGTGATACGGTTATCTATGTGGGGCCTGGTGGAGCCCATATTTCTGACCGTGAACTCAGCGATAATGAGGGCCCTCCTGCTTTTGTTCCCATCATTCCCTCACTGAACAAAAAACGTGCAAAAGAGGCCCCCAAATCTGACAGGGACCATTTAAAATGTAACACTTTTGCAGAGTTACAAGAGCGACTTGAGTGCATTGATGGAAGTGAGAGCACATCTACTTTCACTGGCGAGGTGAAAGCACCCCAGGCAGTCCCTAAGGCTCAGAGCGGAACTGGAAACATAACAGAGGGGACTTCTGTATCTCCCAAGATAATTAAATCCTCCACTCAAATACCTGCTCACACTGAACATTCGAAATTGCCCTTAGAAGGAGCTACATCTGAGCTTTGTAAAAAATCAGTTCAAGACTCTGAGCCAGTTGTAAGAGAGAAGGTCTACCTCAGCAAAGGACCTTCACAAAAACCTCATACCTCCATCTCACTTCACAGAACCTCGGAATTGGCCACTGATGGTGGCTTAGCCACAAGAACACCTCCAGTAGGTATGAGCCAACAAGCCCTCCAAGGTTCTCAAGTCCTTGGCCGAGCTCATCATCTAAGTAGGAGTCCCATGGAGGTGAGCCATCTCCGTGCAGCGTTGAGAAGCAGATGTCTAGACAGAGATGTTTTAAGGACTACTGTCACTCTTCAGCAACCTGTGGAGCTTAATGGGGAGGATGAACTGGTATTCACTGTGGTAGAGGAGCTGCCTGCTAGTCTCGTTCCAGACAATGGCCGACCCTCTAGCATCATCAGCTTCAACAGCGACTGTTCCTTGCAGGCTCTAGCCTCTGGGTCACGCCCTGTCAGCATAATCAGCAGCATCAATGACGAGTTTGATGCTTACACATCACAAATTGACAGTGCACTGATAAGCAATGCAAGGTCAAAAGAAGAGCTTACAGCTGGATACAGCACAATGCAATCTTCCAAAGGTACTTGCTGCACACATTCAGCAAGAGGCATGTCATCAAAAGATGTTGGCATCAGGCCTGAAACTTCAGCAACAATGGATTTATCGGAGTCTTTCTCCCATCAAGGCACAAAGAGCTCCTTCAGTGACAGTGCAATATGTTTTTCAGAGTTAGATTATGAATCAGTAACCTCTGAGAAAATGCCCCTGACTAAGTGCCCTCCACCTCATGACACTGCCAAAACATTTCTCAGAGGTCAAAGGCCTGTAAAATCCAATACCCTCAGCTCCCCACAGTCCATTCAGACTCCAGGCATTATCCACTCTACTCTCCCTAGAAAAAACAAGCCTACCTCATCTGTTGCTTCAGCTAGCAGCTGCAGCCGTGAGTTGCAGCAGCAAGGAAGCGGCACAGATGAACAGTGGATGCATGCCAGTGGCCATTTAGACTCAAGAAATACTGAGTTCATTGGTGCTAGCAAGCCACCTAAAAGCGGCTTGAGTGGAATTCCATCCAGAAAGATAGGTGGGAATAGTAACAGTGTGCCACGATCTCCCAAAATCCCCCTGTCCTCCTCATCACAGAGGGTGGTGGATGGTTGTGAGAAATCCAATGTTAAGAAAGGTGAGAGCCTTAGCAGAATGCCACAGCTCAGACGAGGGGCCACAACACTAGGCATGGTCTCAGTTCCCCAGACCTCTACAGAGTCTACAAAGTGGAGCCATGACACTATGCAAACAAGTGCTAGTTTGAAGTTCTCGTCTTTAGGAAAGAGAGCAAATGGACAGAAGGGCAGCATGCTCCCAAAATCTGGCAGCATGTCACCCCCTGCCCCTCCACTCCGAAAATCTAGCCTGGACCAGAGGACACGGGTTCTGCTGTCCCCTAGTGCCTTAAGGTCATTTGGCAATGATACAACCAGATCTTCCTCATCCAAAGCATCAGTTTCAGAGGAAGATTTTGATGTTCGTTTCAGAGGGGAATCATTTAGCTTCAAATCATCTAGTTTGAAGGCAGCATCCAGTCTTCAGACACGAGCAACAAAAGGAGACACTGGAAGATACTTTGGCAGTCTTTTGTCCCTTGAAAGATGTGAAAGCTTAACATCAGTTGGATCCAAACCAGGACCCCTAAGAGAGAGCATTAGTGCAAGCTTGGGCAGCAGTGGCAAGTCTAGTAGGACAGTGCCCAGACTCGGGGTAACCAGTTCCACATCTTTGCCCATCTCTCCTCCAGCAACTACTTCCCCAGGAGTCAGTAAGTTGGGGCAGATTAAAGCCAGTATAACACCTAGAGCCATAGCTAGCAATGGAAACAAAATAAAGTCCTTGTCTACTAATGGTTCTAAACTGAGTTCCACCAAATCTATTTCCACCTCGACTGCACGGAACGCCAGTCTACCTCCAACTGGAAAACCCCCAACTCGTTCTGTTATTGGTGCCAATGGCAAACCAGGCAAGGGTACGATCATGGGCACGAAACAAGCAGTTCGTGCAGCTAACAGCCGCGTTAGTGAGCTAGCATCAGGCAGCTCCAAGAAACAAATCAAAGGATCTGGTGATCAGGCAAGCAGCTGCAGCGATTTTGGCTCAACTCCCAGTGAACCTTCCTTGCCTGCTGCATTGCCCTCACCCTACAGCAAGATTACGGCTCCTCGGCGACCTCAGCGCTACAGCAGTGGCCATGGCAGTGACAACAGCAGTGTTCTTAGTGGGGAGCTTCCTCCAGCCATGGGCCGCACAGCACTCTTCTACCACAGTGGAGGTAGCAGTGGCTACGAAAGCATGATCAGGGATAGTGAAACCACAGGCAGTGCATCATCAACCCATGATTCCATGAGCGAGAGTGGAATGTCTTCTTCCAGCCGAGCCAAGGTCTCTAAGTCTCCCAAAAAGAGAGCCAATGGTAGGTTTCACTTCCAAGGCACCCAGGAGCTATTGCATTTTAAACTGAACTTTCCAAAGAAATGAGGTCTGTCATGTGTACCAGGAATATTCATCCTTTCAGCTTGAAAAATGTAGTTGCTGATGTGCTTTTCTTCTTTGGGTTATTCAATTTAAGGTTGAGATTAGGAGTCTGGCACTTTTCTTAGTGCTTTCGTGGACATATCCATTGCTTATGCCTAAACTGCTTCATTTAACAATGTGTGCATAGCTAACTCACTGACAGTACTGCTGATATCCCATCACACTTCATACTTTCTGTACAGCATTTATTTGAAATGGCAAACTTATATTACATATATGCCTTGACACCATGCCCTTGTTCATCAAGCAGCTCAAAATATATTGATGCATGTCTGAACTGTATTCAGGGAAAATCCCATGCCTATAAATGACTCCACGTTCTGCCTATGGACTTTCCGGCTCTTCATTTTCTTATCACAAATCCTTGTATAACACAGATACTAATATACTGTGTAGTTAAATGACATGTCTTGTGTAGCCTACCTGAAGGGGCACCCACTTTGTTGAGAGTTGTGCACAGTTCTGTAATTCATTTCTGGAGTAAAAGCGGAAGATACAATCTTGCCCTTAATGCATATATTATGAGCCTCACACTGGAGTCAACTGCTATTTTGAAATCGCTTCTACTTTTAAATGCTGTAACTGCATTCAAGCCTCATACATATTTAAAAGCATGCCTACAACCCTTGGATATTCCTGGTGAGCATCTTCGGCCCAGATGTAGAGCATTGCCCTGTCTGACCCCTCCAGGCCTGCAGCGGCGACGGCTGATCCCCGCTCCCCTGCCGGACACATCTTCCCTAGGCAGGAAGGCTGGTGCTACAGGCCAGTGGGTGGACCTGCCTCCACTGGGAGGCACCCTGAAGGAGGCCTTTGAGATTAAGGTGTACGAGATAGACGACGTGGAACGGCTGCAGAGGCGGAAGGAGGGCATGATCACAGAGGTGAGAGCACTGCTGTGCTTTATTAAATTTGCATTCATGGTGAATGCCAGCCAAGAGGTAGATCCTTTAAAGGCAGCCAGAAGCTTGAAAGCATGGTGTAGTTGTTGTTGAAATGTCTGAGCTCACTGAATCCACTCTCATTTAAGTTTTATGAGTCTAATTACTACCTTATTATGTTGACTATGTTCAAACCATGTAATTGACCAATTGCTCTTTCAAAGATAGTTTGTTTGCTTTTGCTACACGTACAAACCAGTGTTTAGAAATGTGGTGAGGAGAACCAAGAATGACAATAAGCTCAATGAAGGCATGACTATTGCATTGACGTTTTTAATCATGTCTCAAGGAGATGGGTTTAAGGAAGCATGAGAGCAGGTTTGTCTAGGTTTAAATATTTCAATATTTCTGCACATTCCAGTCGTTCGGAGTCTTTTGATGTGAAATGGTGCATTGTAAAGAAATGTAACAGCTGATTTCTCTACAATGATATGGTTGGGATGTCCACAAAACAGATATAGCCATTTTATTTACTAGAGTAAAATGGTGCTAAATTCAAAAAAGAAAGTTTTCTTTGGGTACTGTTGTGTAGCCTTTGTAGCCTTTACCCCCCACCCTGCCTATATTTTAAAGTAGATTTTAGGCCAAATCCTTATGATCTGAACAAAGGTTGGCATGACTTAAGGTGTCTAGATTTCTTAAATTAAAAGCTTTTCTCCTTTGAGGATGTCAAAAGTTCATTTCTGTGTCCTGCACACAGTTCGGTCACAGTGTGATGGCTTGAAGAGGACAGCCTAGCTCATTGTTCCTAATTGACCGTGGCGTTAATTAAAGATCGCAAGCATCAGCGGTGGTATCTAATATTTCTCTCCATGTTTTCATTTGGATGAGTGCATGGCATTTGCATTCGTCAGGAGGGGAGGTTATCTCAGGAACAATTACTGATAGCTCCTAATTGATTTGGAAATGACCGAAAGCTGGAGCTTGGGTGGGCTGGAACCACAGCTCAGAGTGAGGGAGGGGTCTGGTGATGAATGAGGTGTGGCCTCTCTATCTGCAGCCTTCCTGAAGGCTCTTTATGGCCAGTTCTGTGCTCCATGACCACAGGTCATTAACCGTTGCCACGAACCAGACCCTCCATTCCCTGCCAATTGGGTGGAGAACACATTAACTCCATCGAAAGGTGCCATGATTTATTTTCAATTAAGAAAAGATGACCTCAGATTCATCTTTGAGAGCTTGGCAGTTCGCAGTCAAAAAAAGTGCTTTTCACTCTAGTGGGGTGAATATATGTTTCAGTATGTGTGTGTGTGTGTGTGTGTGTGTGTGTTTGTGTGTGTCAGGAAAGAAGTAGTTATATACCAGAATTTTCTCATTTATGTTATTTGAGACAGAGCGCGAGATCTTTCATCTCTCTGTGTCTATTTGTATTAGCATACTCAAACGTCTCTCTCTTTCCTCCCTCCCATTTTCTGTCAGCCATTTCGGGATGTTGAAAAGGTATGTTTGTTAGAGTGGGTGGATGTGGCCTGACTGAAAATAAGCTAATATTAACAAGGCGGTTGCGCTGAATTTTTTGTGCTTTAACTGAAGTACATATATATATAATGGATATATGGTGTTCTTAGCTCATAGTAATGTAAGTTATGGGAATTCCCTTACTTTAAAACGATGCTTCATCACAGGATTAAGGCCCTATATTATGTCAATATAACGTTATTTTTGCCATAAAACATTGTCATCTTCCGTTACTTGGACATGAAGCTTCATAACAGTGTTATAACAGAATCAAAAGTCTGTCTTTAGTTGAAGGTCACTATTTCAGTATAATGTATTTTTGCAATTCTTTGTATAAGCTGTTCATTAATGCTTAAGTATTACTGTAAAATACACTATTCAATGCTTGTGCATGTTTATGAAGCAATTGTTTAAATATTGCCAAATTTAATAAGGAAAAATACACAGAAAGTACAGCATATTTCTAATGCCTGCTCCAGAAGTAGAATACAAAGGGCAGGGGTTTTGCATTGTGCTTTTCAATAACCTGTTCCTCATGGTCTTGGTCACTCCTTTTAATCCCTTAAGCAAACCTTCTCCCAGGAGATTTAGGGCCTAGTGAGAGCTTAGGCTAATTTTATTTCTAGCGCAGCCATAATTAATCCGGCCGATGGACTGGCACCTCGCACAGGTTACTCGTGACTCAATTTACCTTAAGCTCCGATGTTGTAAACCTGCACCAACCCAGAGCCTTCAGTAGCGAACAGGTGCCTGGCGCAGGACCTGGCAATTTATCAACAGCACACATGCTGAGCTGTAGAGTTCGCTAAGCACAGCTCAGTCATCACTCAGCTGCTGTCCCGTTATTGTCTCTCCTCGCAGGGCTTGCAGTACTTCAACGCTCGCCTCAGGATGCTGGAGAAGCGGCAGCAGCAGATCAGGGAGCTGCGAGCCAAGCACGAGAGGCTGAAGAGGGAGCTGGAGGACGCTAAGACTCGGCTAATGCTGGACCCTACCAAGTGGTTGGGAGAATGTGAGTTCCCTTCTTTTGGTGTATATGACTTACTTTACTGCAGTAAATAGTGAGTACAGGGTGGTTATGTAATTGCTGAGCTGAAGTACCACGCATGCATTGAATTGATTTCATTCCAGTTTCCACATGGATAAAACATATTACACCCATACTGTTTTGTATTGCAGTTTATTCACTTGCTGGCAGAACTGATCAAGTCAAGTCAAGTTTATTTATTAAGTTAGTTCAGATCTGATACTGACGGGCAGTTGGTTCCAGCAGCGGACAGCATAGTGGATAAACACCATTTCACCATGTTTAGTTTAATAGTATAATTAGCTTATACTGTCACTATTCTAATGAAAGTTTTCATCTCCAAAATGATAAGCTTGTAGGAGAAGGAAAAAACATTCTTAAGTTACTGTAAGTAAATGTAGCAATATTCATTTCAACACATTTTTGACTTTGCGTTACAAAAATGTAATGAACATATTACTCTATTATATAGTCCACTCTATTATCTAGTATGTGGTCTTATGTCAAACAGCAAGGCGCTTCTGTCACAGCAGTATAATGCTTTTTATGGCAAAGTAGAGAATAGAAAGGGCTTTAAGCCTGTGTGATTGATGGCAAACAGTTCTAGACTGCTTTTACTGGGCAAGACAATGAAATATGTTAGATGGGCATATCTCTAGACAGTCAGAAAAATATGAAAGGCTAGATTTGACAGTTTCTATATGGACAATTTGACCTGTGGTAGTGCAGACAGACTAATAACCAAAAGTGTCAAAAGTTGGAAGAATGGCAGAATGAGTTCTTACTGAATGAGGTCTGAAAAAGAGAAAAATATTCAGACTATTAATGTGAGGTACTATGGCCTTCTATGAAGCTAACTCAAAAGCAACATAAGTGTACGAAGAGAATCATGCTGCAGCCTCCCAGGGTTGACATCATTTAACAGGGGCTCTAGTTTAGTCTGCTTATGTTGATGTATAGAAGCATAATGTGTAAAATTAGCTTAAAACAGTTCTGTTTCTGTTCTGAGTTCTGGTCCTGTCTATTTCGTCCCATCATTTACCACTAACATTACAATGTCACAAACAATTAAACACTGCTTTATACTGTATTTCAATTTCCAGTTATTTCCTGAAAGCTGTACAATCCAGATAACACAAAGTAAAAGTGATCTAAAGTGGGTGATGGTTGAGGCCACGTTCACTGGGAAAGACTTTAGTGAGAATACAAGGCTGTGATGTAGCAGCATTATTCATGTTGTTCAGGAGTAGTGCTGCCAGTGGGGCTTCAGTAGGAGATGGTGTGGAGAATCTAATAGGAGGAAACGTCACATTTTTCAGAATGGAAGATTATATTAATAAATTCAGAGTGTATTTAGAGCTCAGAATATTACTAATTACTATAATTAACTACTAATAGAATAATTAGCTGATTTGTAGCTGCTAATAAAATGTCTTGCTGCAGTAGTTATGAATATATTGCAAGTAAAATGATCATAACATATTTGATCTCCCGTTTTCTTAATGATGGCTCATCCTGTATGGCACTGGATCTTCAGACCACATTCTGGAGCTGTTTGTCACTTTGCACCAATTTTGCTTCAAAGAGGCAATTTTTTTTTTTCAGAAATCTCACAATTTCAAAATGTGTGTGGTTGGTTGAGAAAAAATAGCACTCAGTTGTTCTTGGGGAGTCAGAGTGAAAACCTGGGTGGGCGAAGCTCACCTCAGCTCCCCTTAGCGCTGGCCCTGATGTGCTGTAGTGCTGCCCAGACTAATTATCCTCTTTAGGATTTTACAGGGACTTTTTGGAAACCTGGGCAGGTGGATTTCCTAGAGCACACTGTAGTAATGTGAATAGCAAGATAACAAGAACAGGATTCCACCCAAATCTTTTTACTCAGTTTAACACATAAGAACTGCAAAGAACAACAAATTACTGTGTTAATTTCACTTCATTTGTTTTCTTCAGTGTTGTCTATGACTATAGGCGTACTTTTAATGATCCAATAAACCATCAGACATTGCAAAACAGTGCAAAAGAGAAGCAAATAGAAGGCTGAATCTTTTTCCCAACTGCAGTGCAAACAAGGGATAGTTGTGCCTCTAAGCTCTGGCTTAATCACAAGCGAGACCTACGTCTTCATAAGAGTGCAGTCAGCTGCCCAGGGTATCCGAGTTCTCGATTCTTACTGGCACATTCAGAGCCCCTTGGTTATTTTCATGCTGGGGAAAGATACAGTTCAGGAAAATGTGATTAGTGTTACATACTTTGTTGTGAGATAATCAACAGCCTACGGGCCTAAAGATCTGTGGCTTCAGTATCTGTGTTTCCCTTTCTGCCCTTTGCTGAAGCATTATTTCAAATTGGAGGAACGGAGGAAGAGGCAGCAAATACAAAGAAAGCAGAACGTTATTTAATAAAGGAGTATTGAAATTGCACTGGGGAAGTGGTTAGAGAAAGTGGGTGTGAGGATGAGAATGAAAGAAAATGTGTGTTGAGTGAGTGTGTGTATGTGTGTGAGCATTCATTCTGTAAGAATGTGGTGTGTCCTTGAATCAGTAAGGCATTATTTTCTCTCCTGCAATCAGCCCTGTCCCTCTGGCCAGGAGGTGTTTACCATTCATCCGTGACTGCTGTCTTGGGTAAAGTCATGATTGGGCCAGTCATGCTTTATAAATCAAACCCTTCTTGAGCAGTGGGAGAATGAGGATGG
>JBBPCZ010000163.1:4073044-4085809 GCA_037974445.1 Brycinus macrolepidotus | reverse complement strand
TTACTTGAGTACATATTTTGCAGGATATTTGTACTTTTACTTAAGTACTAAGCTTCAGTACTTCCTCCACCACTGTTGCCACACTGAAAATATTGTTCAAGAATGATTTGAGGAACATGACAAAGAGTTCAAGGTGTTGATTTGGCCCCCAGATTCGCCAGATCTCAATCTGATTGACAGAGATGGGTAATTTGGGAGAGTAAAAATCCTCCGGATTTCTGTTTCAATCGCCTGGTTTCTCTAGTTTGCTTAAACCAACAGATGAGGTATCCAGGCAGTTGGAACAAAATCCTGGAGAGTATTTTTACTTTCTGGACCTAAACTTCCTCAGCAGGAGTATCTGTGAGATGTGCTAGACAAACTATACTGATTAATGGAGGTCCCACCTTGCTTCTTACAAGACTTAA
The DNA here is from genome assembly GCA_037974445.1 of Brycinus macrolepidotus. NCBI lineage: Eukaryota > Metazoa > Chordata > Actinopteri > Characiformes > Alestidae > Brycinus > Brycinus macrolepidotus. Next base: position 4,085,402 of record JBBPCZ010000163.1, on the reverse strand, counting down.
AGGATCTGCTGCTAACATCTTGGTGTAGATACAACATCACACCTTCAGAAATCTTGTGGAGTCCATGCCTCAGTGAGTCAGAGTTGTTTTGGTGGCACTTCAGGGATGTGCCATCAATGTTACAAGTGATTTTAATGTAATGGCTGATCAGTGTATGCAGCTCCATGAACTGAGATTGTAAAGAAGACAGAGAGATGGCTGTAGAATGAGCAAGGTGATACATATCTTATCCCGTTTGAACAGAGAGAGAGCGAGAGAGCGAGAGTGCGAGAGAGAGAGAGAAGAAATTGCAAATGCTTCACGCTGGTCTTCCTTGTATTTTGAGTGAAGTCAGACAAGACTTTGAATAGCCACAAGCACTGTAGATGAGGCCTGAGATCTAAGCAGAATAACATCACTGTAGTATATTTCACATCACACAAAATGAGAGAGCTTTCAAATATGTATGTAGTACTTTCAAAATAATTGATTAGACTTACTGTGTGGATCTTCTGTGACCATTAATTTTATTCCTAGACTGGATAGCTGGGGCTCACAGCTGGAATTTGAACAGGCTGATAGGTCCAGTAAGAATGGCAAGCTCTTTCCATGCAGTGTTATTATTTCCAATAAAAAAAGAAGAATTCTAAAGGTCTTTTTCAGAAAGAGTAATCCATGATATTGAAGCCTGAAGCTTAGCGAACCACACATGCATGGAATACATCTCCATATGGAAGCTAATGGGGTGAGCATGTGTGAAATTTCCCAAAAGTGGAGAGGCATGCTAAAGCAGAGAAAATGGAAATTTCAAGGATAGAAATAAAAGCAGTAAATGGTATACATGTACATCTCTTTTTAACCAAGTGATAACAAAAGCAAACAGAGAAACTCTGTTGAAAGTGCAGATTCAGCCATCATGAGTACAAGAGGAGGAATTTTAACTTGAATTTGATGAAAGTTTATTGTTTTGTGTTGTGGAAAGAAAAAAAATATGCTATACAATTTATGCCGCAGTTTAGTCACTTCTTGAGTGAAACAAACAAAAAATGTAGACTTAGTAGACGTCATAGCCATAAAATGTGATTTCTGCTGATTTGATTGCAACCAAAAAAAAAGATGCAGTTGTACTGTCCATTTTATCTCAGCATGACTATTTTTGTGAAGAGATATGGATTGTTTTCACAGCAGGGGGTTCTTATCCCTCCTCTTTCGTCACTCATTGCTCGCTAGCAGCTCAACACAGCTCAACACTTCACAAACTAAAAGTCTGTTAAAAGTACTGATACCACTTCAGTGAAGGCCAGTATTCATATAGATATGACAGATATGTAAACCAACATAAAGCCTCAGTTACCATAACATTTTCGGAGGTGAAATAACATCAAATTAAACACAACCTTTATAGCCACTGGCACTTGTCTGAATAGGCCCCTAACAATTTTTTGTTGTCAGTAGAATATCCATTAGGAAAACTGCAGAACGGTGACTGTTAAGTCTTTCTCGCACTGATCAAAAACATGGAACATACATGAGCTTTATAGTTTAGGGGTTCTTTAGGGACCTCTAGATGCTCCAGATTTTTGCTTCATTGCAATGGAATAGAGCTAAAATATGGACCATCTGGGGGGGGGGGGTTCTCCAAGGACTTGTATGTGAACCGCTGGTTTAGGGAATATGTACACATGTAATCAGATAAATTGAGGCCCCTGTTCCTTTTTAATTTAAGACTAATTGTCATATGTGAGTATTTTCTCAGTAGACAGATAACAGCATTACAATGTGACATCGAAAATCATCTAGAAAGACAATGAAATGAAATAAGGTGAAAACAGGGGCTGTTTGAAGTGAAAGAAAGCATCAGGTGTGTAGACACAAAGGAACCCTTATGAAACCACCGACAGCCATAAATGTTGGGCCTTCAGAGGGTAAATGCTTTATGATTGAAGAAACAGCTTTAATCAGTTTCGGATTTGAGTGAAGGAGATTTAATTCAATTTTGTGTTGCTAGGGAGCAGCCCTCTGTGTGTGTGTGTGCGCGCATGATTTTTTTTTGGAAGGGACAATGAGTGACTTAATCACTTCTCACACAAAGCACAAAGCCAGTAAAACAGAACGAGGTGCTGTTTGCTTCGGTCACACCAGCCACCCTGCCAATTAGTGGAATCCCTTGTGTTTTGCCCCATGGCAACCAAATTCTGTGTAAAAACTAGAAGATTTTTATATGACACATGATATCAGTGCTTCATATCAAGAACAAATTTCCTAGCATCAGTTATCAAATTTGCACAATTTTTCGACCCAAGTGTCATCAAACAGTCAAAACATGCTTGGTGTCCAAATTTTGCTTCTGCACTGGATCAATGAGGCGAAAAATCAATAGTCACCTACGTTTTCCTGTAAAACTACATCTCCAAAAAAAATCCCAAACACACTCAAACTGCATCTAGATATCCAAAATGCAGTGAACTTCACAAAGCGCTTGTAAAAAGAACTGATGCATCAAATTATTCTTCATTTGTGATGGTCAAAAATCCACAAGTCTGCACCACCTTCGTGAAGAGCTGAATGTAGTTTGAGCATATTGAGTGACATTTAGGCATCTACTCACAAAAAAGATTTGGGTGACTATTGACTTCTAGTGTTTGTTAGGAATGTTAACCATGTAACTCCAGAGTTAAACTAAAGTAGGACAATTTAGTCCTTATGTATTTCTTGGTTAATCAACCACATCCTGGGTAAAAGAAAAAATGTATGTTTGATTTTCAGTACTCAGTGTATAGGCCAAGACAGCAAGAATCCCCAAACAGAGCTGTTTACAAGCCATCAAGAAACAATAAATCATGCACGTGTCCTAGGATTGCTCTTGTTATAAATCTTGTATTTAAATACTCAAAGCATCCTCCCAGCTCACTGGTGTTCACTTCATGCTGGTCATTTCTGTACAGATCTATGCACTGTGGCAATAAATACACACATTCAAACTGATTACCAGACCCATTCACTAATGCATCTGATTGGTATTTTAAAATTTTTCTACATAATAGGATCATATTTCTAATATATTCTGTGTACTGGCTAATATATCTTTCCCCTGTTGCATTTGAAGGCAAAAAAAATCAAACAGGTCTGTATCACTTTTCATTATTCTCTATAGATCCAGCGAGATGACTTGTGAGAGTGTGTGAACCTACCATCTGTTAATATAAGGTTGCCACAATGACCCTATCAGTAACCCTCTATCTAGTCTGCCTTTGAATTTTCCTTTCCAAATTGTTCTCTTAAAACAGCAGTTTTAACAACATTCTTCCATGTCGTACTCCAGAGAAGAATGGACTGTAACAGTCACACTGAAACAAATGGGCCATTCTTTTGTCTGAAAAAGCCTCAACTTTCCATCTGCCATTCAACACCACAGACGCAGAAGCTCCATCCCTCCATGGACTGTACTTGGCTTTCCAAAAAGCAGATCCAACATAAGCTCACAGACTGTCAAGGGTCTCATGATGTTCACCACAGAGCATTTCCAGTGGGTAGGGAAAATGGGAAAATACAGAAAAAGCAGCACTGCAGGATCGTATTAATCACCATATGGAAGATGGATCCCACTGATCACTTCCCATCATGCAGTCATTATGCTCCAAGCAGGACGATTCTTCTTATTAATAAATAGGCCTGTGCAGCTGTGCAGTGACTAGCGCCTGGCTAACCTCAGCGAATGATCAGAGGAAATGGCTTAATGAAACAGCGAGGATGAGCTCACACATGTCCAGTTCAGCCTGCCGCTTCAGTAAGACTCTAATGTTAAACCCACTGTGTTAACATCTTATCCTACCAATGAACAATCTGCTGTGGCAAATCCCACACCCAAAACCCATATTTCTTCATCATTAAGCTGCAAAGAAAGGTAGCACCTAAAAAGTAAACACTAGAGCTTATTAAATAGTCTCATTAGCATACCTGTTTGAAAAAATACTTTGAAGCATCATTATTCCATACAGCTCGCGGAAATCTGTTTCACCTTTGGCCTTGAATTCAGATTTATGCCTCTTCATTAAAGTCTGGGTTATAGAGGTTGCAAGTATATTTTAAAATTTTTTACTGCATTTTTACTGGTAAGTTTTTGCTCTGTCAGTCCTTGGATCACCCGTTGACTTCACACTTCCTCTTTACTTCACTGTAGGTGCAGCTCTTTCCTGGATTTTAAAAATAAACAAATAAATAATTCACAATGTAAGGCTATTTGCGAAGGTTGAAGGTGGTGGTAAATGAGTGGAGCCTGAAACACAGAACAGCCTATTTTGAGAAATATCCAGCAGCTTCACAATAACATGAATTTGACATTGTTTTTGGCATTCTGGTCACAGCTTAAATCCACATTATTTTGCAAATTTGAGGTACTGCAGACGTACATATGAGGTCTTGATCAACAAATGCCTGCATACATGCAAAGCAGGGATAAATAAATCAATACTCAACACAAGAACCAAAAAAGGGAAGGTTCAGGTCCCATACTGAGACTTCCTCAGCTGTGAAAGTCAGTAGTCAGTGTATGGGCCAAGACAGCAAGAATCCCCAAACAGAGCTGTTTACAAGCCATCAAGAAACACAATAAATCATGCACTTGTCCTAGGATTGCTCTTGTTATAAATCTTGTATTTAAATGCTCAAAGCATCCTCCCAGCTCACTGGTGTTCACTTCATGCTGGTCATTTCTGAGGCAATAAATAGACACATTCAAACTGATTACCAGACCCATTAACTAATGCATCTGATGCAATTGGTATTTTAATATTTTTTTCTACATAATGGGATAATATTTTTTATATGTGTAACAGGTACATATTGTTTGTACTGGTCAATATATTTTCCCCCATTGAATTTTAAGACAAAAAAAATCAAACAGATCTGTATCACTTTTCATTATTCCCTATAGATCAAACGAGATGACTCGTGAGAGTGTGTGAACCTACCATCTGTTAATATGAGGTTGCCACAATGACCCTATCAGTAACCCTCTATCTAGTCTGTTTTCAAATTCTAATAGCCTGTACTCACCAGGGCCCATGTGAGGTGTCTGTAATTGCCACCTGTTTTGCATTCTGAGATGTGAATCAATGGAGAAGATATTGATCTGCAGCCCCTGCCTGTACGGTGCCCTTTATCTGTAGCGGCTATGCAGCCTTCTGTTTGCAATGCTGATTGCCCAAGAGGGCAATACGGTTCTGGAGCTAGTAAAAAGACGCCCACACACTGCCCCTTTTTTCAATCCTCTCCGTTTCCACTAATAAACAGCTGATTAGTGGGTGACCCCAAGGGGCCCAGCGCTGACCCAGAAGGGCAGTTGGCAACAAGTCTGTCCAATTTTCTCTCTGTAATGGGACTGAAGGAATACAATACAAGCATAGACAAGAGAGCAGTTCTGAACGAGTTAAAGAGGTGAAGAATGAACTACACTCCTAAGGTTTCTACATCCTCAGAAGGGATGTACTATCTAATCCAACCCTTGTTAAAAGTAGATTTTTAGACATTACTGAGTGCAACAAGCTATACTATATTTTCCAAAGTTTGTAGACACCTGATTATCCTATGTTTCTTCTGAAATCAGGGGAGTTAATGGGAGAATCGTCTCCTCCCAAGACTTTACAGCACTGCTGTGAGGATTTGATTGCATTCAGCCACAGGAGCAATAGTAAGACCTAGTAATATTATTATTATTATTATTATTATGATTGACTCATCTTCAAACACTTCTATAGACTGCATACTTTAACATTGTTTATAGGGCACACTTGTTATATGTGTTCCAACACATCCAGGTTTCCCTTTGATCACATAGGTGCCAATGTAATACACTGTGTCTTATACAAGTCAGCATCTGTAAGACCACCATCTAAGTCTGCTGCCTGACTAAAGGCACTTTTCCATAGTTATACAGGAACCGTGCTGTACCTAAACCATACTGCGGCGGCACGGAACTTGAAGCATGCTTTGGTTTTCCAGTGTATCTCCCCACAGTTCATGGCTGGCCGTCCCAAAGCTGCGTCCATGGAGTTGAACCAGCCTAAAGATTTTCTGTCAGAGCTGCTTTTGTTATTGTGGTCTTTTATAGTCTTGTTTGAGTTTTTACATTTTTTCTCGACATTCTTTAGCCATGCAGCTAATCCCTAACCGAGCCAGCTTGTTACTGATGGCCTGGTAGACCTTCACATGTCTCACAGCGTTAAAGATAAATTTGTTAGCGTCATAGAAAACTCCCACTGAAATTTATCTTCAGCCCAAACAGACAGCAGTGCTTGTACTTTGTTAACATCTCAGTTGTTAGTTTGTGTCTCCATTGTTGTTTTTTTGTGTAGACAGTAAAAAAATGGCCCCTTTCCATGTTGTGATGACAACATTTCAACCAATCAGAAAGCAGTGGGGCAATCATCTTGGCTGTAGCACGGGTAGGGCTCGGGTATGGGCACTTTATTTGTAGTGGAAAAATTTATTTGTAGCGGTACGGCACGGTTCCTTGTGCCAGTGGAAAAGCACCAAAAGAAAATCACATCATGACTGCAGTCACAAAAGGGTTTTATCACTGGAGATCAACAACCCAGTGTCGAAATCTAAAATAACAGGAAAACATTAAACTTCACAACTCATCAGAAATTAATTTTCCATCCAAAATGAATTCCCAGAAGAGAGATGAGGACAGAATATGTGTGCTCTGTTCTCAATCATCAAGATGTTGTGAATATTGGAGTTCCATCGGGCCTAATTACAGAGCATAACCCCTTGCTGAAAGACTGAAACCTAGAATGAAACAGTGATAAAAGAGTCGCATGGCAGAGATGCAAACAAGGGTCATTAGATGTAATTGAAGCAGGTGAATTTAATTTGTGACTGCCTATTTCAATGGATCATCTGTGGAGGGACTCTCATATTACAGCGGCTCTTCATTTTGTGAGGGTAGGGTTACTATTAACATTGGTCTGTAGAAACACTCACTATAATGAAAATGCTTTCTAACCAGCGTAGTCTCATGAGTGCAAGCTGGTTATATATATATTTTTTATGTGCTCCGTTGACGTAAAATATACATTGTGACTGCTGTTATTTGTTACATGACAATAAATTCTTCACAATCAATTTGTCATTCATTTTAAACAGAGATATTTTCTACAGTCTTACAAATACCCATGCCATAAAGGGCTCTTTGAAGAGATATGAGACAAGAAACACTTTGGATTCTAAAAAGAACCTTCCAACTGTAATATGAGGACTCTAAACTGGTCAAGTCAAGTTTACTTACATAGCACAGTTATCACACACAAAAGGTCATTCAATGTGCTTTACAGGAATAGAATGAAAATAAAATAAAAAAGAAGTAAAAGAATACATAGAAAATTAATAAAAGAAGATTGAAAGTGCAATAGAAGTACTGATATTCAAAAGAAGGTGGAGGAGAATGGTACAGTTTTTAGCAGCTAAAGCTACAGTTGGTGCAGATCTGATGTTGATGGGCAGTTTGTTGGACAGCATAGTGGATAAACACCATTTCACCATGTTTCGTTTCGGCTCTTTTTACCACTAGCCGACCAGCTCCTGCAGATCTAACAGACCTAGCAGGATTATGTGCTTCACACATATCAGAGATTTGTAGAGTATTTAGGGCCCAAACCACTGAGTGACTTGTACACAATGACTGATGGTTTAAAATCAATTCTGTACCGAACTGTGAGCCAGTGCAAGGACCTGAGAATTACCGTGATACATTTTAAGAGTATCACCTAAAAACCCTTGGCTAAAAGGTTCTTTGAGAGAACTATTCACAAAATGTTTTTAATCATCATAGCAAAAAAACATTAAACCAGACAAAATACCGTAATTTTGCATTTAACATCTTTCTGCAGGCCTCAGTTACTCTAATGTGAGGCTGTTCTGCCTGTGGAATGGAAATTGACTCCTCTGATATTTTAATCAATATAATTTAATCAAACACTTTAATTTAATCAGAATTAGTATATTTTCACATTTTAAGGTGTAATGAAAAACAGTGCAGAATTGCTTTCATGGCTACTGTGAAAAGGTGTTATATAATTCTGCACAGTGTTCATGATTATATGTAGAACCATTGCCTTTTCTGAAGATCCCTTAAAGAACCATTTTAGGGTGCACGTTTATAACAAGATGATACACCAGGAGCTAAAAGTGTGAGATACTTACTTTGATGAGGGTCCTCTGGCATTCCAAAACCCCTTTTGGGGCGAGCAGGGATGGTTGTAGCATGGGGTAAATTGTACCACCCACAGTTTCAGTAATCAGATATACAGGGGTTATGTAATGCCAATCACCTTCCTGAGCTACCAAGAGAAGACTTTAATATGAAGCAATGAGGTATTTATGCAAGAAAGTCTGATTCTGAGGTAAGAAAGCACAATTTCACATTCTGTTCTATTGCCTTAAATAATCTGATTTACTTAATCAGCAGCTATTCTAATATAATTTGAGCCATAAAACATGTAATCCCTGTTGGAATAAACACCATAACTCCAAAAAAAAGTAATTTTACAACCAAAGGGAAACTTAAAAAGGAAGTTAATGTAAAAAGGTTTTATTTCCAAGTGATTCTTAGAATTTTCAAATTATATAAAAAATCATACAAACAAAAGTGTAAATATAATACTGGATAAAAGCATCTGCCAAATGAATATAATATAAATAGGAAGTAGTTTTAGTATACTAGTTTCAAACACATATGCAAAAAAAAAAAAAAATATATATATATATATATATATTTATATATATATATATCATGACTGACCAGGACAGGTTCGATTGTAACACAAAGTAATTGCAGAAAGACTGATCGATGAACAACAGGTCCACTCACTGTGAAGTCCACTCACATTTCTTACCCACACCTGCTCAAGTGAGGTCAGTTTTGCTCATTATTGTAACCACATTGGGGCAGAGTGCACCAACATACTCTTTGTATTTGACCCAAACCTGATCCCCGTCACTTTTTCTAGCATTTCAACCATGACTCCCATCCTGAAGGGGGCCGAGTACAGCACACAGATATGAGTTTTCCACCCGCCATCATCCTGGCTCCAGCATGTGAAGATCTTCATATTTCACGTGTGTTTAGACAGTGAAAGAATTGTGCACCTCCCACTCTCTGAAAAAAAAAAGTCCAATACGACGCTGATCATTACTCTGAAAAGGGTCATTTCACTGACACATTTCCAGTACTGTGATGGACCTGAGTTAAAAGGAGGTCACTATAAGGCACTGCAAAGACTGATTAACTTTCTAAACGCCTTTTAACAGCTTTTAAACTAGCAACCTTTTGTTCCACTGTATAGACAAATCCACTCCAGCTTCAAATGGCTGAACAGCTATTGCTCCATTAAACAAAGCCTGAATGCTAATGAATAATTTAACTATTCCTTAAGTGCTGGGAAAGAGACTCTCGCTTACTGTTGCACCTCTCTGACCTGCCTCCAGTTGCAGTCTTTCATAATGACATCCTTTGAAATCATAGAGAGATGAAGGGGGGACAAGCTTCTTTATTGATGCAATACAAACATACTTCTGGCTACATTACAGTTTTGGAGCAACACATCCGACTCATACATTCAGTTCTGTTTTACAGTTTTTCTTTTTGTTTTTGTTTGTTTTTTTTGTTTGTTTGAGGCACACTGTAGTAAAAGCAAGCACTTTTCTCAGTGATTAATACATCTTAATGGATAGGGTCTCTTAACAACAGCCACTGGTGTGGACTGTGTTGTTCCTCTGAAGAACATGTGGCTCAGGTCAATTTCAGTGATATTTTAATCTCCAAAAATTTGCATTCTGAAGAGTCAAACAGCATATTATAACTCCACTATAAGAACTTCTAAAATGCATTTAATAATCTATACCTCCAATGAGAAGTATATGCATGATAAGTTTATTAATTCTGTTACTTTACTCTAAGCTTATTTTTTGACAAGTCTTGTGAATCCGGCCATGACAGACTTTTGTGTTTTATCTAAAAGGAATTTTGTTCAGAAAAATTCTGCATATCTGCATCATTAAATTCTAAACAAAGTTTGATTTGAAATACACAGTTAAAGAGTAACATACCAAGTCAAAATTGTTCAGAGTTTAATGTATCTAAAAGCTTCCTCAAACATTATTACATGTAATGGTTTTAAGCCACTGTCTGATGACTGAGACATTGCTTTACAAAAGTTTAAAGACGTTTTGGCCTAAAAGGCATACAAACGGATTTTACCATCATCATCACAATTACACTCACATTAACACATAAACACTCAGAGGACACCTGTAGGCCCAGTGGTCAATTTGGACAGCAAAAAAAAAAACCTAATTTGTGCTGTAGACGTTATAACGTGTGTTTGCTGTCCCCACCACTGTCTTTAACTGGTTGATTCTGTAATGGTGTAATAACATTGACATTTGTTGTTAAGTCTAAGTGCATTGAACAGCTCTTAGTTCTCCCAAAGGACTGACTGTCCAATTTTAGAACTGAAACATCTTTGCAATATTAAGTGATGAAGTGATGAACTCCAGAGGACCCAGGTCAGTGGCCACACAGCACTTAAGTGGTATAACAATAGCACTGACAGTGTTAAAATGTCTTACACACTAAAAGTGGTATGAGGTACCAGTGGAATGAGAACACTCAGTTTTGATGTAACACGGGCAGATTTGATGTGATATGGAATAAACATGTCCACACTCCTTCTGGACAAAGGTGTTTGTGGATGAAGACAAAGCACTAGCACACACACACACACACATACACAAACACGCACGTACACACTCACACACGCACACACAGACATACACACACATATAAACCTCTATGTCAAATCCCTAGAGGTTGCTTATTTGCTGCCTGTGTCCCGTTTCAGAAAAGGAAAAACATCAAAATGCCTTGGGTTAGGCCTGCATGAGAGACCTTTCAATGCCTTGGCATTAAACATTGATAAGAATAACACTATGCAGAGATTTTATTGACTGTGGTTTCTCTGCAAAGGGCAGTTAGAAACTGCTGTCTCAGTATGTTTCCCCAAACGTTAATTTGTTTTTATTTATTTCATTATTTCTTTAATGCAGTGTAGTGTTGCGTTGTTGTCAGCCTCCAGGCAGAACGTGGTTAGATATATGGAATTCCGCATCAAGCAATTGTCAGTAATAGAGGCCTGTATAGAGTCCATACTGTTACAGTAGATTAAAAATTAATCTGAAATTGTACATAAATTATACAAAATATTTTTACATATTACACATATTTAAAAAAAAAACCTTAAAATCGAATAAATAAAAACGGAATGTGTATAATAATTAAAATAATAATAAGGTGAAAAACATGTTAGCAACTATTTTAATCAAGACATTGTTTGTCATTGTTTATATATTTCCATTCATCTTGCAGATACATTTACTGTCCCGAGCCTTGGCTCCATTAAGCCATTTTACATTCTGTTGGTTGTAATATACTCTAAAGGAATCAGGAGAGTGTTTTAATTCATTTAATGAAATGTGCCTCCCAGCATACGCATTAGGAGGCTGTTCATCAAATGAATGACAGAAGTAAACATGTAAATACATCTTCACCTGTCAGTAAGTGAACAAATTAATGACCAGATTTTCCTTATAATGTTTCGATGATTAATGTTCGCAGACGCACTGTCGCTGGCCCAGATCCCACTCATTAAGGTCCTGCTGCTCTTGTGGTTTGTCTGTGGACTCCAGAGGGCTGGCCGAAAGTTCATTTAGAATGTTCTGAATGTGAGACTTTACAGAAAATGATCAGGATTTTCAATCATGCCTTGGTGACCAGCCTAATCACACTGATGTAACCAAAGAAGACTGCTTGGCTTAGTTTGAGATAATTAGTTTTATACAAGATTACAGGATGAGATGTGAATGCTTCATCACTTTGGCATTCATTCCAAGTCAAGTCAAGTTTATAAGTTTATATAGCATGTTGTTTATATAGCACACAAAATTCATTCAATGTGCTTTACAGGAACAAAAATAAAATCGAATAAAAGAAAAGAAAAGAATACATTGAAAATCAATAAAAGAAGACTGAAAGTGCAATGGAAGTGCCAATATTTAAAAGAAGGTGGAGGAGAATAGTAAGGTTCCAGATGGTTCCAGATGGTAATCTTACAGCATCCATTTATAGATGAAGAACATCTATGAAGCTACTCTAAATGGACAAAAGTGTGGAAGAACTTGACTGGCCCGCACCGAGCCCTGACCTCAACCCCACCCAACACCTTTAGGATTAACTGGAACGCAGATTGTGAGCCAGGCCTTCTCGTCCAACATCAGTGCCTGACCTCATAAATGCTCTACAGAATGAATGGGCACAAAT
>JBBPCZ010000163.1:4054636-4069972 GCA_037974445.1 Brycinus macrolepidotus | reverse complement strand
CTCTGTGTGGGCCAGTCAAGTTCTTCCACACCCAACTCATCCAACCATGTCTTTATGGAGCTTGCTTTGTGCACTGGGACACAGTCATGCTGGAATAGAAAAGGTTCTCCCCCAAACTGGGTCCACAAAGTTGAAAGCATGGCGTTGTCCAAAATGTTTTGGTATTCTGAAGCATTAAGATTGTCCTTCAATGGAAGTAAGGGGCCTAGACCTACCCCTGAAAAACCGGTGTGTCCCAATACCTTTGTCCAATTAGTGTAAGTGAAATGACAGTCTTACCAAATTACACTGAAGTACTAATGTGGCTCTACCTATTAGGCTGAAATAAGACATAGTAAAACACGTCTAAATCATTTAGAAGATTATTCAATAATGTGTTAAGTACAAACATACTCACACTAAAGTTTAATGTATTGTCACATGTTTCTCCTGGAAAGTTAATAAGAAACGTCTCCAAGTAAACCAGAAAAAACAAACTACCAGTACTTGCTTTCTTGCTTTTTTTTGTTCATAGCTAATAGACAGGTATATACTATGCAAGACTCTATACTATACTCTATACTATACTTTGTTTGTGTACATTCTGTTTTACCCATAATAATTAGACGTAATTGTTGAGATGGTACCTCACAATTAGCCAGTTTATACCTTGAACCTGTTTGTCATTTCAGTGAAATTTAGTTAAACTGTTAAGGAACTTACCTTCATGTGACCCAAAATAGTTACCTAGTACTTTAAATATGTAGAACTTAAGGAACTGTAAAAAAGCCAAACACATTGTTAGAGTGATGCCATAGAAGAACCACTACTGGTTCCCTGAATCACCCTGTTTTTTGTTTTTTGTAAATGAGATGCAAGAGTGAAGAACCTTATAAAAGTATATAGAACCTCGATGTAATGTAAATAGTGGTAGGACAATCACCCCACCATTTACAGTGCAAGGTATTGTCCTACCACTACTTCTCATTTCTGAGGAATCAAGGAATGACTTATACTCTTACAATCATTCTAAATATCAATATTCCAATTTATTTCTGAACTTGGATAGGCAGTTATAGTAAAAAAGTGGTGGGATAAACCTCATTATACTCCCCCCATTTAAATTACATTGAGGTTCTATAACTTTAAAAAAGGTTCTTGACTTTCCCAAAGTATTAGTTTTATATACAGTTACTCACCCAGCCTTGATGTTGATTTTTTGATATAAATGGAGATACACTTTTATTTATTCTTCTCGTAAATAGCTTTTCAAACATTTTTCTTCTTTCTCTGTAGAGAAAAGGCAGAATGGCTACACTGAAGGTTCAGATTGAGTTTCCTCACTCTAAAACAGTGGGTTTTCTGAAACACTCTGCCGGCGCAGTAATCTATTTGCATAGCCTTTCTCATTCTTTTAACCCCTGAGGACCCTGCATGCAATATTGAGGAACTTCTCTCACCATTCTGATCCCAAGCACACTTGCTTGACCACAACCCTCTTAACTATTCATAAGCAATTAAATAAGTGAAGACTTGTCAATGCTCCGAGAGAGCCTACACTAATGTCATTATCCTTCTCTCCAGCTCAGAAAAGATGAATAATCCAAATTTCCATGGATTTTGACCCTTAAACTGACTCTTAAACGTATATGCTCAAGACAAATTCAGTGGCAGAGGCCCAGAGCAGAAACTCTATGGTGGCATCTTGAGACTTCTCAGGCTTTTTTTAGACCAACCCCGTATAGAAGCTCTCTCTCAACCGCTATGTGGTGAAGCATATAAGCACAGGTGTCAGGTCGGAAATAGCATCACTATGAGATGCCTCTCTGGTTATTCATTGTCAAAGCTGAAATTGCTGCTTTGAAATGACTTGTTTTGGGAACAAATTCATCCAGCTTTTTTATATGTATATATTCATGGAATTTGGAAAAGTAAAATCGCTGTCCCTTTTCCTTCATGTTGATCTTTGCATAATGCAGCAGCCTTGATGGCTGACTCATTACCAAATGCATCCATCTCCTGTCCATCGCCTTCGTAATCATGGCTGCAGACGAGGAAACTCTGGTGGAGCTGAGTGCCTATGCACCGCCGTCCATTAGCGAGCGAATGTTCCAAAGTGGCAATTGTGCAAATAAAGACAATTTTTTTCTCCATTGATTTTCATATGCATAAGAAGTTGCATATATTTCAGTCCTGAAATGTGTTTTCGTGGAAGCTTATTTTTCATTATGAGCTATCCGGTGCCTACAGGGGAGAAAAAAAAAAATCTATATTATTGCAGCCCTCGCTCTCGCAGCTCCTGCCTCCACGGATGGCTTTGAAATGCTTCACTCTGAGATTCATGTTATCTGATGCAGACACAGCATATCTGATAGGATAGCCTAATTTGATCATCTTGGCAAGAGGAACTTGCAGCTCTGCTGGATTGTTGAACAGATAAGCTCAACGTAGGTCCTCTGAGGATGCTGGGTCAAAACTGAGATTATATGTACACTTAGGAGCCTCTTAATTAGGTACACCTACGTTGTACATACACTCATTGTTGAATTTATCAGCTCAACCATACGAACTTTAGTCCATCTGTTTCTCTGCATCATTTGTCTCACTCACTCATCAATTGTCAGAAGCTCCCCCCAGGACTAGTAGGGAGCAGGCATTATTTGGATGGTGGATCATTCTTTGCACAGCCGTGACACTGACATGGTAGTGGCATTTGTGTGCTGTACAGTGTAGATAACTTGCAGCATTGGTCTCTCTCTGTGTCTGTGTATGTGTACATACATATGTATTACAGAAAGAGCGGGAAGGAGCAATGCTGTGAGTTATACACACAAACACACACACACACATAGTAATGATGGAGGGGTTTTAAGAATGCACCCAAGCACAGAGACTGGAAAATGATCCACCACAAACTGGGTTCGAACTCACAGAAAGGAGCAAGGTGGAAAAAGCTTTGCCCTGAGCCCTGAGTGATGCTCTATCCTGCTCCGCCTGAGGAGTGGGGTGAGCGCAGTATTGCTGAGCCACAGAACACCAGCAGTGACTCAGCGGAATGCCTCTTACAGGGGATAAGCCCGAAAAGAGGTGGGAAGAGAAAAGGAAATATGAAAACCACCAGGAGGGAACAGACTGGCGGTTACAGGAAGAACGGATAGGGAGGTCCTTCAGAGAAATGGGAAAAGAGAGAACAGACATGTACCTAACTGAAAATGTGCTGTGTGCATTTATGACAGTGTGCTAAAGGTAGGTGAAGGAACACCCAGGACCCAGGTCCTAAGGCAACAAGAGGCACAGCTCAAACAGACCAAAGGGAAAGTGCCTAGATTGGATGGGCAAATACCAGAGGGTAAGGATATGTGTTGGGATGCCAGACTCCCAGAAGAGCTTGAAAGCTCAGGTTAACACAGGGGTGTGCTGGAGCATACGGACTCCTAGAGGAGTTGGACAAGCTAAGAATGGCTCAGAAGGCCAGTACTGGCTATGTCTATGGGGGTAGAAGGATTCGGGATGTAGAGATGCCAACTGACCCCTAACTAATCGTATTTACCCATGCTAACCCTAAAGCTTCTGCCAAGCTAGGTCTAAGGGTGTGGGACAACTCAGGGCATAGAGATGTCAAGTCCTCTCTAACCCGAACCAAACCTAATCAGGGCACTATCAGTGTATCTACAAGCCCTGGTTATGAAGGGCAGAATGCAGGTATCGCTGATCAGAATGATTACACAAGGTTGGTTCACTAAGCCCTCCCCAGGTGCCACTGATCAGAATGATCATGAGGGGGGAGGTGTCGTAGGCCTCACTCCAGCCAATAGGAGCGAGGGTGCTAGCCTTGGGGCTCCCTCTAGAGGCAGGCTCGGGAGCAGCCGTCAATCAGCCCTGATTACATATACTTAATACATATAATACATATACTTAATATTTTCCTTACTTTCTTTGATGGACAGCATGCCATATAAAACCACTCTGATGTGGATGACTGCACTCTGACAGTTAAGAAATGAAATGAAAGATAATATGACTCTTTGACTGGGCATTTGTGTCCCATGACTACGACTGTTATGTCATATTAAGGGTTTGATGGGGTAGGAATACGCTTGTGGTCTTATTTTATTGGTGTAATTAAATGCCTGTAGTCTGTAGTTGCCAATGAATGTTGTATGGCTCTTTTATGTTTCATTCTGGAAAAGTAACTGTGTTGTGACAGAGCAGAAATAGCTGATTTGCTCAGTTCGTATGGCGTGTTTTCCTCCTTGACTTCTTAGCCCACTTAATATTTTTACTAGACAGGTCAAAAATTGGTATAAACAGAATCATTAGTTTGCACTTATTATTTCACATTTTGGTGCACATTGATTTCAATACTCTTTTAATAACATAAATCTAAAAACAGTCAGTGAGTCACCTATACCTCATTCACAGGTCAAGGCATGAAAACAGGACTGAAAACATCCTAACGAATCAGGATTTGAAGTCCATTATAAGTTAGTGGAACAATACTCGGAAACTAATTTTGAGCAGTTTCATTCACATGAGCGTGCACTAGCTGCAGTCCTGCAGAACGCGCATCATTCCCGAGTGCTGAGGTCTAATAGGATTTTCAAGGGTTTTTCAACCCTACAAGCTTGAAGGATTCAACAGCCCTATTAGGCTGCTGTTCAAGTAGTTCAGCGTCTGGCAAAACAAACCAATAGAAAAAAGAAAAAAACACATCTGCCATGGCTTCCAAAAGCTATCATCAATATTCAGCGCAAAGTGCTCCATGCATATGATGACACTGAATTTGCATGAAAATTAATGGAATATTGTTCTGGTGCTCTAGCAGTACAGTTCTCCACGGGGGTATCTCCTTTATCTCAGTGAAAGCAGGCACTCGTAGAACATTGCAGCCACTCTTTCTTATCAGAGATTATTGAACCATGCACGTAATACTTTCACTTGGGCATTCATACTTTTATGTCAGGCACCTTTACTATGATAATTGGACATTTTCTCACATGCATAATATATATGTGTGAATGCACAAGGCCTATGTATTTTAAAGTGAGGTCAAATATGGAAAGCACAGTCAAAAAATATTTTATGAACATATCAATACTGTATTGGAGCCATAGAGTGGAGAAGTAGAAGGTCACAGTAGAGAAAGGTTGAGGAGAGAAAGGTTGGTTTATAAATGTATAATGTGAATAAAAAATGAATCACTTGACCCCCAGAGTAATAAGCCAGTTATATGTAACTTAATTTTGCAAAAATTCAGAAAAATTACAGCACTGTACCATAAGCGGAGACCACAGCTTTTTAGTTTAGTTTTGTGTGTCCTACAACAACTTAAACCCAGCCGGTTACAGCCATCCCTTCCAACCAAGGCTGTTCTCAAAGCTCTCACTTACATATGTTCCCTTTCTAATAGACACTAACTGTGTTTTCACACCTACTTCATTTGGTCTGGACCTTCAGACTTTTTAGTTCGGCCTGAACAAAAATAGCAGTTCAGGTGTAAAAGGTGTCAGTGCAGACCAAAGGAGGTGGTCTCATTCTGGATCAAACCGAACCATAGTTTGGTTTGTTTGCAGGGGGATAACGCTTTTTTGGATGATTCAAATTTTTGGACCAATTACAGGAAGTTGTGGAAGGTTATCAAAGAAGGGAGGAGGCGGCAAATATTTTGCTGTAATTTGGTCTGACAAAGAAATCAGGTTTGTTTCTTAAATCTGATTTAAGACCTGTGTTCAGATTTGAAATAACAAGTGAGTAAATCTGATTTGTATGGTCAAAATGTAGTCACATGTACTTATGCACATTGGTTGCCCTAGTAATGAATATATTGACTGCGCAGGTGCATACAAAACCAAGCGAACCAGTCACATTTTAAGAGCTTAGATCTTCAAGTGTATCGTTCCTAAATGACTATGATTAGCAGAACGATTGCTGTTCAGACTGCAGAACATCTGTGTTGCTCAAATCAGATATACTGATTTTAACATTCACACAAAGTACACACACACACCTTAGCTGGCTCGCTAATTTAAAACCAGAGCTCCAAGAGACAATGGACCTAGTAGACCACCAAAACTGTCTCCATCAAATAAACAACACTTTAAGCTTTCTTCTTTGAGATAGACGAAGAAATTAAACTTCACAGATGTTAAAAACTTTACAAATGTTTCTGTCCATCCCTCTACTTTGAGAAGACAAGTCAAGACTGAGAAAAGGAAACAGAGAAAAAAGAAGAAAATGTGCATCACAACACCCAAACTGAGCGTCTGAAACGTGGAAGGAGGTTTTATGGTCTGATGATGGACATTTGTAATTGGGATTAATTTGGATGGTGAGGAGCAGAAAATGAAACTGCAGCCAACCTCTATGGCTCAACATTGGAGGTGTTGCAGCAGTAAAAGGTCTCTGACTTTTGCACATTTCTGGACATCAAAAATATCCTCAGTCATATCATAAATAACATAAATAGTTATTTAAAGAACTATACAACAGGTTCTTCAACATGGGGATTATACAATAATAATAATAATAATAATAATAATAATAATAATAATAATAATAAACATTTGAATGATTCTTTGAGTTGTCATGGTTCTATATATACAGAACCCTTTACTAAGACTCTGCTTTTTTAAAGACCTCTCTCTTTTTTTACATTGACTCTACGAAATACATTCTGATAATAATTTGTTCTTATCCCTCTGTCTTCATTTCAGTAAAATCTGAGCAGAGAGTCATTTCTGTTCAATCCACAGTTTGATTAATTGTATCTATTAATGGCATTTGAACAATTCTGTCTGTCCCACCAGCCTTGTTTCAAACAGTCAGCTGCATCAAGGGATTTCTGAGCAGAGGGTGCCATTAAAAGAGAAAGGAAGACTTGCATTATGGCAAAAGAACAAAAGCACAGACAAGTGTGTCAGAGAAAAACTCAGAATGTATTCCAGGGTTTTAGGCTGCTCCACATGAACTGAGGCTCTCATTAAAAACAGCAAGGGTCCGTGATTGGTTTAAAAATGTAGCTGATTCACACAGACTCTGGCCGGCACTTGAGAGTCACATTTGATCAGCCTTATCTGTCAGGCCGAGTTCTTAAATTAGGGGTGAAAAATAATAGTCTTCATTGTTTGGGAAGAAAACTGAGTGTATGCCTGAAGTACATGACTGCATGCCGCAAAGCGCTGGTAGCCTTGAAGACTTTTAAGTCTTTCAAAGCATTGCCCTTTTCTATAAACTATACAGGTATGAATAAATGAAGACATTTTTGCAAAAGTTGGAGACATATTTATATATATATAGATACTCGAGTGGACTGAGACCTGGGGAATCTCGACAGGTCAACACCTTGAACTTTTTGTCATGTTCCTCAAAACATTCTTCAACATTTTTTTCAGTGTGGCAGGGTGTATTATCCTGTTGGACCAGTTTTGGTAGATTCTAATCACTGCCTATCGCAAACACCCTAGAAGATCGGACATTTTGAAGATGCTCTGACCTAGGTGTCTAACCATCACAATTTGGCTCCTGGCAAAGTCGTAACCATCCCTGACAGGTGCCACTGTAATGATGTAATCAATGTTTTTCACTTTAGTGAGTGAGATTATTATTATGGCTGTTGTATGGCTCTAGAGAGAGAGAGAGAGAGGGAGGGAGAGAGAGAGAGAAAGAGATAGAAGACAGTCACCTGGTCCAATGAGTCATGTTTTCTTTTACATCTCATAAACGGCTGGGTACATGTGCGCTGACTTGTGTTTACCTTGGGAAGTGATTTTTCTAGGATGCACTGTAGAAAGAAGACAAGCCGATTTCATGGTTTGTTGCAAAATGACAGAAAACATCTTGAAGATAAACTGCAGGATAGTCTGTTTATTAACTCTACATCCACAAAGTAGTAGTTTGTTGAGGACACTTAAGTATTTCCTCAGTTTACTGCCAGTCAGTCTCCCTGGTTTCCCTGCTTGCACTCCATTACGCTCCATTAGACCAGTGACTGACATCTCCCCC
The DNA here is from genome assembly GCA_037974445.1 of Brycinus macrolepidotus. Classification (NCBI taxonomy): domain Eukaryota; kingdom Metazoa; phylum Chordata; class Actinopteri; order Characiformes; family Alestidae; genus Brycinus; species Brycinus macrolepidotus. Next base: position 4,061,992 of record JBBPCZ010000163.1, on the reverse strand, counting down.
TGAGATTCAACACACAAGCAGGAGAAATAAAGGTTAAAAAACTACTGTATTAAGGAGTGATTTGATTGTTTTTAGACTAGCCACTTTGGGGTGCAGAACTGGTCTGAACAGCTTTCTGAACGGGGGGTTCTATTTCTTTGGTCAGTGAGTGTGTGTATGTTAACCAGACCCTTCATTAGTAACATAAGCACACTGTTTATGCATTGTGCATTGTTTGAGACTTATATAGGCCCTTTTATTTGTGTCTAGCAATGCATGAACAATGTGCTTCTAAAAGTGTTTCTAATCTATGCGCTCAACAAACGGAAACAGAATCCCTTGTTACCAATAGCCTGTAGTGACCTTAAGGCAACCATTAGAAAAGAGACACTGAATTCTTACTTAAAATCTAGAATTTCTTACTGAGCTAAAGAACAAACCTAAGCCAAGTGTTCCATCTGTATAATAATGTCTGTGGTGGACATTATGACTGACATCCATATTTTAGCTCCCCCTAGTGCACTGTAAAAGTGTCACACTTGCTAACTCACCACACTATGCATTGTTTCTATCTGCATATAATTTAACGTAATTATGTAGTTATTTGATCCTAATCCACTGTAATGACTGACACTTGAACAGAAGTGTCTACATGTGTTTATTTCTCGGTCTTCAGTCACCTTGACCTGTCCGGAGTCCATTACCATTAGAAAAGCCCTTTCTCTGCCAGTTCGGACCTAGTTCTTCTCTGAATCTGTGACCTAAATAGAGATGTGCCACACTACCTTTGCAGCTGCTTTGGCACCAGCATGCCCTGGCTGGTGTCCAGCGAGGACAGCAGAGGTACGAGCGTAAATCACCATGCCTCAGCCCTTTTCATCATGATCATCTGATCGTGATTTATGAGACTATGTCCTCCTAGCCTGGTTTTATTAGAACCCTCTTAGCAAGTGCTGACTCTTGACATAAGTGGGACAGAGGGACCAGGGAAATTTGCTTGGGGACGGATGTCCCCTTTACTGCCACGGCAGCAATTGCAGAGACGATTTGCTTTCACACAGTCGAGCTTGAGGATGAAGGATTTTGACTGTCCAACGTACCATCCTCAGTGTATTATAATGCAGGAGGGGTGTGGAAGCAGAGCGCACTGTTAGTCCTTAACTCTGGAGTGAAAGAGAGCGTTTGACAAGAGGAGTAAATTAGTCGAGCATCTCTGGCGACCACAAACACAATGGGTGTGAGGGGGAAGAAAGAGAGAAAGAAATGGAACATTCAAGCATTCAGCCGATGTTTGGGGATGCTGAGCAAAAAAGTGGAAAGTGGCCATTTTTATCACGCGTGAACACACCACAGCACAGCACACAGGGTGAACAGTGTGAAATTCTTCTCTGCATTTAATCCATTCACCAAGTGAAGCAGTGGGCAGCCAGCAATGCAGCACCAAGGGAGCAGTGTGTGGGGACGGTACCTTGCTCAACGGTACCTCAGTGGTGCCACTGGCAGTCCTGGGAATCGACCTCTCACAACCTTCCAATCGCAGGGGCAACTCCCTAACCACCAGGTCACTAGCTTCCCAAAAGTAGCTTCGCTCCTAGCTACTTCCATGAGAACGGTAATCGCGGGGCAGTAGCACCAACCGGATATCGAACCCAGGTTGCAAGAATGGGAATCTTGCGTGATACCACGAACCACTGGCACTTGCATTTAAAGAACGCTTCCCAATTTTGCCATCATCCTTGCACAGGGGCCGTGCTAATCTTCTCTGTATCGTTTCAGTTTTAGTATATGTGCTGATGCAGACTATGTAGTCGTAGTATAATCTCAGTGTATAGTCTCATTGTCTTATTCATCGGTTTGTCCACACTTTCATGTGGTCTTCAATGAGCATTTTAGTAAGCTACTGTCACTGAGCTGACTACTTGGATCAGGTGTGTTGGGATTAATGGACCTCCAGGTCCCAGGTTGGGAAATAATAAACAGTAATTGTGAAATATTATAAGATGTACACAAATCATAGAAGAAGAAGACTATAGGGATAGCTTCACTATTTCAGTTACAATCCAGGTTTTTTCCACCTAAACACAAAAAATATCATTAGATAAGAGAGCAGGAATGTGACTCAGGCAGAATGAACTGTGTGAAAGCACAGAGTACATGATATGAATCCTGTATGGAGTTCATGGAAGGTTTCTTATTTTTCTCCATGCTTCAGTAAGCCCACCTCATTTCTTCAGCACATCACGTCTTCTGGGATCTAATCTCCATCCGCCTAGAAGCTAATTGGCTATATAAATGATCTGATGCATTCACCACCCACACAGATACACACATTGATTAGTACTGCAGTCATGTGCCACTCCTTTGTGATCTTTCAGAAACTGGGAAATGAGCTCACCCCCACAAGCATGTCTGAAGGGTCAGAACAACTGCATGGGGAGGTCGAGGTTCACTTAATGAGAGCGCACCAGATATCATGACAATGCTTCTGAAGTCACGCGTTGAGTGCTTGTAAAGGTATTGGCCCAGAGGACATATTTCAGTGAGCTTGCATCAGAAAAGTGAAGCTTTTCTAAAGAGTACAGTGAAACTGTTATGTAGACTTACACAGTCAGGGTCATTAATATTGATTCATCAAACAACAAACAGCATACACTCAACTGTACAGTACAAGATCATACATAGTTTTTAATCTAATGTAATTATTCTAAAAATGTTTCAACTTTCAGCAGCATAGGACCAATTTTCCCCTTATCCCAAATATAGACACTCAATGAAGACGTGTTAAATATTGAGAGTTTGTACTGGAACCACATGATTGTGTAGCTAACAGTTATTGGAAACTTCCAGAACTGAAAAAGGAACTGATCTGAGGTCTGGAGTTACACCTGTCAACTACTATCTGTAAAAATGTATCTCGTGTTGCTAAAGCACTGTTTTAGCTGCCATTTCCGCCAGTACTTTTTCCATTTTTATAGATAACAGTAGGTCATACAATCAAATCTACAATCTTTTGTGTATAAAGTAATTATTATTTGCCTCCTTGTTTCAGCTGTGTGGATGATTTTCATTTTTCATTCCACTGTTTGTAAGCCTCCTAGCTGCAAAACTAAAAAAAAAAAAAAAAAAACTATTACCACGTCATGGCTGGTTGACCCCAAGACACAAATGAGATTTTTTACTCTACTATCGTTCTAATTAGGTTCAAGACAGTAATTTGGGGTGTTTTCTTCATGCACATGTGTTGTGCTTGAGTAACCCTAGATTTACAGTGGAGTATCTCCAAACCTCTACAGTACAGCTCTGCATTTACTATTTATAACCATGTTTAAGACCGTTTCTTGTCATTGTCATCTAGGTAACATCTGGCTAATGTTCTGTGCTGTTTCTTTAGATGTTTTTGTTGTTGTCGCTCTTTACACATAAACAAAATCGTAATTTGCGGCTGCAGCAGACTGATGAGAGAAAAAAATCCACATTATTGTGGATACCCAGCTGCTTCTGCACCTCTTTGTGAGATATATGTGTGCGTGTGTGTGTGTGTGTGTGTGTGTGTGTGTGTGTGTGTGTGGCTAGTATTCCTTATTAACTTCCTTATTGCTCCTTATTGTTTTTACTATACTTCCGCTTTTACTTTTATGGTGAAAGATGTTAATATTCAGGTAAACAGATAAACTTTCAGCCTTAACTATAGTTTATGTACTAAATTAAATAGAATAAAAATTGCATTTGACTGTTAATACTTTTGCTTGTGATGTTTTGTTGCATTGTGTTTAAATAAGTTATTTGTGTTTTTGCTAGTTAGTTATGATGGAGACTTGATCTATAGTAACATTAATCGGTTTTGTCCTGAGTAAGAACTGTCATTTAAATGAAATGTCCATTATTTATTATTTTTTTTAAGTTTGTATCGAGTGCAGAAGATGCTCTCGTCATGGTCACTTTTCAGTGTTGTGTTAATGGAAATACATGTGATTTATACACAGATTGGGTGTTTACAGAATATTCCTCGTGAAGAAGGGCGTAGTCATCTGTTTGCAGAAAATTTTTATGGATATTTAACACAGTTTCCACTGCATCACCTGTATCCTACATTTTATCTTGTATTTTACTTCTTTTGCTCCTGAGGTCCACTTAGACTGTTCTATTTTTCCAAAGCTTTTGAATTTTTTGTCTGTAATGTCCAAGATTTGAAACTGACCCTTTCTTGATCATGACTGTGTCCTGAGCTTTCTGGCAGCGATCACGCAGCTGACTGGGTCCCTGTTTCTCTTCTTGGTTCTCTCTGGGTATGATGTAAGGGGACTGGTTCTTCCAATGTGTGCAAATGACGCATCACTGAACTCCATTTGTCCACCTCTACAAATGTTTCCTCCTCGACACCAGGAGGAAGTCAGGCTTATATCATTTGGCTAACAAGATCAGTTGGACCAGAGCAATTACCCACTAATGTCCACTGAGCAGGAAATAATCCTAATGCTTTTAATGCTTACAGGGCTCTAACGGGGTCCTGCAGGGCCCTCACGGCCAGGGCAGGGAGTGGTAATGCTGAAGGATGGCACCTAGCCAGGTACACCGCTCTTCTTATTTGAGCCATAATCCTGGGACAAAATGGTTAGTAAGTGACCTCTCAGACCTCTTTTATCAGTCAGAACTGCTCCTGTTTTGCCAGTGTGCCTGTTTGACCATTGTAAATGTAGGAAGTAATGCTCCATGTCTGAATTTTCGCCAGCAGCTTTAACAGATAATTAACGAATAGTCGTTAAAGTACTCAGAGTGGAAAGCAGCTCTTAAGAATTAAATGAATTGTTTGACTTTAAGTGCTTACATTCATTGGCCTAATTGAGCTGTAACATTAAGATAACATCCCTTAACACTTCTTTGCCTCCCTACGCTTCCAATGCACAGAGAGCATTTGTAGCTTTATACCACCACCTAGTGGGTTTAGGAAGACATGCAGAATAAAATAGAAATAAAAAAGAAACATGTTCTTAATTGTGTATTTCGTATGTGCTTTAGGTTTGCTTGCATCATCAAACAAAAGTACCAGACCTCTGCACATCTGCTTGTCTTGAAGCTAGCTGTAGTCAGTTATGATGTTTTGCATTTACACCAATCAGCCAAAATTTTATGATCACACTCAGATAAATTGAATAATAGTAATTATCTCATAATAACTGCGTCTGTCAAGGTCTGAAATATATTAGATGGTAAGATAATATTTGGACAATAGTTGACATTACATTTATTTGGCAGATGCTTTTATCAAAAGCGACTTACAATACGAAGAATCACTCAAGTTTCAGGAGAGTGTGAGAACCAGAGAGGGTAAGTGCTAAAATCAGGAGAAACGGGCAGGTGTAAAGACCTGGGCATCTTTGATAAGAGCGAAATTACTATGGCCAGATTACGATGACGGTATCTCCAAAACGGAAAGGGGCTCCTGCTCAGCAGTGGTGAGTTCATACCCTCAGTTATACAATGGATTCACAAGGGCAATGCAAGGCTAGGCTACTGTGGAAAAAGTCAACCAACAATTTTAATGCATCATATTCTGTCGAGAATGGGGCTGTGAAGCAGTAGACCAGTCAGAGCGCCCATGCTAACCCATGTTCACTGCTCCTACAAAGGGCAGGTGAGCAATGGACCGGACTGGATCTTACAGCAGTGGAAGAAGGTTGCCTGGTCCAAGTAGTCCCATTTTGTACTTTAGTTTTGTAGTCACCTGATATTGTAACTGAACACTGCAATTGAACTCTTAAATTACATTTTACAGTTACAGTTTAGTAGAGTTGTATAAAAGAATAACATGATACTTAAAGACATTTTCACGTCATACGATATGTCATGATGTTTATTGACATTTAAAATAATATTTAAGAACTATGAGCACAACACTTTACATACTGCAGTGGACCAAATCTAATGATCCAAGACTACTGCTCTCTAATAAAACATGCAGTTGGCCAGTGTTCTAGCAGTACTGACCATATCCGCCAAATGCTCAGAAAAGCATACTATACATTTTCATTTCGATATACAAGGTACTTGTTACTATGCTTAAGTCCAAGAAATTCTACTTTTTTCTTTAGCCAATCTGTTGAGTTCCCATCCCATCCATGAATTTGTTGTTTTCCAAAACTCATCGAACAAAATTCATACCATTGTAAAAACAAAGCTGCCTGTGACTGTGCTAATTAACCTTTGTGCAAGGACCAGTAACGCCCATTACACACACACACACACACACACACACACACACACACACACACAAAACATCTCATCAGACACTACTGCATCACACACCTCCACATTACATAGAAAACATTTTAATTATTTGTCAAAACATTTACTTTTTATTTTTGTACACTTAAATATGTTTAAATGTTAATACTTTTTACTTTCAGTCAAGCATTTTTGGCTCTATACTTTTACTGAGCAAATTTTGACACAATTCTCATACTTTTACTTAAGTATGATTTCTTTGCATTTTTCACTTCTGATCAGAAGGAAGAGTAACATTTCAGTGCTTCTTTAGAAAACCATCTCACAGTCAGGTGATGCAGCTTTACACCACTAGTAGCCGCAAGAGGCTAAATCTTCAGGTCGCGTAGAGAGACGACAAAGCAGCTGTCTGTGCTCTCTACTGCTTCCTTCAAAAATCTGTTTCTCCAAATATAAAATATATTCCAAAATTGCTAAGCAGATTTTTCTGAAGGCAGCTGAATGGAGTGAAACACTTTTTTTCTTAAAAGATTTGGGCACAATATTCTTTGTGTGTGTGTGTATAAATATAACCACATTACTACCATACAAAAGGTCATTTCTCCCTAGAAATAAACAGATGATCCGCTGTTTCCAACCCTGGTCCTGGAGTATCCTCAGCCCTGCGCATTTTAGAGTTTTTCCTGCCTGAAAACACCAGCTCCAACTGATCAGCTCTTTAAGAAGCCCTTGAGTTTAAGCAGGTGCGTAAGAGCAGGAAAAACTCTAAAATGTGAAATACCTTTGATTGAAAGCAGTGCTTCTCAGTTCTGGGCTCAGTCTCAAATGGCTCCCTATATGTGTAGTGCACTTTGATAATCGTTTATACACGCACAGAGTCCATTATACGCATTAAATGAAGGCATTTATGCTCAGATCAAGCTGCAAATGAGCTCATGTTAAGAGCACTGTCTGGGGGTAGAAGCCATAAAGTCAAAACCTGTGCTGTGCACTAATATAGGTAACACACACATGCGTACACACATATAGATATATAGATATATAGATATTGATATATACATATCTATCTATCTATCTATCTATCTATATATATATATATATATATATATATATATATATATAAAAGCGAAGCACTTGTACTGTGACAATCGTGCG